>JABTXL010000827.1:1526670-1583209 GCA_025134845.1 Neodon shergylaensis | reverse complement strand
TCTATCTATCTATCTATCTATCTATCTATCTATCTATCTATCTATCTATCTATCTATATAATGGTACATCATTTGGCCATAAAAGAGAACAAAATTGTGTCCTGGTGGATTCAGTGCATGTCTCAGAGCTCTTGCCTAGGACATATGAGGCTCTGAGCTAAATCCTGCAACCAGTGTCACACATACATATGTGTGTACACACACATGCACGACTTGAGCTACACATAGTGGCACTAACCTGTAAACTCAGCGCTTAGGAAATATAGGCAGGTGGATCAGGAACTCCAGGTTTGCATCTAAACAGTGAAGTGAGTTTGAGGTACTCTGGGCTACAGGAGCCTCTGTCCACAGCAACAAAGTGGGAAAAAAAAATCATGCATTTTGCAGGAAAATGGATGTTACATGAAGTAAGCCAGACTCAGAAAGGTGAATATCACATTTTCTGCTCATTTGTGTAGCCTAGACTTTACACAGATGAAACATAAAATCACACACAGAAACACACACGTATAACATGAAAACAGAACCCAAGACTGTTGAGGGAGAGAAGGGAATTGTCAAGAAGAGGGAAAGAGAAGAAAGAGGTGGGTATGAGGCAGAGATATAGCCAAAAACCTTGACGTCCATGACGAAGATGTCTTTATGGAGCCTGTTGCTGTGTACAACGAATATACTCCAATAAAAGAGATAAATGTACGGGGGGAAAATCACACTTCTCCAGTCCTCTTTTCCACAATAGTTGGAGGACATGCTAGCAGCTACCGTTTATAAAGAGAAAGCCACATCTCTGCGACAAAAATAGAAATTAAAAGCCTAATTATATACACTAATAAGGCTATTTAAAGCCTCTTGGCGTGCACATTCAAATGCTCTGACCAGCTACAATCTCTTTTTCATCTTTGCGACTGAGTCTACTCTTTCAACCGCCAATAGGCTTCAGCCTTGGGTCAGATCCTCCCTAAAGATCTGACGCCGACCTGCATAGATGTCTGATACAAATGTGGCCCGCAGCCAGCCAGCCGCCAAATGAGTTGCTCCCTGGTACATGCAAAATCTATGCTCTCTTAATGTCTGTCTGATGCCTTGGAATGGCGATCAATTAATCCCATCAGGAGCCTGGTGGTGCAGGGTCCAGTTTGCCTCTTTCCATCTGTCTTGCTGTGCCCCATGGTGACCTCTGGAGATGACAGTTCCCCGTGCTAATGACCCCGTAGGCTTTCCCACTTGTATCACCCGAATCTCCAAACTCATCTGGATAGGGCTGGAACACCTTCCAAGTCAGAGCAAACCTTGACTCCTGCCCGGTACAGTTTTTGTGATTCAGGACTTACTTATGGGGGGGGGGGGGTTCGGTTTGTCCTTAGGGCAGACGGGAAACGCAATGGATGGAGGACTTCCTGAACAGAAGTGCTCCAGGGCAGAGACTTCTAGCTTTGACTTCCTTGGTGGTTTGAGCAAGTCACTCAATCCCTCAGAGCCCGGTGTGTACAACGAAGACAACAAGCTAGACTGCTCTACAGTCTTGTACGGTCTCCTTGAAGACTCCAACCTAAATGATTAAAGGAGAAGGCTAGAGCGTACCCGTGCATTTGGCCGAATAACAACCCACAGCGTGTTCTTAATGGTCCAGTGACTTTCATGTTGCCATTTGCTAGGGTATAATCTGGGCTGCCTTGCCCCAAATACTGGGTAACCCTGGCTCTCCATCTGGTACCTATTCTGTGGGCATGGTCAGGGGGTTTCATTTCCTGTTTTCGAGCCCGAAATCTTCGAGACCCCTAATTTCGAGTGGAAGGGAGGTAGAAGTCGGCCCTGAGTTTCTGACATTGGAAAAAATGAATAGCGTATGCTCCCGTTGTGTGGTGAGCCATGTTCGCAATGCGCAGAATCCAATGTCATTAGCATGTAACAGCTGCGGGGCATATGGACAATTTCAATTTTTAACTTGTAAGTATACACAATGGTATCATTACGTCACTTTGGGGCTTGGATCTATAATTTCAATTGTGAGAAGAATATCACAGTCGGGACTCTGGAGCAGTGGAACTAGTGACTTCGAAATCCACTTTGGGTTTGGAATTTCTGTCGATGACCTAAAAATAGTTAAAGAGGAGTGTTTGCTTTTATTTTAAATGCGAATTCCACTTGACTGGATCCTCTGCCATCCACGGCTTCTAGCTCCCCTCCGCCTGCATTTGTGATGTCTGAAAATAGCAGCTTCAAGTGTGAGCACGGACAACAGGAGCATGACCACACTCGGTTAAAATGCTTCCGAGTGTCGCGTATGATTACACGATGTTTTAAGAATGTAACAGCACATAAAAGATTTCTATCTTCCGAGAATTCTAATTTTCTCTGGAGTTCTAATTCCATTTCCCAAGAATATTTACTTCCTTTTTTTAAAACGGTCATAGGAGCCAGGTGGTGGTGGCGCACGCCTTTAATTCAAGCACTCGGGAGGCAGAGGCAGGCAGATCTCTGTGAGCAGAGATTTAAGAAATATCTTTTATCTTATTGACTACTCATCGTCAAGCAGGATAAAGAATCTTTGACTCTCCCGGGGTTTCTGTGCAAAAAGAAGGGAGGAAGGGGAGGAAGAAGGAAGGAAGGAAGAAGCATTGCAGATCCATGTGCAGAAGTCGCCGAATAAAAAACAATACAGTTATGTATAAATAAAAAGCCTTGAAGAAAGCATCTTGAGACATTGCATGTGTTGCTTTGGTCTCTTGAAGTGAAGTGTTAATGAGTGGGACCTTAGCATTTAAAGGAGCTGTATTGACAATCATTATTAACACACGGGAGCAAAGAAGCATTGCCTCCCATTCTTGCTTGGCTCGCACAATAGCCCTGTGAGTTCTCCACCCATATCGACCAGTCTTCCAGGTGCTACTCCTGCTGCAGGTGGGCCAGACTAGGCGTGTCCATTTGTGGATGGTTTAGACCCATTAGCTGTAGCCATTCACGGTGATTCGCTTTGTTACAGCTCACCCACACTCAGCCTCTGGTAGTCTAACCAAATTTAAGAGATTGTATAGACGCCAGGCTTAGGTTTCCAAAACTTGAACCTCTCTGAAGATTCACACACAGTTGTTTCTAAACCGCAGACCCTCCCCACCCCCCCAAGCTGAACTCCAAAAATCCTGACTCTGTGTCTTGGGTGTACCCTAGAATTCACATTCGAACAAAATTTGAGGAAATGTTGCTGCTGCCAATCCCTAGCCTGCTCTTTGAGCCAGCGTTGTGGGTTTCTGGTTTTATTTAATGTTGAGCCTAGTCAAATCACTGAAGGCTAGGGCCGCAGGGGAATGGCCAGTAAGTCGGTAATAATGACCTCTTGCAGGGCTGTTTGGCGTGGCTTTGCAGAGTAGCTCTGTCAAGAACTGCTCGCGTGGACTTTTCCAAATGAAGTTGTAGGCTGTGACGTTTTTCAGCTTTCCCAGGCCCACGAATCTTTTCATAGTTTGTCTAGGAAGGCAGACATGGGGTCAGAAAATTTACGGAAGGACAAAAAAAAAATAATCAGAGATTAGCTTTAGAATCCAGAGCTTTGGAGGGACTTGCCTTTCAGCTAGTTGAGTTGACTTTTTAGGATCGGAACTCAAGGGGTCAAGGGCATCCTAAAGTTGGGGAGACAATTCAACTTACCTCTGTGCAAAACTCTCATTGACTTTGATGGCTCAGCCCTTTGACAGCATCAAAAGACGCTGTCAGTGGGAACAGGAGCCTCAGAGGCTGTAAGAAAGCCTCTGACACGGTTAGGGTTCTCCATCCCTATGAAAAGACACCATAACCACAACAGCTCTATTTTTTTTTTTTTTTGATTTTTGAGACAGGGTTTCTCTGTAGCTTTGGAGCCTGTCCTGGAACTAGCTCTTGTAGACCAGGCTGGTCTCGAACTCCCAGAGATCGGCCTGCCTCTGCCTCCCAAGTGCTGGGATTAAAGGCATGCGCCACCACCACCCAGCCCACGGCAGCTCTTAAAAGAAACCATTGCATTGGGTTGGATCGTTCACAGTGTCAGAGTTTAGTCCATTATCATCATGACAAGGAGCATGACGTCATGCAGGCTGACTTGCTGCCAGAGTAGCTGAGAGCCCTACATCTTTCAGGCAACAGGAAGTCGACTGAGACACTGGGTGGTACCCTGTGCACAAGAAACCTCAATGCCACAACCACAGTGATGCACTTCCTCCAACAAGGCCACACCCACTCCAACAAAGCCACACCTCCTAATAGCACCACTCCAAATGAGATTATGGGGGCCAATTATGTTCAAATTACCACCCTCTAAGCCCCTGGACAACAGCCTTTCCTGCAGAGGCAGGGTTGGGCCCAAGGCACCACGGGACCCAACTATAGAGCCCTGGTCTCATAGACTCCAGTACAATCTGTGAGCAATGCAGGTAAAGAACATCAATAAACATAATAAACCTTGTTAAATATTCTTGACAATGTATCCCTTCTCATGGTTACAGGCTGGTGACTCCTGGAGACACCCAAGCGAAAGAAAGAAAAGACACAGGCCAGCATAAGAATACAGATTGCGAGTGTTCACTTGTGTGGTGGGAATAGCCTTATTATTCTCCTAAGAGCTACACGCTGTAAGAAACACACTTTCTTGATAGATTCCCGCTGCTCCCAGGTAGCCACTTCCAGTCCCACTTCATTTGGTCCTCAGGTCATGACGCCTGACACCAGCCCAGAGCTCTGTGTGTGTGGCTGCATCGAATGGGCAGGTTTAGTAAGCTCAGATCCGTGGACCAGCAGAGAACATTCCCTCCTCCTCCCACCATCCCTTCTGTGGCCGACATAGTAGGAAAACCCACCCCAATTGAAAGCCGCAGGAAGAGGATATATATCTGTCTTCGTCTGCACTGTAGAAGGGGGCGGCACATTCAGACGGTTGATTTGGGAAAGGGAACTGGACTGTTTTCACTCACCTCTTCTTTGCTGCTGATGTAGTTGGGCCTGGAGTGGAGATTGCCTTGCTTCTCCACCTTCTAGGACTTTGTCTCCCACAGAAGAGAATCGCATAGTCGCGGTAACTAAATGGCTCACTTACCCATAACCACTTGGGGCTATTTCCAGCCATGCTCTCCCTTCAGGATTCAATGAGAGACAGCATTCAAGGAGGACAATTTAAAGATGTCGTGTTTACGAAGGGGTTGTTTACAAAGATGGGGTCATAGTACAGGGAAGGGCAGCGCCAGGACAGAGCTGATTGACAACCCAGGGTAGTAAGAGAATACCAGAGACAGCAAGAACTAATCATGAGGTGAGGTCTCCGGGAGTGGACCTGGATCTCCAGGCTGCAGCACAGCCTGCCTGAGACAATCACACGGGAAGAAAGCTAAGCCGTGACCCCCATGCCATTTTTCTCTGCTGTTCCTGTCCTTTCTCTCACTGTATCGCCCTATAAACTGAATGCATGGCATACTGTGTGTGTGTGGTGGGGGGAAGTCCCCCCAACACCACCTTGGCATACGCTTACTCAGCGATCTTTTAGCAGAAGCACCTGGAACTCCGCGTGCTAGGTTGCTCGAGTTGGTGGAATCTACACAACTCCCAGGCAGGCAGCTGAGAGTACAAAGCAGGAAGTTCTGAGAGGGGCCTTGTAAACAGCAGGTGATACGAGTTGAAGAATAACTCCCCCTGGCCTTTCAGCGATAGTCACCAGGTGGGTTCTGTGCTATCTTCCAGAGTTTGTCCACAGTGGCGATGCTTGAAGCTGTGCCCTTGATTAAGTCTTCTTCCTGTCCTGTCTCATGTCCCACTGTCCTACCTGGTCGCCTAAGGGTCCCCTCCTAAGTAAGCGCCCCACTGCCCTATCTGAACACCTAAGGTTCCCCTCCTAAATAAGCTCCCCACTGCCCTACCTGGACACCTAAGGGTCCCCTCCTAAATAAGCTAGTTTGCTAATTTCTTTGACTCGAGTTCTGGTCTCAGGATACCTGAATGGTGAGAGTAGTAAAATAATCAATAGGTAGTAATAATCAATGACCTGTAAGAGTCTTTGCCCATGATTGAGCATCGTGGAAGACGATGATGGAAGCTTTGAAACAAAGGGACTCCCTCCAAGGAAGGGATTCGGGAATAGAGCTGGAGAAACCGATGGGCAGAGAACAATAGCCATTCATTAAGACTGTGTAAGGCTGTTTGATTATTTTCTATGCATGTATTTCTTTTAAGAAAATAAAAAAGTGATATTAAAATATGTTTTGACTTGCAGAACAGGAGCAGCAGGGACGCCAGGGAAAGACGACACAGGACAATTAAGCTGGGGGAAGAGAGACATTTTGTTGGGAGAAATGTAATCTTTGAAGTCAAGCTAGAATGATTAGGAGATATTGGAAATCACACTTAATCTACCCAGTAAGAGACGAGGCACTGAGTCTAACTGATTATACGAATGAGAATATAACACAGAAAAATGGACCGAAAGATGTTAAAGAGACCCAAGATCTTGGGAAACAAATTGAAGTGACACTCCTCGAGATAATTCACAAATAAAAGGTACTGAACAACTTCATCTGAAAGCCAAATAGGATGCCCACAAAGCCATGACCTGGGAAGTACACAGACAAGATGGCCCAGCAGACACTGGCAGAAAACTCAGGCAGGCTAAGAGAAAAAATTTCAAACAATAGATCCAGGAACTACATTTCTAGGTAGGTGAATCTCATGGTGTTATTGTAGCAGGAATCCAGGTCCTGTGAAAGAGTACACTGAGAATTTGTGGCTCCCTCGCTTCTGCTCCCAGAGATGGATGAACAAGCGCCTGTCAGACCACCGATAAGAGCTATCAACTCTAGGAGAAAGATAATAACTCAACAACGCGAAGGCATGCACAGAGAAGAAACGAGAACGAATCTGAGACGTCGAGATGGCATGGGGGAGATTCTCACTTTTAAATGGCGTTACTCTTGCTGCAGTTGGCACCGTGCCCAGCAGCTGCTGCACCGACAACAGAAAGCCCACTGTTATTCTTCCCCAACGGACTAGAAGACACGGCATGGGAAATCCAGATGCCAGAAGACGAGAGGCTGACCCCACAAAGCTCATGGAGAGCTAGAACTCTGACATTTGACGGTGTCCGCCTGCACCCTGAAGTGGAAAACTGGGGAACTGAGCCAAAATCCGAATTTGAATAAAAACAGTTTGAAGTTTGAGTCTAAGCAAGTTAAGTAACCGGTCAAAACCAAACAGAGACAAATCAACAGCCTGTAGGGGAATTACACTCAGTCTTGATCATATAATAAACTGGTATCTATGATACAAATCAAAATACCCTGCATATTAAAGTTAGAACATGGTTACCAATTATAAAAAGAAACAGCAATGTATAGACCAACCTTAAAAACGATTCAGATATCAGAATTAGCAGGCGTGAATTTTAAAATT
Organism: Neodon shergylaensis; assembly: GCA_025134845.1. Lineage (NCBI taxonomy): Eukaryota > Metazoa > Chordata > Mammalia > Rodentia > Cricetidae > Neodon > Neodon shergylaensis. The sequence continues at coordinate 1,575,808 of JABTXL010000827.1, read as the reverse complement.
CAGCTATTAAAATCTGGTGAATGGAATGGAGAAAAATATGTTCAAGATGGATGAAAAGACAGGCAGTTGGTAGAAGGAATGCATAGAAGAATCTAATGGGGTCTCTAGAACTGAAAAGAAAGTGTTTGAAATTAAAAAAAATAACTGGATAGAGAATAAAGGAAATGACAGGGAAAATAAAAGAATCTGAAAACAGACCAATAGACATTATCCAGCCTAAAGAACAGACTTCTGAAATAAAGAGGAAGAGAGAAAAGAAGTACAGAAAGGAGGGGAGCAGGAATACAATGTTATCAAAACTTCTGACATGAATACTTGGGGTCACAGAAAAGGAGTGGGGAGAGCGGGAAGGCCTGGATGTAGCTCAGCAGGTAGAGCGCCTTCCTAATGGGCAGGAAGGACGGGGTTCCATCTCCAGCATCTTACCAGCCAAGCATGGTGGCACAATCCTAGCACTTGGGAGATGAAAGCATTGGGGTCAGGAGCTCAAGGTCAGCCAGAAGACATTACAGAGACATCCTTAAAGTACAAAGTATCTGCACCTGCATATTACATCGAGAGAAAATATCCTTCAAGCCTGAAGAGGAAATAAAGACATTGGAAATCAGATTGGAAGTAAACAAGCCTAGTTAAAGGGATTCGTTATCAGAAGTCATACACCGCAAGAAATACAAAGAATATTCTTCATCTTGGAGGGAACTGAATGCTGCATAAAAACTGTGACCCTGGAAAAAGAACGAAAATGCTGGAGACGGTAGAGAGGAAGTAACTTTAAACTCACGCTTTCTTCAGCCTTTAGAAGTGCAGGTTAGACTTACGCAGGGCTTCAGGGAGCTTGGCAAGCTTTGGTTAGAGGAAAGGGGCTAAGTGAAATTTGATCTCAGCGTTTCTGCATATACATAACTGGTCAATAATAATCCCCAAAGGGAAAGGATAGATAATAAGCTTCCTAGAACAATTTTTAAAAAATGTTTAATCAATAGATAGACCAAATGAAATTTTGGGATATATTCAGAAAGAAACAAACAGAGAAACATACCAACGTTGAAATGCTATAGCTACATCCAATTGTATCAATAAAGACGTGAAGAAGAAGTGGCAGTTGAGGGGTCAAGCCCTAAACAAGACATTGGGACATTTAGAAGCAAGACATTAGAACCACAACTCAGGGAGAAAGACTACAAACTGTCATCCTCTAGGAACGGTGTGACCATTGCAACCGTGAATTCACAATAGCCATGGTTACTTGCGCTTGGTCTGTGTGAGACTGGCCATGTCAGTAGTTTTGGATGAGAGGGGAGCTCCTGGGGCCTTACCCTTCACTCAGGAGTGAGGTGTAGGTTGTTGGCTGTTGAAGGAGTCTTGGGTGGGTGGGGGTGTATTATTATCATCAGCTATACACCCACGGCTGAGCCCACAGGCTCCAGTGCACAGCTCCGAACCTAGGGTCACATAGACAGCCCTGGTTAAACTCAGAGGGCCACACAACACACAAGAATGTAGCAAGGAGGTTTGAAGGGAAGAGAGCAGGTTGGCGGAAGTGGGAGGAGGTTAAGAGACAGAGGGTGATGACTGCACTTGGTGTGTGTTAGATACACGTATGAAATTAACAAAGAACAGGTTCAATCGCTACAAGAATAAAAGCAATTCAAAAGCGAAACGAGTCTTTTCAAGAGAGGACATTTGAATAGTACGTAGTCATCCAAATCAAGAAGACCTTTGTACCTTTGCTCATACGGTAGATGACAATTAATCTGCCCAAGGCAGGCTTAAACATATGGGCTGAAATCGTGCTTTTAAAATGGGAACCCAGAAGAATAGCTTCATGGCTATAGATAGACAGCATTTTTGTCTTAGATCAGACATAAAAAGCAATGTTTGATTTGGAGACAATAATGAATACAAGAATAAGTCTATTTCATTTTTTTTAATAAATCTATTTCTAAGGGTGTGGTAAGTCCACAGAGGCACTGAAAGAGATTAAGACCAAAGCTTGTAACAGCAGAGGGTAAGAAGAATCAGAACCCAGAAGGAGAAAATCCAGAGGTTCTGTGGTCAACAGAATGCAGAACAATGGCCTTGAGTTAGGGGACACAGCCAACTTAAGGCCACCCTGTTGGAAGGGAGCCAGAGAGCAAACACACTAACATCTCCTCATTTCTCACTAGGTATCCTTCTTGGTTGAACCTAACGTGAAGCCAGAGGCAAGATCCAGTTATAATAGCTGGATGAGCCCCTGTGGGGCCCTGTGTCCATCACGTGGCATTTATAGTCCCACGATGTGTTTGTCAAAAATTATCTTTTATTATTTTGTTTGTTTTGTTTTTTGAGACAGGGTTTCTCTGTGGTTTTGGTGCCTGTCCTGGAACTAGCTCTGTAGACCAGGCTGGCCTCGAACTCACAGAGATCCTCCTGCTTCTGCCTCCCGAGTTCTGGGATTAAAGGCGTGCTATCTTTTGTTATTTTTACTGTGTGAATGCACAGGAACCTCCGACAGGGCCATTCTACCCTATAAATGCATGGTCAGGTTCTCGCCAATGCTTATTAGCCTCCTGGACCCTTCAGCTCCCTCATTATACTGCCCGTTATGAGCCTAAGGATTCCAGAAACCTGAACCCACCCCGTCTCTGCACGCAGCCCTCCCCTATGCATCAGAAGGTTCCTGAGTGGCTAAGGCCAGCTGCTGAGAACACCGTGCTTTTCAACAATTGATTTTCTCCTGTAGGGAGGGAGGGCGGGCCAGGCAAGGATTGATATGTCGTTGATGCTTGAGAGAGATCGTGAGGAACAAATGCTTGCTTGGAATTGAAACCAACTGGCTGAACCACACTTCGAACGCGAGAGAATGAGTGGGCGGCAGCCGGGTAATGGATCGCCCTCGCAATAGGAAGGGGGTGAATTGACAACACAGCTCTAACTCGCAGTTAGTTGATAAACATCAGCTGTTTATCCATCTCTTTCTTTCATTCTTTCCTTCCTTTTGTTTTCTTTTAATCTTGCGGGAATGTCCTGATAGAGAGAGCCTAATAGATCTGGGGACGCCGGAACAGAACGTGCGCTTTGCGACCTTGAGTGCGTCCTCATATCCTTCCGCTAAGTCGGAAGGATGAAAGGAGAAGTCAGCCCAGCCCCTCACATTTGAGATGATCTTGAAGTGGTTAGCTCAAGTTTGACTCAGCCTGTTAACAAGCAACCAAGGACCTGCCTCAGTGTCCACTGCTTCCTCTACCTTCGGTCTCGGGGGCCAGGAACATTGAGGGAGCAAATGGGTCAGTGTTCTGCACCTGAAGGCAGATGCTAGGTGAGCTTTTATTGAACTGCATAAGTTCCCGAAGATATTGAAGACCAGGGAGAATGGCACAGAAGCAAGCAGATGCTCGGAAGTATGCAGGTATCCGTATCTGTGCAGTGCATGGATGCTCAGAAGTATGCAGGTATCCATATCCGTGCAGTGCATGGATGGATGCTCAGAAGTATGCAGGTATCCATATCTCTTCCATCACAACTCTTCCAGCACTGGTTTATCCAGTTCTGACACTCCAGGGCTAGAAAGTTCTTTGGTTAAACCTCCATCTTCCACTGATGACCCTGTTAACAAAATACAGTAACGATCACCATTTTTAGAGAAGCTGAGATTTAAGACAGAGAGGATGCAACCGAAAGGCGGAGTCTTCAGCCTGGCACAGTGGGCAGAACACTCCTCTAGTTTCAGGCACATGGGAGGCTAGGGCAGGAGGGTCGTTTAGCAGAGTGAGACCAGTCCAGGCAACAACATAGTGAGACCCTGTCACTGAATAAAGTAGTAAAAAAAAAAACCCATGAAGACGAATAAGATATCTTTGCATTGATTCCCTTGCCATCTCTAGCCTCACAGTGGCCTGACGACTTTACAAGTCACTCCAGATATTGGAGACTTTTTCTGCTATGCTGTGATGGGCCCTGCAAAAGAAGCAAGCCAGGTTTCCGGTAGTCCTGCTGTCTTTATATTGAAACAATATCTTCGGCCCATCATCCTCTTCCTGTTTCTAGTGTTGCTGTGCTGAGAAAGCCATTCTGACTTAGGTGGGGTGAGAATCTACGCAGAAAAGATGCTGTACACCGTCTCTGGAAGTTCCTGAAAACGCCAATACAGAGACGGAGCTTGATGAGGTGTCTAAACACATAATCCCTCATCCACACCCACCCTGCTTCTCGTTGCTCCATTCCCACCTGGCAAGGCCCAGGAGGGATGCAGATCAAAGCAAGTTTACAGAATTTCAAAATCGGATAAGCCAGTCACCCAATGGCTCAAGAGACAACACAATGTTCATTTTTCCTCTACTATAAAAACAAGAAAACTAATGAGAAACTCGAAAAATAGGATAAATAAAAGAGATATCCTTCAAAAATAGGCAAATTATTAGATTGGGTTATGGGCATATTAATCTTAAATGCAAAATTTTGAAGTGAAGGCTTCTGCTGATTCATAAGAAGAGGGGTTTCTCATAATTTGCACAAACCAACATGTTTCAGCAAATTAAATTTCCATATGTAAAACAATAACCTTCAACTTAGACCATCCACATGAACTAAGGATAAATTGAAAAAATGAATCAAAGACCATGATACACATTCCATAGCTGTAAAATATCCGGAAAGGAGCATGAAAGTGAAGACTGGTGATCTTCTGTCAGGCAGGGCTCTTAGGTTCCAGCCCTGGAGCCCAATCCATAGAGGAACAAACGGAACTTCAGCAAAACTCACAACTTCCGCTCATCAAGAGACATAGACAAAGGGATGACCAGACAAGCTGCAGACTGGGGAAAACATTTCCACACCTTGCATACGATAAGGGAGAGTTAGGTTTTTATGTTCTGCATCCAGTGTGTACAGAGAGCTGTCAACATTCAGAACCAGAAAACAAACACACTTTAAACCAGGAGGAGAAACGATTATAGGTGGCGGATGAGTGCAGAAAAAAAGTGTTCGGCATCTGTCATCAGGAAAATGAAATCAAAACCTCAGCAAGGGGTTGGCGATACGGCTCAGCAGACAAGAGCGCTTGCAGCATAACCATGAAGATCAGAGGTCAGACCCCAGCACTCACATTACAAGCTAGGCCTTCTAGGAACACCTGGACCTCTAGCTCTAAGGGATGCAGTGCTCCCTTCTGGCTTCCAGACACACACAAGAATGTGTGCCTGTATACATGTATGTGCCAACTCTCTCTTATAAATACACACACACACACACACAGAGAGAGAGAGAGAGAGAGAGAGAGAGAGAGAGAGAGAGAGAGAGAAAACAAATCTTTTAAAAGACCCCAAAACTTAGATAAGACACTGTATTTATTCGAGGAGCAAACACAAAAACAATTGACTGTACCAAGTGTTGGTGAAGGGGTGGACAATAGGAAGCTCATAACCATAAGACAGCATAAACTTTGGGGAAAGATTGGTCATCTCTTATGACACAATGACCGTCCAACCCATCAATTGCACTGTTATTTGTTGACCTAAGAGACATGAGCGCGTAAGTCTACATAGGGACTTTTCTGTAGATGTTTATAGCCACTCACTTTGTAAGAGCCAGGAACTGAAGTTCACACAAGTCTCCACCGGAAGATGAATGGATGAACCGGCAGCGGCACGGCAGTACCACGGAACACCACTCGACAAGAGTGGACGGCTTATGTAGAACGCAATTCAGGGAAATCTGAGAATCATTTCGAGGCATAAAAGAAGCCAAGTCCAAAACAAATATAAGCTCATTTAGATAAAAGCAATACAAGATGGAAGCTAATTTGTGACTAGCTAGCAATGGGGTGAGGAGAAAGGGAATCACCATGAAGGAACACGAAGAGGGGATGGATGGATGGGAATTATGACCAAGTTCTCGACCCTGACAGTGGAGATAGAAAAGACATAGGTACCACAACCTCACTAGGCTGTGCAGCTTCAAATGTGTAGTCTCTTGTATGCCAATATTACATCTCAAAAATGTTAAATGAAAGAAGTTTAATCATATTTTTCAAATAAATGGCTTGTTCCTTGCTAATATTTGCTGGGTGCTCTCAAGGATTGAAGGTGGTTTTTCATGGCTTGATAAGGTAGTCCAACACTCCCAAGGCTTTGAGAGTTGTTGGAGCGTTGGGTAGTTGGGTTCAGAAGTGTGTTGTTGTCTGAGGTTTTCTGTCCTGCTCGGTTCCTGCAATTGTTAAGTCCCAAAGAAATCACACAGAGGTCTACATTAGTTATAAACTGATTGGCCCATTAGCTCAGGCTTCTTCTTAACTCTTATAACTTACGTTAGTCCATTATTCTTGTCTATGTTAGCCACGTGGCTTGGTACCTTTTTTGGTGAGGCAGTCACATCTTCCTTCTTCTGTGGCTTGGTCACCAGGGAGTGGCATTATTTGAAGGGATCAGGAGGTGAGGCTTTATGGAGGACCTGTGTCACTAGGGTGGGCTTCAAAGTTTCAGAAGCCCAAGTCAGTCCCAGGGTCTCTCTCTTCCTGGCGTCTGCGGAACCAGATGTGGAACTCTCCGCTGCTTCTCCAGTATCGTGTCTACTGTGTGACACCATGTTCCCTGTCTTTATCAACAATGGATTAAAACCTCTGCAATGATAAACAAGTCCCAATTAAATGTTTTCCTTGGCAGGAATTGCCATAGTAATGATATCTCTTCACAGCAATAGAACACTACGACAGGGACCGATCTCCAACTGCTTTCTCTTTTCAAATTTGCCTCACGGTCCAAACTTTCTGTTCAAACCCCAACCATCAGTGTCATCTTCCAGGACAAAGGCTGGGGAGTAAGAATACGGAGAGATTAAATATGATAAACCATCTTCTTATCATTTTCTCTGGGTAACTTTCTAAAAAACCTTCCTTGTTAAGTTTCTCCATTATTTTGCTGACTAAAAATTTGCCAAATGACAAACCTCGCTACACTGGCAAAATGGAAGTAGGGCTCTCAGGAAGGAGACAGAGTGGGTCCAGGGTGGGAAGCCAGCATCCACCAACATCATTGCTCCTAAGCCCCCTCTTTCCTGTCCTAGGGTCCACTTTACCCCTTGGCCCTTATGTCTGCTAGTGGAATTCTGCTCCTCTGTCTTCCTGTTCACTGCCCTCCTAGATCGCCCCAAGCTGTCTACTTCTAGAATATGCCGTTACGCTATCCCTGTGTGTTTAAACTGTTTGCTTACTCCTTATTGGCCTTCCCAGGCCTTGAGCACCAGGTAGGAACTACTTGTCTATGACGACCTGGTAAGCAGGACCTTCCAGGGCTGTCAAAGCCGTGTGTAATCTTCTGGGGGCACATTGCGGGAGAAGCAAATGGAAGAAAAAGGCAGCGACAGGCATCACAGGCAGAAGTACAGCTGATCTGGGGCAGGCTAGCCTCTACTCTGCTTACCTGACGCGGCTGGCCGTTACAGCTCTGTCCCTTCTCATCCTTTGTCAAATCAGTCAGCGGTTCCAGGATCAGTCCGCATGTCCGAGACGTTCTTTTCTGTTTGTCCGTGACAGGGCTGCGTCCCGAAACATCTCATCTTCATGGCCTCCTTGGAGCCCTGTCATTTTCAGCCACGAGTCTTCGGCTTCGATTTAATCTTCAAAATTATCTTTCCTTGACTTCCCCCTAGCTGGCCGGTCACGCTCCCCTTCTCATTACAGCCATGCCTGAGAGGATTCTGAGACTATTGATAAACAGTTCCCAGAGTTACTGCTGGAGCAGGAGACGCTGGCAAGGGAGAGTGGTGGCGATGAGGGGAGACCGGTTAAAAATAAAAATTAATGCAAAAATATAATTTGCCGAGCTGTTGGCATTTAAAATTGGCTGCGGGAGGGTTATTGACAACATGGAAATCGACCGACAAGCTTTCCTAATCAGGGCTTTCTGTTTCCCTGAACGGTACTCACCAGCACACCACCTCTTACTGATTGCCCTCGGAATGGGAACACACAGAGGTCATTCCTCGCCCCAGAGTTCAGCTTCTCAGTCCATTTTGCCTCAATCACCCGTCCATCCTCCACTCTGCCCCTTGACTTAGAATGTTGGCTTCTGTATTCAAGCATCCCCTTGTAACGTTTGACAATGGAGTATGTATTTTGAAAATACATTCTGGGTCCTAAAAGGACCTTCACAGAATTGCCTACAGCTGCTAATGATGTCCGTCTGTCTATCTTTGGCAGGGGAAAACCTGCCTCCGAAACAGTGATGCCACGGTAGGGGTGAATCCACCAATCAGTATCAGAGATGATTCATTGTAGCATATTAACTTCTGAAATGTTACTATCTAGAGGGAAAGGGCCAATTAACTCTTACAGGTATTTCAGAGGGGCTGGAGCAAGCCCTGCAACGATAAAACTGCACAAGCCAACCACAATACCAAGTGGCTGTGTCCTTGATAGGAGTTACAGCAAGTCAGATCAGGCTGTTACCTCATATTGATCTGGATCTGGGTGACCCGTGTCTCTGATTAATAACAATAACAACTAAATTTATTGCTTACCATAGAAGCATCTAATATATAAAATTATTCAAACACGGAAGGAATCACAGTTTTTAAAAGGATGGGCGATGATAATGTGGGAAAAACAGACTTTTTAAAGGAGTTATAATACTTTTTAAGTGAATACCGCTTTGAGCAGGCATCGAGAGGGGTGGTTTGTCAAGGGTGGATGGGCAGCATGTGCCGTGGAGGCTGCTGGGCTCACATAAGAGCTCTGCAGAATGCAGACACTAGCTTTGCAGACACTAGCTCGTGACTTGGGGCAAGTTGCTTAAGCCCTCCGGTCCTTACTGTTTCTCATCTGTAATGATGGAAATAAAACACTTACTTCACACGATGCCTGGGGGACCCCAATGAGATGCTACACCCTTCAGTTTTAGGATGGGGGCTTATGCATGATAAAAAGGTCTTCAGACTGGCAGACATCCATTCAAGTTCACCCCCTCTGTATGTGTATGCATTATGTGTGTGTCTGTATGTGTGTGCATGCATGTATGTGCGTGTGTGTGTGCATGCGTGTGTGCATATATGTGTGTGCATGCATGCATCTGTGTGTATGTGCTTGCATGTGTGTGTATGTGCATGCGTGTGTGTGTGAGTGTGTGTAGGTTCACATGCAGAGAACAACCTTAACTGTCATTCCTCAGAGCTATCCACCATGTTCTTGTTGTTGTTGCGGTGGTGGTGGTGATGGTGGTAGTTTTTTGGCTTGTTTTTTTGTTTGTTTATTTTTTGTTTTTTTTAGGCATGGCCTTTGCCTGAACCTGGAGCACACAGGCTGGCCGATGAGCTGCTGGATCCTCTTGTCTCCGCCCTCCGTTGTGTAGTGTTGGGATTGTGGATGCGTATCACCGTGCCCAGATTTCATATGAGCACTAGAGATCCGAACTCGGGTCCCCACGCTCGCACAGCAAGCCCTTCATCCCCTGAGCTGTTTCTGCAGCCAATCCCTCACCACACTCACTGTATAGTGTTTCTCCAGCGCTCACGCTGTGCCAGGCACTTCACGTTGCACCACGTGTTTCATGCTCATTCTCCCGCGAGGATCTCAAGCAGCCAGCGACAGCAGGCCATTTTGTCAGGAAGGACACTGATCTTCAGCGAATGGCATCACTCTTCCACTTTCTTATGAGTAGCGAGAGAAAAGGTTGGCTCGGGTTTCATTTAAATGACAGAAAGACGTAAACTCACAGCTGGCATTTAAATCCCCGCCACCCTAATATTTAGTATTCTGCGGGGAGGTCTTCCTTCATGGTCAACTGAACCCTCTCGTGCTGGGGCATAAATTCTTCTTGTTCTGTCTTAGCAGGGATGGCAAAGCTTATCAATGCCTCCAGGTATCAAGGAAGAGGCAGAGGAAGTTGCCCTCTGACTTATCTCCCGAGGTTTTAAAAACCCAGTAAACTTTACCCACAAATCTTTCTATTAACCAAAGAATAATCTCTGTAGAAGCACTTACCTTTCCTCTCCCAGGAACTTTTCAATTAGACTTTAAACCTAATGTTCATTATTAGGTGAAGCGGGCTGCAGCATCCTTTGGCTGAACGTGCTTCCTTTAAGGAAGAAAGGGTACAGGATCCTTTCCCCTTGGTTTGGATTTCCTTATCCTGCCTTTTCCTGTCTCAAAGCTGCTTTCTACTCCACAATGCATTTTAAAAAGGGGGTCTTAAAATTTTCAGTTTTGGGTGATGCTTTCTTTTATAAGCCTGAGCTTAGATTCCTTCCGACTGCACTGAATAAGTAGGGAGACAAATGGCGGTGTAGATTAGTAGATGAGGATGTAGCAATGTTAATCATTCATTCAATCAATCATTCATTCATTCACTCACTCACACAGTCCAGGTTGGGCATGGTGCCAGGCACTGAGAACAAATGCTTGAGGAAAATGCATGCATCTCATAATGTGTACAGTTACCTAGGACAGCTAGGTACAGGAATCAACAGGACCACAGGGGAGGGGCGGTAAAGCTTCAGAGGCGGTGGGATCTGAGCAGGACCCGGAGTAACCAGTCTCTGGTTCTCATACTATTTCAACCAATCATTGACTGCAGTGTTGTCTGTTGTGAATGGAACCGACTCCTTCAGAGGAAAATCTGCTTTAGAATATGACCCTGTGTGAATGAGATCCTTACAAGGAAGTCACCAGACTGGTCTCTAACCCAATATGGCTAGCATCCTATGCAAGGGGAGATATGAGCCTAGAGACACATAGAGATAGTGGAAAGGCAATGAGAAGGGACACAAGGAGAAGCTGGTCATCTCCAATTAAGGAGAAATACCTAGAACAGACCCTCGACAGTCCTGGACAGGAACCATCTGCCGGCACCTGGATTTGGGACTCCCTCCTCTAGCACAAAAAGACGGCATGTTTCGATTGCTTAGTCTACCACGTAAGGTCCTGTGTGATGATAGGACGACAAGCTAATGCACTAGCATGGTCCTAGAAACACACATCACCTCCCAGAATCCACAATCAACCAGAGACATGCCCACAACCGCCTCAGGCTCCTTCTTGGGCCAAGATGTTGAGGAATCAGAAGAGATCTCCTCTGTAGACTCTGAGTCTCCAGGGCCGCTGGCACCAACCCCCAAGAACAGCATCAAGCAGGACTGTTAATAAGATAAAGACTAGGCAACACCGAAGAGACTCTTAATGACACTTCGTGTTAAATGACCACGGAGACACCATTGCTTATGTGGTAAGCAGACAATGTAGATGCTCTGTCTCCCTGTTAATCAGGGTTGTGACAAAGGCAAAATCTGTGGATGGAAGCTAAATACTCATCAAAAAATGATTTCATGAGTCTTGAGTGGTTGACGGGCTATTCACGTATTATTTTAATACCTCTTGCCCTCAGTCTTCCTATGAACACAGCCAAGGCAGGGTGGACCTAGATGGGTCCTTTCGGAATGTCTAGTGGCGTGCCTTTTAAAACAAAGCCCAGCCTGATCACGGGTGTGTGCTCCCACTTCCAAGAAGAGGGGTTAGCCCAAAAAAGTCAGAAGCAGTGAGGATTGGTAAACAGGTGTGTCCAAGATGCATTGTTGTTCCGCCTTGTGTTTGGTATTGTTTGTTTCCGGGCTCATGGGCTTTAGAAGCTTTTTCTTTCTGCTCCAGTCTTCGTCTCCTCTGGAGCACTTCTGAGCAGAAGCCGGTTTCCAGGTAGTAGTTTGATCTGCTCTAGCTGAACGTCAGGGGACTGACTCACCAGTGTTTGCTTCTCCGCGTGCCTGCCTCTCAGCCCCCACTCGGCCAAGGTTCACGATGGGTTCCTCTTTCAGAGTTGCTTGACGTCCGTCCTTTCATGTCTAAAATAATATTGTGATGTACGAATGATGTCTGATGGGGAAAACCAGAGATGAATGTGGAAGAGTCCCCTACATTTCAGCCTCTCACGGAGAGAGTCACAATGTAAGCGCCCTTCAGCGTCTACTGTCCCTTCTTCCTAGAGCTCATATTATTCTGAATGCCCTGAGCTCTGTGACTTAAAACCATACTAGAGTCTTCCATGCCAGCACATACATGTCTCCCCTTTTAAAAGATAGGTTGTTATTGATGTATCTGTGCCCGTCTGTATTTGTATGTGCATGCAGTTGAGTGTTCGAGGTGGCCGGAGTATCAGACCTTCTAGAACTGGAGTTAGAGGCATTTGTGAGCTGGACTCTGGGCTCCTACAAGAGCTCCTAACCACGGAGTCCTTTCTCTAACCCCTCCCCTTCATTTTAAAGGGCTTATTATTCCACTGTGTAGACAGGCCCGGCTCTGTAGCTATTCTCCTCTACGTGGGTGCTGAGGTGTGGTCCAAATGCTCTGTCTCTTATACTAACCCCACAATGGACATCAGTGTCAGTGTGTTTTGTGCACAGCATCTCCATAGAAGAGACGGCTTACACGGACCAAGGGCTGGCGGAGGCTGTGTGCAGTTTTAGTGTTTGTAAGTACTGTGAATTAGTTTATGAGCATGCTCATAGTTCATATTCCAGACAGTCAAGTACACGAAAGCTCTGATATGTGTGTGTGTGTGTGTATTCATACATATATATAGTGAAATTCTGATTTCCTGGGGACTGTTGTTTCAGTAATCTGATCCCCTACGGGAAGAACACTGCGGTTCCCTTTAGAACATCCTCACTACTACCAAGATGGTTGTACCACCTCCATATTTTTTTTTTAGCCAAAGTGGACTAGACTGTATTGCAGAAGCAGACAGCCCCAGCCCCAGCGGCTCAAAACAAGCTTTATCCTCACTCAGGGTCACAGATGTGGCTGTGCTCAGTGAAGCCCTTGACTCCCATCTGAAGGAGTTGCCCCCTCTGTGAACCTCACTGTTTGTAGCACTGAGGGGAAAAGACGATATGGTCACTATGGTCACAGGTGTACTCAACTGGAGGTGATCGCCAATTCTCCCATCTGCATCATTGGCTGGAGCAAGTTGCTGGGCTGTGCTCCCATCCCACAAAGAGGTGAAATTCCACTGTGGTTTTGAAGAGTGCCTATCTTCCAACAGTTATACGTCACCTCCCTAGGGGAGATAACCTGATTCTACCCAGTGACAGCACCTGGATGGACAAAGTCCAGGGTCTCTCTGAGGTGGCCGCTCACCTCAGGACATCAGGACAAAAGATGTCTGGTGCCCCGGAGCCTAGCAGCCACCTCATCCCCTGTCCACACCACTCACTCAGACATTCAAATGGATACATGGATTCAAATGGATACAGAGTTGCCTGAAGCAGGCCTTCCTGAAGGTGTTGCTTTGCTCTGAACGACCTACACCCTGAAGATTCGGGAGTCCGGCCCAACTGAGACTGAAAAGCTGGGGATGTGACATTTTGCTGAAATCAGTACTGTGACCGTCAGCTTTACTGACTTGGATGCTTGCAGTGGACATTGGGTAGAGACTGAGGAGGCCATGTGGAAGAAAGAAGTGACCGCCAATTAAAATATCTGCACGGGGACGTTAGGAAATAGAGACCAACACACTTTGCCCGCATGAAGACTTTTTCTGCTGTGGTCCTAAAGAAGTTTTTTATTTCTTTGAAATTTAGTTAAAAGCACACACACAGTAAAAATAAGATTCATGGATTATAATCTTACAAAATAATCCTGAACAGAGTGTCATACTGACATAGCCTTCTGGTTATGATTTTCAAACAAAGCACTTTTTCGATTTTCCAGCATGGACTCAAAAACACGGACTTATCCCTTTTCACTTCCTGTTTCTTTGGGATTTTAAATCTCCATGTAGCGGTAGTGGGGATCTATTTTATATGCTTTTGTAATCTTTTATGTTTGACTCATCAAAATTCAGCCTTGTTAGTTATTTGACATGGAAGAAGTTTTTATCTACACGTCAGTGAGCATCTTAAACCTTTGGTTCAAGAAACATACTGTCTGTTTTTCTAGGGTAAATTAACTCGAGCAACCAATGGTCTAAGTTTGATTTGAAACTATAAAACATTCAGAAGTCTGATTTCTCTTGCTGGGCCAGTCTAACTCCTGAAAGATCCTATTGTTTCCGTAAGGTTATCACATCCTTGTCCTTGCGTGGGCTGGGCCTCCACCCCGCTGATGCCGGGTTGGTCTAACTGTAACCTTTGCTGTGTTTTTTTCATCAGTTCCACTCTTCGACTTCTCTGCGCTTGGCCCACACAGCGGTTTTTATTATAGGTATGACTTACTGGAAAGCCACCCTCAAATATGAAAAGGCCAGGTCTGGCTTCTGAGAACCCTTTCATCCCTCTGGTCTTGAAAGCGTTTTTCTGTCAGACTTCAGTAAGCAAGTTGGATTTGGAGTCCCCGGGAAGGGTATGAAGCGGGAGAAGAAGCAGTGAAGACAGAGTTCAATGTTATTTCTCAAGCCCCTCCTTAGGCAAGCAATAACGTATTACTCCTTCGAATTCTAGTCTCGGGGAACCCTCGCTCAAAACTTAAATGACTTACTTCAAAAGATATGAAATGTACACGACACTCCAAGTTGAATCGTTCCAAGTTACCAATTAATTCTCTTCTGAATTCAATAAGCAACAGAATGGTGTTTGTCCTTGACATGCCAGGTAGAAGCTAGGTTTGCCCTACGCAACATGGCGGGGCCCAGACTAGGTACAAACTCTTGCTCTGCTTACTAGCAGAAAACTTGTGCGAGTTAATTAACCTTTTTGTCTCCTTTCTTTATTTGCAAAAAGGCAGACAAAAAACCCACACCTGCCCGATGAGATTATCTGAAGGATGAAATCAGATACTAAAGCACTCACTCGAGTTAATTTTTAGACTCAGCAATCCAGCCTTATGAGGTAGACGAACAACACTCCCAGTCAGGTAACAAAACGCGTTCCTTCCCTTTAACTCTTCCTTGTAACCAGGGTGGGCATTGTCAGCTGGGGTATGATGTATTGTTGATCCCAATGCTACCTGCCAGTGTAATTTATTTCAAATAACGGCTTCCTCACATGGAATATACGAGCTCTAGAGATGTAACTGACTAGACAGATCTTTGTAAAAAAAAAAAAAGGCTCCAAGATCCGTGAAGCCGCTGGAGAAAAGGCGGCTAGGAAGTTACCCTTCAAAAATAAACCTGAGAGCAGCCTGCATTTCCCTCGGCTGCCTCTGGAAGAGGTATACGATATAAAGTGCGTCCATCATGAATAATGATCGTCTTAACTCTCCCGACTACTGCGCTCCCAGGCAGAAACACCACCGGCCGATGCCACGGGCGTCTCAGGGCAGCTCGGTGGGTGACCATGCACGCTTAGAACCCCGCGTGAGACCCGCAGCGAAGGCGAGGGGCCAGAACCCTTGGGCTTAGTCGGGTTTCAGAGGTCGGGTTGAGCTCCAGCGCTGCTAAGGGGGCCTGATGTTCCGCAGCATTTCCGAATAAGCTATCTTTGTTTACATTTTGAGCTTGGCTCAGCCCCAGAAAGCATTACTACCTTCTACCGGGGCAGCAAAGTTCATTTTCCTGGGTAGGGAAAAAAACCCGATTCTCTTGCTCCTCGGGCGGGTAGTGACCCGAGTGTCGGATCACAGTGGGCAGTTTCATGGGAGGTGGAGGTTTGGGGAGAAAGGGGTGGAGGTTGGTGCGGGGCAAACCAGCGAAGTGCGGAAGCTGTATAGGGGATTCTTCTAGAAAGTAGGGTGGGAAAGGAGCTAGGGAGGGCGGGTGGAGGGACGGGATCTGTGTCAGAACGTGCGTGTGAGCGGATACAAAACCCAGGGAGGCGTGATCGGCGGCGGCGTGTGTGCAAGCCGGAGCGAGGGGCGCTGGCGGGGTGTGTGCTCCTGGTGAGTGACACGGAGGGGCGGGCGGCCGCCAGGCGGGGGCGGCTGCGCGGGCGGGAGTGTCCCTGCGTGGGGGCTGGCGGCGCGGAGTTGAGGCAGTGAAGGAATCCAGCGAGAGGGCCCCGCCGAGCGGCCCTGCCGCGGCTCTCGCTCCGCTGCTCGCCCTTAGCGCTGCAGGGGCCACCAGCGCCGCGCCCCGGCCCGGGACAGAGCATCCGAGGTAAGCCGGGGTCCCCGGGACGCGGGACGCGGCGAGGCCTGAGCGGCCGGGGTGGAGGTGGTCGATCGGCCGTGCACTCCGCAGCCCGGGCTCCCAGAGGCCGCCTCCCGGGGCGCTGGGTGTGGCCCGCGATCGGCGGACCGGACGCGGAGGTCGCCGTCCTTGCCTTTCCCGGGCGGGCGGGCGGGCGGCAGGCAGCTGAATGTGGGCTCGGCCGGCGCTGCTCCGCGCGGGCGCCCCCCTGCGCTCCAGCTCCGCGCTGCCGAGCTGCCCGGCCGGAACGGGGCCCGCAGGTCCCCGGCACCCCGCACCCCACGGTGCCGGCGGGATCGGGTCCTCAGCGTCCGCGTGCGCGCGGCGAGGGCGCGCGGGGCAGGCGGCGGGAGCGGGCGCCGGGGCCGCGGGACGAAGCGGTGTCATCGCACCGCCGCTGGGCGGATAAACCCGGGAGCCCGCAGGCAGACCCGACCGAGGGTCGTTTCCGAGGTGCGGAAACAACTTGACTTTTGCGTGTCTGGAAGATCAGCCAAGCTTCTCGTTCAAGGCTGGGAGGTCCGCGTTTATTGCGGACACCGGGGCTAAGGACCCATCCTTTACCTGGACCGGGATGCAACGGAAGCCTCCCATCCTTTTCTTTCCTCCCCATCCTGGCGAGTGGAGGCTTCCAGTGCGCAGCGGGGTTGGTGTTTATGAACTTGATGAGGTTTTGGCTCCCAGCAGTCCTGGTTTTAAGCAGGTGCCAAGGTTGTGGAGACCGGACACTTTCAATTAAAGATCCTTTCTGTACAGTGTTTTGCTTTGAGAGCACTGCAGTCTCTCTGTAGCTTGAGGCTGGTGAGGACCCTTGAACTTCCAGCACAGAGCCTTGCTTCCCTTTCATAAACCATGATGTGTATTATTTCACTTGCTTATTTAAGACACTCAAGTATCAGCCGCCCTTGCCACCCCGCAGATTTTAAGGGGGTGGGGAGGGAGAGAAAAAAAGAAACACGGAAATCTTAGACTCTGCAGAGAAAGAGTAAGGTCGTGTGATCTTTATGTCATCATTCTGTTTTGTTTTAGAGGAACGTTTCGTTGCTACTCAGACTCTGTTTTCCAAAGAGTACGCAGATGTGCAATATGGCAGGGAAAAGAAAGGACAGGAAGTCAGAAATAGAAAAGACTATTCAAGTAGTAAAACCAATTATTTTGAAAGAACTCTTTTTTAAAAAAAAAGTTGCTTTCCCGATAAAATATTTTATGAGCCTTATGAAATTGTGTTACTTAACCAGAAAGCAATGTGCTGTGTGTGTGGATGGGGGACGATCTTATCAAAGTAACTGGAGTGCTGTAAAAAAAAAAAAATCTGTATCTGGTGTTTGCTGTTTCTTTTTTATTATTATTATTTTAACCAAGAAAAAAAATCAACTTTAAGAATGACTTTCTATTTGGACAAGGCAAATACTACTTCAGTCTCTAATTAGAGTTTTGAAATAAACTCAAGCTGGGTTAAACCCTTTTTGTGTGGAGCAACAGAACACAAAACATGTCAGATTCCGTATAGCTTTGCACACACACACACACACACACACACACACACACACGACTAGCTCCAAAAGATAATTTGCATAAAAATACAATCACTTGAATGCAGAGATTATTTAAGAGATTAAGGGGGAAACGCTGAATATCTGAGAGAGTGTTAATTGGCAAATTTTGTTCTTTCATCTCTGAAATAGTAAATCATTTCTCAGGAATTGGTTTAGTTAATGGGCTGGTTTAGGCAGGCAAAACGAGCAGGGTTTCTTTTGTGTTCATTTTGTTGTGGGGAGCACCCCACAGAAGTCTTCAGTTGCTCACACATATCAAGGGGCCATTGTGGAAAGAGGAATCTCCTAGCCCCAGAAGGTACCTCACTGTGTCAGCAGTAAACAGAGAAACAAATACTTAAGCCACATCATGATGGTCTGTGAAGTAACACTGCCAAGTAGGTGGCCTCCACATGGAAATGGCCCTTAAGCCTTAGAAATTCCTCGGTTTTAGTCCTTTAAAAGAAAAGGGAAATCAGGCCAAGTGGTGGTGGCGCACTAGGGAGGCAGAGGCAGGCAGATCTCTGAGTTCGAGGCCAGCCTGGTCTACAGAGCGAGTTCCAGGACAGCCAGGACTGTTCCACAGAGAAACCCTGTCTTCAAACCAGAAGTCAGTTTCTTAGTCTGCAGAGGATGGCGCCATTGTTACCAGTGGGCGTGGTTGTTCCGGAAATGCAAAGGCAGTCCTGAGGACTTTTACACAGCTACAATCGACATCTTAAGACATAAGTCAGGAGAAGAAGCTTTAGCTCCAGTTTTGATAACTGGAAACGTAGAAGATAAGGCGAAATGTAGAGATTGCTTAGGGCGCGATTCAGGCTGCTACCACCCCTTCTTACTATATCGCGAGAGTCCATCTTACGTGTGGGATAGGTACTGCTCGGTCACAGCTCTGCAGTCCTGCGTCCCCGGTGACGTCTGTGGTGCCATCACCATCCTTGACGATGACAATTCAATCTGCGGTGTTTCTAAGGTGTGTGCACAGGAGAGTGGCTTCCATAGCACGGTACGGGGTGTAAGGGCATACACCATGCAGTCAGACTTCAGTGATTGCTTGTCGATCTCTGAATGGTTGAACGCGATTCATCTCATCAGTTGATTCTACCGCTGCTGTGTGTCCTTCAAGTGGAATCGCTCATTAAAATGGGGTTTTCATTATACAGTTAAAGAAACGGTAAACACTGTAGGAGAAAAGCAAACCTTGTTTCCCCGTTTCCTCTTTTGAAGTCGGCTGTATGAAGGTGTTATTTCCTTGAGACATCAAAATGGCTAATTTGCAGTTATAAAGTCTGATAGATAAAGAGGCCATATGTGTCGATTTTTCTGCTGAGGTTTGTTTGTTCGGTGCGTAGTCATAACGGTTAGGACTCCCTCAGTAGCACAGCAGAGGGAAAACAATCTGTGAAGGTGTGTGTCTATAGCACCTAGCATTTCCATGATACTGGATTATTGAATAGCTTCTACGTTCATTTTCATTTTCTAGTAAAGACTTCTACAGTAGCCTCTAGCCTTCTAGCATAACAGATCTTTAGCTGTAGTTGGAATGGATCCTTTCCGATTTCTCTGCTTGCTTAAAAGACGTTTTATGGTGGTTGTCCTATCCTCAGACTAGAGACCTGATGACCTTTCCTTACAGCTGTTACTGAACTTGTACCTTAGGTGATAAAAGTTCCTTTCGTGTTTTGTTTTTTTTTTTAATACTTTGTGGTTTCTCCGGATCACCTGAGCTAGGAATCCTTCCACCTGTTTTTCTAACTAGGGAACTGCATCAGATAGTGTTAACTTTTTCTGGTGACAATTTCTCCCAGAGACTGCCCTAGATGGCCTTATCTTTCTTCCATCTCCCTTGGAGCCAGAGATTTTTACAGCCCTCCCTGCCTTCACCTCTTTGCCATTCCCCATCCTGTTTGCCACACCAGCATCTTGCAAACACGCATCTCCTGAGAGCGCCTCTCCAAGCATTTCCCACAGAAAGCCTGGCACCTGTGAGCTCAGGCTTCCTCGATCAGGAGCCACTGCCAATCTCAATGCAACGTGGTCCCCAGATGAGGATGGTCTGACTTAAGATTTTGCAGCCTTATGCGGTGAAATGTGACGTGCGTTGAGCAGAAATCATACTTTGAATTTTCGGCCTTGCCTCAGGGTAGGGATGGACAATGTGATATTCTCTTACCATGCTGAGTCGTGGCCGTGAGCTACAGTTTGCTATGACGTCAGGAGGAGAAACAACTGATGCTCTAACAGGTGTCTAACCTGCAACTAGTAGACCACGTGTGGTACTGTGGAGCCACGAATGGGGGCCAACACAGAATTGTAACTTCCTTAAAACATTATGAGATTTCTTGGTTTGCAATATTTTTTCTTGTAACTTGCTTGCACGGTTCTGTAGCATGAACACTGTAGGTGGCCGCATTCTCTTGCAAAGTCAAAAGATCATCACCTCTTCTTATGTTGCTAGTGGTTTTAGATGTTGATACCCAATATGTTGTGTAAATTAAACACTTGATTATAAAATAGTGCCCCTGTCAGATGCTCTTTGTCCACCAATGAGCTAATAGCAGTGTCCTGTGTGTGTTTAAGGTGTACTAGGGTGGGCTCTGATGTTCAGCAGGTTAGGGGATACAGTTTTAGCTCTCTGTGGGTTGACTGGGAACCAAAGTAAGCCACGGAAGACCTAGAGTTCAGACACTTTCCAATCTTCCTGCTCTTGGTTGGCATCAGGTCCAACCTCCCATCGTGTTTTTCATGTGTTTTATACTCTTGCCCAAATTTAACTGAACGGTTTGATTTCCTGCTTCTTCCAAACATGACCTCTTTCCTTTGCTTGGCTCCTCTGCCATGCATTTTCATTTCATCCCCTTTCTCCGTGCCCTGCTCTTTCAAATGCATTGTTTGCTTTTCTCCAATCCAACCCAACCCAACCCATCTTCAAAGCCAAACCCTGGTCATGCTGCCTTTGTTGATGGCTTCTTTTGCCCCTCTGTCTGCATCCTCCTTCACTTTAGACCCTTGCTTAGATTTCTCCTACACTGTTGCTTCTTGCTTTCCCAGGGGCTTTGTGAGCTTCTTGAAGGCATCAATATACCTTCAGTGTGCAACGGCTGCAAACCGGTAGTCCTATCTAGTGTCTGATAAATGCACCAGCAGAAATACTAAGCTAGAAGGGTCCGTTCTTCAAGGATGGGCTTTGAGAGCATCTCAGCCTTGCTCGCTGGTTTATGTTGAGGGCCTGACTCGCAGCCTGGCTTTGAGTCATGACCTCAATAAACGTGTGTTAATACAGAAATTGGTGTTGATGTTGGATGAAAGGGACAGACGTTGGACGGAGGCATCTGTCAGGGAGCCTTTCTCAGCTTTCTTGGGTGGCTCTAATCAGTCTCTCCCTTCATCAGCTGTGGGGATTCTGAGGCAGGGGCATTCTCCCGAGTTGAGATGACGACCGACCGAGTCTGGCGGTTGTGACTTGGAATGGAGGAGGCTGCAGTTATTTTAAGATGGGATGATGAGTCTCAGAGTGAGCAAGGATGAAAAGCACCAGGCTCGATGACAGTACTTTATATGTAAAATAATCAGGCTGAAGTTATCACTTAGGTAAAGG
Organism: Neodon shergylaensis; assembly: GCA_025134845.1. NCBI lineage: Eukaryota > Metazoa > Chordata > Mammalia > Rodentia > Cricetidae > Neodon > Neodon shergylaensis. Next base: position 1,554,650 of record JABTXL010000827.1, on the reverse strand, counting down.
ATCTGATAATTGGCGTTAAGACTCCAGACTATATAACAGGGGTGCCCAGCCTTCTCATTTAAAAGCAACTCTGTAAACTGGGGGGAAAAAATCATCTGGAGATTCATCAGAGAGTGAAAGCAGAGGCAGGGAAGAGCTTCTCCCATCTGCTAAAGCAGTGGTTCTCAGCCTCCTGATGCTGCAACCCTTTAAATCCGGTCCTCATGTTGTAGCGACCTCAACAATAAGTTTATTTTTGCTGCAGCTCCATAACTGTGATTTTGGTTTTGTGACGAATCATAATGTAAATATCTGTGTTTTCCTATGGTTTGAGGCGACCCTTGTGGAAAGGCCATTCGTGAAGAGGGTTGTGACCCACAGGTCAAAAATGTGTATTGTGTGGGAGGCCAGCTCCTTACCCTTGTTTTTGAGATTTATTTCATAGAAAGCATCTTTTCTCTGAAGAGGTTGCTTGCTCTAGTGGGAGATGGAGTCTATGGGAGCTCAGAAGGGGACCGTTTACTTCTGCTGGTGGGGACTGATTATTAAAGTAATTTGTTACGATTTCAGTCACGGTGTTGGAAGCGTAATGGGGAGGGAAAGTGTTCACGTGGAATGGAAGCTTGGTTTCCAGGATTTTTTTTTTTTAAGAAAGTCTTCTCACACCAGAGTTCTGAAATGTTCAATCATGGAGCCTACAGTGTATCTAGATGTGTCCTGTGATCGTTCATGTGTGAGGCCAAGTGCTGAACTGACCATGAGATAAAGCACAGGATAAACCCTGTGAGCTATATGACCCAGTGTGGGCCTGGTTTTGTTTGCCCAACTCACATAGAATGCTCAGAAGGGCCCCCTGCAGGATGAATGTCACCAAAGCTTCCACGTGCCCAGGAGTACTAAGTACAGAGAATCCTTCATACTGTTGTCCCAAGCAACCAGTATGGGACACTACCCAGGTGTCTGCTGGAACTCTGGACATTAATACAGAGCCCTCATCTGACTATACAGCTACCCTCATGGACCCTAGAGCCAGGAGCCCTGGGTACCAATCTCACACGTGAGATTGTAAGGGGAGTTCTATGTTATGGATTCCATTCTATGAGGTGGTAAAACATCCATCACTGGGCACATGTGCAAATAGACATTTTAAGGAAATGCCTTCCTTAGTTATACATGTCATGCCCCTTTATCCTCAGATATGCTGGAAGCATGTATGAACCCCATTTTACTGAGAAACGAAATGGAAGTCTAGAAAATTTGATAGTTACTTTATAAAGTACGCATTAAAGCCAGGCCATGTGAACGTAGGAACCAAATATGCCTTGTGATGGAGAAAGGTCACAAAGACATACATCCTGGTTGAAAATGTGAGGTCCCTTGCCATCCCTGAGGTTGGCTGTGTAGGGAGAAAGAACTCTCCATGGCTGGGCACTCACTCATCGTCAGAGGCACCCAGTTCCCAGAGATCCAGAACCAGCTGAATAACTTATCACAGCTATGTCGGACAAGTTCACTCGTTCCGGCCTCGCCATGGACGGGCAAGGTGGTGTCTGTATGCCCCTTCTAAGCTGCTGAAGCTCGGGGAAGGTCCAGGACTTGACTGGCTGAAAGGTCACTCAATGTCAGGCTCTGAGTGGTCTGACCCCATCTCCTGCTTCTTCTCATATCCCCCTGGGAGCGCGGCACGGTGGCATGGAGGACACTTATACCAGTTCAGCCAGACACTGGCTAGTCCGGAAGACTACAGTGAACACCCTGTAACTATGGTTCTCGGACGATCAACAGGTTCCGTGTGGGACACTACTGCCCACAGTGTCTATGGGAGTGTCTACGGGTGTGTGAAGGATTTACAGTGTCTTAAACCCACAGCATCAGCGTGCCACAGAAGAAAACAAAACACCAGTGAATTCTTCCTGTCTTCCATCTGTTTTATGTATGATATGCAGAGAAAAGATATATATGTCTTTATATGTAAATCTGCTACGACCCCTCTCCTCCCCTCAAGCCTCATTTCCCCTGGGGTGCGACCCCTCTCCTCTCCTCAAGGCTCAGCACACTTGGGGTGCGACCCTTCTCCTCTCCTCAAGGCTCAGCACACTTGGGGTGCGGCCTCTGCTTACGTTTTGCATTTGGTCTGCAGTGGCTCATGTGTTTTGCTTCTGCCCGCCCTCTGTGTGCCAACCTGTGTGTCCAGTCGGAGGTACCTTTTCTAATGTTATCTCGGGTGCTGTCAACTAAGTGAGTCTACAGCGGGACCTAGCTCTAAACCCTTGTAGGCCTCTGTGCTTTCTGCCTTAATTAGCGAAACCACTTCAGCAAATGTAGGAAACCTCTCTTCCCCAACACCTACGTTGTCACGGCCACTAAGCCCTGGTGGAAGCCAGGTGGTCATTTTTTCAAACTGGCCAGAGTCTGCCCTCCCCCATCTCCACGGTGACCTTCGTGGCTGCATTGGGTCAGGCCCTCAGTCTTTCTCTTGAGGTTTAATTCGAGTCTCTCTGCCTTCTGTCTGGCTCAATTCCAATCTCTTCCTCACAACACGGCTTCTGTAAAAGGCCCATCTAATGGTGACTCTTCACTTAAAATTCCCCAGCACAGCGGCTGTAGCCCAGGATCAAGTCTAAACTCCCTAGCAGGGCACCAAAGGGCCTTGGTGGGTCACGCCTTCCTTTCAGGTGTGCATCCTTCTGCCTGTAATGATCCCGGGCCCTGCTGTCTGCTTCCGTCCGCAGCATCCTCCCTGAAGGAAATGCGGTGTTATTAGAAATGACTCACGGGAGGGATGGGGACAGGAGAAAGATTACAGCGCCATAGGTCTGGTACCATCACACCATGACTGCTTGTGGCCAGTGAGCACTTGAGTTGTGGTTAGTTCCAAGTCTGATGGGCTGGAAATGTAGCAGAAGACTTTATGGGACAGTGGGGTGGTTTTATGATAGCTCGTTAACATCAGTGTGTGTGCCTGTGTTCGCACAGGTGTGAAAGTGGGGTCTAGAAGTTGGCCTTGGATAACTTCCTCAAATATTCTCCCTGGTTTTTGAGGCAGGATCTCTCGCTGAACCTACAGCATGCTGGCCGGGCTGCCCTGGGTGGGTGACCCTTCAGTCTCTGTGTTCCCAGCTCTGGGGTTACATTTCTGTGCCTGACTTTTCCACAGGGATGTGGGGGTTGGTTTCAGTGTCTCACGCTTGTGCAGCAAGCACTTAACTGAATGAGCCATCTCCTGAACCCCTCATTAGCATAATTTTGGTTTGCATATCACCTGCTAAATAAAATAGATTATTAAAACTAGCTCCACATTGTTTTAGCCTAGCTGCTAGAAAATTTGAAATTGCCTGTGTGGGTTGCATTGTAATTTTACTGTAAGACAGCATCACTACGTAACAGCTCTGCCTTCCTAGGAAGCGTGCCTGGTATAAGCTAAACCCGTGAGCCTTGGGGATGGTTTAGTCAGCTCTGTAGTACAGAGAAGCAACAGTTGTTCGGTTTCTCAGTCCAGAGGTATAAAGTGCTCTCGGTGAGATTCAGAATCCGAGACGGATTCTGCGCACTGGGGCCAGAGTCTCACACACAGCGTGCACAGCATGGAGGCACAGCGCATCTCGCCCCTAGGCCTTCCCACTTACTGCAAGAGGAGCAGCAGCCCTGTGGTGTCTGTTGGGGGGGGGGCGGGGGTGCAGCTTGAAATAGACACTAAAGGAACTTGAAAGCACACTCCGAGAAGCCCCCCGGCTTGAGGTACCAGGAGAGATGCCCAGGGCCAGGTCTGTTCCACCTATTTATTATCCGCAGTTGGTACTTCTTGATGGGTTAAGTCATAGCTTTCCCTCTTTAGCTCTTAAGATCCCAAGCTAGTTCCCGAATCAAGGTGTTTTGAGTCGATAGTGTGCATCCAGCCAGACTGTTCCCAAAGCTGCGAAGAACTTTGCAGACTCCTGCCGGGCACTCTGGGAAGCCTTCTATGCATCAGTTAGCCACAAAGACATTGGGAGAAGGTTACGTGGGTTATCAGGAAGACCCAGCAGACACTGCTGTGTTCCAAGAGATGCACCAAGCTTCACGCCTTCACAGTGCAAACATGATGGGAAGGAATCCCTGCCAGGTTGGTGCAAGAGGAAGGAACGTCCTCCAGGCGGACGCGATGGGAGAAACCAAAGTGATCAAGAGAAAATTTTCCAAGAACTGATTCCTGGGAGAGTCTGAGATAAGCAGTGTGACCAGGGGCTCCCAGGAGAGGGGATTTGCTGCTGTGTTTTGTTGTACCCTACAGGTCTGAAAAGAACCCCTTCCTGTCTTGATTTCTCTATGAACATCTGTTTTGATTTGCTTTACATGGTGAAAATCTGTCTAAGATCTCGTTAAGAAGACACATTCCTGTGCTAAGAATAAAACTTTGAAAGTCACACATCTCCGGAAAAGGAGCAGAGAGGAGTTGCAGGCACCCCAGTGAGGTTATTTCTTGCATGTTTGCAGGCTCTGGGACCAGCGTGGGACTTCCATAGAGGGAATGCACGCCGGCATGTGTACTTTAGTGAGCCACCATCCAGTGGATGGTGCATTTGGTCAGGAAATCCTGACTCAGCCTTGTTCTTGAGTGGTCAAGTTTTCGCTCTGCGCGCCAAGTTCTGCTTTGCCTCTCACGTGTGCAAGTCCTGCTTTGAGTTTTTATGAGAGAATCCCAGGTCGTCTGGACTGAACCTTGGGACAGCAGTGTTGTCTGTGAGCTGCAGATTCTAGAGCTGAGTCTCAGCTGCTTCCCCAGGTCCTTCCGGTACCGACATCTCCATGTCATGGTCAAAACATTTAATGCATGATTTGTAGAATAAAATATCTTCCTTGCTTGCTGGCTGCATTAGTTCATTGTCTTTTTTTTTCTGGTTGTAGTTATAACAAAATTAAGGAGGCATACTGAAGATCTATGCAGCTCACAGCTTGGGAAGCTGAAAGTTCAAACAACACAACTCCAGCTTTGGCTGGGGTCCAGGAAAAGGTGGCTTAAGTACCTGTGGGTATGAGGAAGGGAATATATCTTAAAACAGGAAACCAGAGGAGACAAAAGCCCTGTAACCCCTTCCAAGGCTACATTCCTAGTGACCTCAGGACCTCCCAAGAGGCTTCAGTTCCCAACACTGCCACACTCAAGACCAAACTTACCGTTTGTACGTCCAACCAAAAAGCCAAAGGGGAGGTTGAGGATAGCATTCATTTCTCACAGATGACACATTTCTCTGTTTGTCTCCAGACAGAAGGCTGGGCAGAGAAGAGAGGCGGCTGCCTTTATCATGTGACTTCAGAATCCACACTCCTAAAAGGGCATTTCAAATTTTAATAGTCTCTTTTCGTTAACACATGAAGAATCCATGTTATGAAACCCTATCCTCCTTCCTAAAGCCGGTGTGTTTTAAAGTCAAAAGAAGCCCCAGGTGGGCATTTGGAAGTCCCGGTTTGTTGTCTGACATGGGCTGGCTGTATGAGTTAGACTAAAGTGTTTAATCTTCCTGAATTTAGGTTCTGTCGTGTGAGAAGCAAAATTAGCCATGTCTACCATTATGTTATGATTTGATTATGACTAAATAAGACAATATAAAGTTCCTCAAACTCACGCCATGGAAGTGGTGACTGAAGCTTACTAGACTCACACTCCTTGGCCGGAACAATTTCTCAGCCTTTCTCTGAGGCTGATAAAAAAGAATAAAAATCCAGACCTAGGAGCTCAATTTCAGCCCGTTCAGCGGTGAAAAAAGGACCCGAAGGAAGCTGCCTTTGTATTTTCATGACGTCCGATCCCGTATAATAGTTTGCATTTGTGAAAATTCTCCTCTGGAATTGTGGGTACAGCAGGAAGCCATGGGGAGGGGAGGCTTGTTTACATCCTCTGCCAGGATAGCGTGACAGTGAGTAAGCCGAGCAGGCTTTAGAGTCCGGAAATCGTCAGGTGCACTGCCATCAAAATAAACTCGTGGTTTGGTTTTTCTTTTCTTTGCTGATAAATTACAAACAAAGGAAGTCACAGAAATACCCTGAAAAGGAAGCTTAGTGTCCAAATTAGATACTGGAGAGGGTTCTTTAGACTCATTTGGTGGGAGCCACTCTTTGCTTAACTGTGGGTGTTGGGGAAGTTCTTTTGTTGCAGGCTTTCGCAGGGAGAGAAAAGCTTTAGAACATCAAAGAAAACGGGATTTTGATTTGAGGCAGTGTTGCTCCTGTAAGGGCTGACTTAGGCATACTCTGCTGGTTGCTAACACCTGACCAAGGGCGCCTTCTCACTGACCTTCTGGAAACAAGAGGAAGGCTGAGCAGATGCCGCGTGTTACAGTCAGCTGTGAGTATGTCTGGCCTTGTACTTGTAAAAGGGAAACTGGGAAGTGTTACACGGACCACTGTCCAGTTCCAGGACTTGGTCCTTCTGTATCTCTGATGAGATCTGTGTGGAGACTTATTGCAGGAGGCCACTTGTCAGTTCCTGGCCGCCTGGCTAGCTTAGCCCTAAAATAATCACACAGAAACTGTATTAATTAAATCACTGTTTGACCCATTAGCTCTAGCTTCTTATTGGCTAACTCTTACATCTTAATTTAACCCATTTCTAGTAATCTGTGTATCACCACGGGGCTGTGGCTTACCGGTTAAAGTTCCCAGTGTCTGTCTCTGGCAGCTCCATAGCTTCTCCTGACTCCGCCCTCTTTCTCCCAGCCTACAGCCTAGCTTTCTCCGCCAAGTTCTGTTCTTCCCTGCCATAGGCTCAAACATTTCTTTATTCATTAACCAATAAAAGCAATACAGACAGAAGGACCTCCCACACCAGGGACTGGATGCAATAACATGTATCTGTCCTCTGTAGTTGTATTTTTTTTCTTACTCTTTACCATTTTGGGGGGGACTGCCACCCAGTTCTGTAGTATGAGGTGCGGGCCTCTTTCCACAGCCCGGCTCCTGGCCACCTGGCTAGCTTATACCCCAAAATAACAACACACAAACTGTATTCATATAAACACTGGTTGGCCCATTATATCTAGCCTCTTCTCGGCTAACTCTCACACCTGGACTAGCCCATTTCTAATAATGTGTGTAGCACCCAAAGGTGCGCTTACTGGGAAGATTCTAGCCTACGTCCATCCTGGGTCGGAGCTTCATCACATCTGCCAGGGAGAGGGGAGCATGGCGTCTGTCTGAGGCGGCTTACCTCACTTCCTCTTCCTCCCAGCATTCTGTTCTGTTTACTCCACCCACCTATGTTCTAACCTATGAGGGCCAAGCAGTTTATTTTTTAACCAATGACCTTCCTCCATCACAGTTCCCCAATAAATACATGGGGGCTTATTCTTAACTGGCCTTAGCTTGGTTTTTCTAGCCAGGTTTTCTTAACTTAAATTATCTTACCTTTTGCCTCTGAGCGTTTCCATTTTTCTTTTTCTGTATATTCTTTTCTTTCCTTCTCATTTCATATCTGGCTGGGTTGCTGCCCCCGCCCCAGCATCCTCCTCTCCTTCTCCTTTCCCCGCTCCTTTTTCTTCTATTTTTTTCCTTCTGTTTATTCTCCCTGCCTACCAGCCTTGCCTTTCCTTTCTCTTGCCTAGCTATTGGCTGTTTAGATCTTTATTAAACCAATCAGGTGTTTTATGCAGGCAAAGTAACACAGCTTCACAGAGTTAAACAAACGCAACATAGAAGAATGTAGCACATCTTTGCATCATTAAACAAATATCCTGCAGGCATGAAAGAATGCAATACATCTTTAACTAATATTCCACAATAGGCCCAGCTGAGTCTCTTTATTTCTACAGGAGACTTTAGCATGAGAATTTTGTTAGATTTTTAAACTAAAAACTAAGGTGATGGCCTTCACCTTCCCTTTATTGTTGCAGAGGGTGTGGCGAGGCATAGTTTCAGCCCAATACGCTAACTCTTGGTCTGTTTATTATGCAGCATAGAAACCCTTTTGTGGATGAAGCGAGATTAACTTAGAATGAGTTTTAGAGTGACTTTTTTCTTGTGAAAAAGTTCCTGAGTTTATCACATCATTCAGCTCCTCTGTGTAGAGTCATGTTCGTAAACCGTGGAAGTGACAGGAAGTCACTTCTCAGCTGTCACTGCAGCACGCTGTTCCATCTGCACCTCCTAGGAGGGAGAGTGTCAGGTGGAGGCACGTCCAGACAGTGAGCAGGCCCCTACAGACATGCAGACACGCTCCATGACAACAGCACGAGTAGAGCTGTGTTGGTGCACACTGTCAATCATGCATGTGTCTTCTGCAAGCAGAATAGTCTGTTTTATTTGTGAAGTTTTGGGGGTGTTTGTTTTTGTTTTTTTGGTTGCTTTTGCAAGAATACTACTTGGACTTTTTAGATTCATGTCAAATATCTTTCCAATACCAAAAAGTGCTTTCGTTACTATTTTGTAGCATTTATGCACAAAATACTTTTTTATAGACTTTCTTCTTTTGCTTTGAACTAAATGTAAAAAGTAAAAGGTCACTTTGTCATAAGAAACTCAAACCCATAGAGTTAAGGCATGAATTGCTGCCCCGTTAATAGAGCAGTGTTTGTGTTATGGTCAATATTTTTTAAGTCTTCTCACACATTTTATCTTTGGGAAAAATGTGGAAATATACGTATTTATTAACTTTAGACTACACAGAAGTGGACATCACTAAAGTTTTACCCCCTGGAGGTTGTCACTACTGATGCTTGATGTGCGCTCCTCCCAGGTACACGTTTTGGGGTGCATGGGGTGCGTGTGTTCTAAACAAGCCCCACGGTGGACACAGAAAGCTAGTGCTGAAGAACCAGGGTAGAACAGTGGTTAATGGTACTTTGGATCCTTAGGGTGTAACTCGGGGATCACTGGGCTCAATCCTTAGTAACCCCACCTGTCAAGGGTTTCAGTTCAAACACCAGGAGATTCTAGTTCTCGCTCTGCCGACTGTTATCACGTAGTGACTGTGATTCCCAAACTCTCTAAATCCCCACTTACTCTTCTGTGAAATAGGCTGGTCATCGTGCGTATTTATGGCCTGAATTAGGAAGAGTCGCGTTTGGATCGTAGCCTGTGCTACGTAACATGTGACCTATTGTTATTAGGTGAGTTCTTTCCCTCGCTTTATTCTCCTAAATTCTAGGGTCAGAATTTAGGAGAATAAATTTCCCTGTGAGAAAACATTTGAAAACACTGAGAGTGACCACGTAAATTTCAATATATAAATATACTTGGGTGTTATCCTTTCCTTATAGTTAGCTCGTTTCTAATTCTTCGCCATCGTCAAAAACACCACGGCTAATATCCTGTCTATTATTTTATGTGCATAGACAACAGATCCAAAGATTTATTTTTCCATAAAAACCAATGGCGTTTTTATGGAAAGATAAAAGATTTAAGAATTCTTTAATGTGTACTAACATGACAGATTATAGGCTACGTGTTCTTTATGACGGAGTTCTCCGTGCACCGTGACGCAGCCCCATTGAGATAGGGCTGTCACCCCCATTTTCAGAGGAGGACGTTCTGAGGGCAGATAAATTGCTCACCCAAGGTCACCGATACTGAAGGTGGAGGTCAAGGCAGCCTTCTGGCACGCATGCCCGCCTGCCACTCTGAGGCTGCAGAATGAATAGTCACTATTGTGCTTTCTATAAAACGTCACTGGGTGCCACGTAAAAGATAGGACTCTTGGCTGGAACTCTCAGCTGGCTCCGGAGAGTTCCTCTGCTGTACGGATGTTCTTCTGTGTCTTGGAATCGAGCCTCGTTAAAGTAAGGCCCTAAGTCCAGGGAAAGCAGCGTCGGTGTGATTGTTTGAGGGAGGCAGAGCATACGAAGAAGACATCCATTTACACGACGATAAGCCCTTCTTTGTTTCAGTTGTAGGGACTGGGCGAGCATCACTTATCTCCCCAGGAACCGGAGTGGCTCACAGAAATCAGCTTAGGAATTTAAGCCGCGCCAACACTCAAAATGATACCATTCAAAAGAAAGCGTATGTTTCTCCACTTGCCGGTTTGGTATTGAAAGAAATCTTTAGCCTTAGCCACAAGACGGTGCACCCAGAAGGAGAAGCAGTAACCATATACAGGGAGAAGCGGTCCCATATACAGGGAGACCTTGATGGATATTGGAGCACCCTTCCACCAGACCAAAGATGTAGTTGGTGAGCTGGCAGGTTGTCTTTAAAAAGCCGGCTTTTGGAACATTTATCTTGGCAGCGCACAGGTATGACTCATGGTATGCAGGGTGGCAGCCAATCTTGTAGGAAAAGTGTATAATTAATATGATGAAGGCAGGGGTGTTACCAGTCAGTACCTCACCCTGCTCCTCACAACAAAGGGGCCATTGAAGCCACCGTGTCATGGGCGATCCTGGTTTGTCATTCCCTAGATTCCAATGCTTCGTAAAACAAATGATGAAGAAAGAAACCCTGGGCGCAAGGCTTCCACAGAGGAGCGGCAAGGCTTTGCTGCAGGGTTTATAGCCAGTTACTGTCGAGTCGGGGCAGCTGGCTTTGGGCTTTGGGGTCTCCAGGCCTTGCATCTCTTGAGCTCGCCTGGTTTTTGTCTTTGGAAAATTATCCGGCTTCCTCTGGTCACTTTCAGTTCTTGAAGCATTGTCTCCAGAGTCCCCAGGGGTCAGGAAGTTTCGGATCTTGGCAGAACTTCTCCACCAGCTGGAGCTGCTGATTGTGACGCTCCTACACCAGCCATGGTGGTGTTGTAGGTGAGGAGGGCCCCACCAGCTACTCTTAAGTTCTTTTCTAAAGACTGCGCCTGTCGCTTAGTCTACTGGACAGGGTCCTGTCCTCGCATGTGACCCACCCAGGCCCTTGACTCTCCAGCAGAGATAACAGGGATGAAAGTCATAGTTTGGAAGATTAAATATATGGGACAAACCATCTGGCTAACTCGTGAGTTCTTTTCTGCTTTGTTTCCTTGGTTAGTAGATAATGGTCATAGGTCATCCCCCTGGAGGAGAAGCCAGTTTAAAATATCTTCAGATGAACAGTGGATATTTTCATACAGATGTGTGCAACAGGTCACTTTCCTAGGCCTGATCCCGCAGACCCTTCTGACTCTTTGCTCCCTTCTTTGTTGATAATGGCACAGGCCTTTACTCGGCTCCAAAACTCCCGATCGCCTAGCTTAGAATCTCTCAAAACCCGAATGCCCATTCCTGAGGCAAGTTTTTCTGAGGAATAAGGGGGCCCAGTGACCTGAAAGGGTAGTTTTGGGAACACATTAAAGCCCTTCATTAAAGTGGACATTTAAACTGGTGTGTTGACACACGCCCAGAATTCCAGGACTCGGGAGGCAGAGGGAACAAGATCACTCATGCATTGGAGGCTGGTCAGGGCTACCTGGGAAGTACCAGGGTGCATCCAGGACTATCTAGGAAGTTCCAGGACAGCCCTGGGTCATAGGAAGTTGCAGGATCCCCAGAGGTCGTCGGAAGTTCCAGGACAGCGAGGCTATAATAGTCAAGACTCCACCTCCAATTTAAAATGTAGACATTGGGCCGAATAGGCGGTCCCGAAACACAGGCAACACTGACATTTTTGATCTCCGTTTTAGCTTTGCAGAAAAAGACTCAACGGAAACAACCAAAAAAAAAAAGTAGAAAAATATTCTGGTAAGATAGCCTCGTGGGAAACTGTAAGAGACGTTGGTTGTTGAGATAATCTTGCTGCTGGAGGGAAGGAAAGAGGCTGAGAAGGAAGGAACTTCTCACCAGGAACACCAGGAAAGACAGGCCTGTGTGCATCTGTCTTGCCCCTTCCCCTCTTCCCACTTCCCCTCTTCCCTCTCTTCCTGCCTTCCAGATTGTCAGGGCTAGGAGGATGGGATTTGCTCATTGGCCACCCTTGATAGAGTGGGCTCCGTGGGAGGATGCTTATGAAGATGTCTGAGGGTAATTAACGGTTGAAATGCATCTGAGGCATCCCTCAGGAGTGAGAGCCAGGTATCTATTTAAGATAGATATCTTAAATGAACCTCTTCGACCCAGGTTAACTGAGCCAAGGCCCACTGGGCCCAGGATTCCCTGAGCATGCTCGGTGGTGCCCAAACCTGCATGCTGTCCTCATTTGGAATCAGTTTGTGGGTTTCATTTTTCCTTCCACACTGGAAACTCTCATGAAACTCCCTCTCGCTTCGGTGCCAAAGCTTCAACCCATTTATTTCTTTAGCAGCCATTTCCTGAGTGTCCGCACTGCACTAGGCTCGGAGAAAGTACCGCGAGAAAGCAGACCTACGGAAAGGGAAAGAAGCACGATTACTCTTGCAGACCATGGATGTCGAGAAAGGGGGCGGGTCAACATTGAGCCTTCTTTTGCCGTGCTGAATTTTACTACAGTAATGTGGGCTATGCCAGTATTCATTAATGTAGCTAATCCAGTTACGACGAAAATCCTTTTCCTTTCTGACCACGACCCAGGAAGCATCCACAATCCACAGTCCCGATGCAGCAGAAGACTTTGGGAAGCCCTTGGGGGGTGGGGGGTGACAAAATGGGATTTGACCTGTGTATCCGGCTCTTCACGGTTTTGAGAGTTTTCATTTCCACATGTCAACAAATACCTGGCCGGATATTAAAGCCAGTTAAATCAGTTCTTCTTGCTGTAATCAGCACCAGCACACATCCAAGGGGCAGCATAGCCCAACCACCGTATTTTGTTGAGTATATATATTTTCTCACAAACCTGGCTGACCGACCTGTTTTCTCATGGCTAGGATGCTAATAGCCACATATTGTAAAAAGAATGTCAACAAACTATAGCCTTGTTTCTTAACTCCCGTTTACGCCATCTTCTGACTCATTTGGTTCACGTTAGTTGTAAGAAAATACAAAGTGAAGGCTTGGATTACAGTAGCCGTGGTTTCTTTCTCTGCTCTTCCCCAACTCCTATCCCAGTCTGAGGACTTCAGTGTTCTTCTTGGTTTAACTTTTAAATCTGAATTCTTTCAGAATTCCATACATCTTTATAATGTACCATTACTTTCTCTCCCCTCCCCCCGAAAGCATTCTTGCTCATGAACTCCTTCCAACATCCGTGTGTGATTGGGTGTGCCCCCACTGAATTTAATTAAGGTTACTTGTGGGTTTGGGGGTTTTTGTTTTCGCTTAAGCAAGGGTGACTAACCAAAGTTGGCACAACTAAGGAATTGGGCCCCCAGTTTCCAGCAACCATTAACTGCCTATATCTCCTTAAGAAAGAGTAGGGTCTCATGAGCCGCCCCCTTCCCCCATCCATGATGAATATTGGTGGCCCAGGCTTGTAGCCAATGCTACCGAGGGTTCGTGGCTATGGAGCCATATCACGTCCAGAAGATGAGGTGTCCTAGTGTTCCTGTCTTCTGACATTTAACCTTCTTAATGCTTCCTCTTCCACCATGTTCTCCAAGCCTTGGAGGGGATGCTAGAGTTGTTGGTTATTCTCAGCACTCTGCCTTCACTGCCACCCAGTGCAAACAGAAGCTTCTCCCAGTAAGAGATCTTTTATTTTTGTTTTGTTTTGTTTTTCGAGACAGGGTTTCTCTGTAGCTTTGGAGCCTGTCCTGGAACTAGCTCTTGCAGACCAGGCTGGCCTCAAACTCGCAGAGATCCTCCTGCCTCTGCCTCCCGGGTGCTGGGATTAAAGGCATGCACCACCACCGCCCGGCTCCCAGTAAAGGGTCTTAGAGCTGGTTCAGGGGACCACAGAGAAATCTAGTTACTGTAACGGGAAGGAGTAAAGGGGACCGAGGAGGTGAAGCCCTACTTTCTCTTCTTCTGGGTTTTAACCGTTAGAGGGTTTCTGAAAATCACCTGGTCTAACTCACAGCCTTTCTATAAGCAGTTGGTCTGAGGCATCAGTTTATTCACGCCAACCTATTGATTCCTTATTTGTTACTAGGAAAGCTCTAAGCATCTTCCATGCGTCCTCCACCCTGCCAGGGCTGCACACCGTTCTCATTGCACTGATCTGTGCAAAGCGTGAGCTGCTAAAGTCTGTTCACAGGGCATCAAGGTCAGAAGGGTCCAAGCTGGGCTTCGGACCTAAGTGTGTTTGATTCTGAAGCCTTTTCCACTCTTCCGTGCATGAGTTTGTCTTTAATAATATACGAGACTTAAGTTTTTTTTCCAAAATTGTTACAATAATATGCACTCATTATAGAAAGTCCAGAAAGCAAAATAAAGAGAAAAACCCAATTACCTGTCATCCTGCACCCTGGGAATAACCACTACCAAATTTCACCTTTTTTCTTTCCAGCCTTAAGGGAGCCATCACTTATATGTCTCAGTGAGCAGCACTGCAGTGCACGGCTGTCTTGGAGGCTGACACATGAAATCAACCATATTGCTGTTGCATCAGATAAAGTCCATTTCGGAGTCTGCTATGAGTTAAAGTCTCTGTGATTCCCAGGCGTGGGGAAAGACACCACAAAGGCAGCGTGTCCATTCCTCATCGTCTAGCAAAACAATCCATGACACGTGCAGGCATTCTGTGCCTTCCGAACGTCTGCGTTGTAGCTGTTTACCATCCCATAAGGAATACCAGCTTTCATGTTGAAGAGCCGTAAATATCTTGTGCCAAGTTTAGCTGGAGTAGAGGATTGGATTTACCAAAATTACTGCTCCTCGTGTCAAATAGTGATGGATATTTGGGGGGGGGGTATGTTTAAAGGCCTTTATTAAAAATTAAATCCATAAATGTTTAATATCTTATTTGACAACTCATTTATTAGGTTGTCAACACAACGGTGTTTGCCTTCGGTGGAACATAAAGAAAATCAGAAAATTGCTTTTGTCAAAAGTTTGAAAAGCATATTTTGAGATCAATTCCTATTCAATGGAAGGTATTACACTCGCTAAATTATTCCCCTCCGAGGGACTTTTGTGAGAGCAAATGGACCTAAATGTGATGAACTGGTCTGTAAATAAAGTCGGTAGTGTCTCACATCACTCCTTCCTCTTTCTACATACACACACACACACACACACACACACCTATCAAAATGGTCACTGGTATGAAGTCAGGAGAGCCCGGGAGCTCTGTACCATGGCGTTCTCGCCTGACCCACAAACCGAGCATCCCATCAGTTGGCTGATTTCTCTTTTACTTGTTAATGGTCCTTCTTGTCTACCCATCAGCCTCCTCGCCTTGTGCACCAACTGCTGAACACACTGGGTTTCAGATTAGTCTATAGAATTCTTCGGGGCCCCTCCCAGGGTTCAGAATGCAAGCCAAATAGTCCTGCGTGCCTGTCCTCAGGGCAGCATTCTACTCGTGTCTTCTGGTTGCCAGTATTTCCCGTGCTGAGAATCGATGCTGCTCACAGAGCCAATAATGAAATGTAGGTTGTATCTTACGTTAATGGCCTCGGCACTGTCCTGACGTTGTTTGTGGCACTGGAGCGGTATATTCTCTCTCAGAAACTGGATTCCCGAGGCAAATGTTGAAGGAAAGAGTTGGCAACTAGGAACTCAGGATGTCCAGGTCAGTCTTGTCGTTTAAGTACGACCCCTGGAGATGTTAGTGCAGATGGAGAAGGACCCAGAGAAGTGGTGTCAGAGCCAGGCATGGCATCTTATCTCTTTTTTAAAAGATGTTTTATTAAAAATATATTGTTTTTCGGGAGCTGGAGAGATGGCTTAGCGGTTAAGAGCACTGATTGCTCTTCCAAAGGATCCAGGTTAAATTCCCAGCACCCACACGGCACCTCAAAACTGTCTGTCACTCCAGGACCTCACACCTTTACACAGATATGCATGCAATGCACCAGAGCACATAAAACGAATTGATGAACAAGTAATTCATTCATTCATTTTTAAGATATCGTTTTTCATCCAGTTTTTCTGATTTTCTTTTCTTTCGACTCCTCCTGGATCCTTCCCGCTTCCCAACCCACCCAAACCCACCCCCTTTCTTTCTCTTTCTCATTAAAACACAACTAGGGATTTAAAATAATAATAATAATAATATTAAGATGATGAAGAAGAAGAAGAAGAAGAAGAAGAAGAAGAAGAAGAAGAAGAAGAGAACAAACCAGAATAGGACAAAACAAACAAGAAAAAAAGCCAAAGAAAAAGCACAAGAAACCTACCAATGCTGAGATCCACATTTACATACACAGAAAATCCATTAAAAACAAATTTGGAAATGATACTATATGAGCAAAAGATCTGTAAAATTAAAAAAAACTGTCCCAAGTATTATGAGACAAAAAGCCCCTGGAGATGCTGGTGAGTTTGTTCTACATGGGGCACCTCCTGCTGAGCACAAGGCCTGCCCTGAAGTGTGCTTTGTGTGCCCACTGGGACTCTGTTGGAGAAAACTCACTTCTCCTTTGCAGGCGGTTGTCAACTGGAGATGGATTCTGGGCTAGGGATGAGGGCATGTGTCTGCTCCCTCTCTCAGCGCTGGGACCCCATCGGGTTTAGAACCAGGTGGCAACTACATGCTGCCCCAGTCTCCGAGTTCACACGTGCGTCCGTCCTCTGGTGTATAGAGGGTCTCGTTTTCCTCGGTGTCTTCTCCCGCCATGAATACCAGTCAGTAGGAGCGAAGCCGCTGTGTAAGCACCAACTTGGCTTCTCCGTGTTCAGTGAGTTACGTAGGTGTTATCTTCAGCCGTGAGTCCTTACCATTAGCTTGTGGAGAGCAACCAATAACCCTGGCATTAGCCTGGGTTGTTTTGGGGTTTCATGGGCCTCTCTGGTCAACCACTTGACCAGATGTAACCCATTCCTGGCACTGGAGGTTCCGTTTGGTATTAAGAGATGTCTAGTAGGGGCTTTGTTTCATACACTGTTTGATGATTCTATTTAGATTCCTTTCATGGATGAGTATATTTTAAGAATCTTCTACTGTATCAGGTTTGCTAATGGCCCTTCATTTTAGCTGTCCCTCTCCTATTCCCTGCTTGACCTCTCCCAAGCCCCCTCTTGTTTTATTCTTTCAAGCACCCTTACTTCCTCTTGTTCCCCAATGGTCTCATGAAAGTTGACCTTAGGTCTCTGTGAGATCTCTGACCTGAGCTTTGAACCCCCACAGGGTGCTCCACAGATCACTCAAGACCCTGGGATGATAAAGAAACACAGGGATGTTTGGAGTGGTGTGTGAGTTAGTAGCTGGTTGACTTACAACTCGGGTGCTCATCTCTGTGTCTTAATAGTAGCTGGCTTAGTGGTGAGTTCTGTAGAGTTATACGTTATATAGGTTGGGTCTGGTAAAAGAATATTATACAGCAAAAGCAACAGCAGACATTTATTTTTAATTAGTTGGGCAAATACTATGCGAACACAATCTAGGTCCTGTTTGTCACCATAGACTCCCAGCATGTCATGTTCTAGTATAATTTCACTAGTCAGGCAATTTGCCATTTCTGTGCCTTATTTATTGATCAGATTTCAATGATACTGGTGCCTCCCTTGGAATACTGAAGGGGCACGCATGTGGGAACAGTGCTCTGGAACAATGCCTGGCACTCTCTGAATTCATGATAAACGCTAGCTATTGTTGCTAAATATCACTGTCATGCGCTAGGTGTGTTGAATGCGTGGCACGCTTTGCTTATCATCCAGTCAAACACTTGCTGAGAAAGCTATTATTATCCCCAGTTTGCTGCCGAGTAAACAGAGACACGGAGAGATGACTCTGCCTAGCCAAGGTTAAATTAAGTCATGTGTGAGGACCAACTCATTATCTGCCAGACTCAAGATTCTGTGTTAGCAAGGGGAGGGGATGGTGATGCTCCTAAGCGGTGGTGGCGTTGCTAGTGGGAGACCAACCAGTCTGACCCTCCAAATTCATTTTCTTTCTAGAATACTCCAAATCCTAAGCTGCTTTCCGGATCATCTCTGTGGATTCCCAGGTAAGAAGAGATTGTCCCTTCTTTCTCCATGACATCCTTCAACTCGCCGCTAAATCCTGGAGACCAGTCACGGCTGTGGGAGTCTTAGCTCCCTCTTAAGGTTTCAGACCAGAGTTGCCATTGGAGTACAAGGACCGAGGCAGTCCAGTGGGGGCCCTGTGGCCGAGCGTTCTGAGCCACTTCTGTTCCGCCCACATTTCCCTTCCCATCTATGTCACCCTTCCCACCCACATCCCCCTCCAAGCTACATGGTTTCCATGGTTATTGTTAGAATAGCATCATGTAAAATACTTAGGAGTACCGCAAAAAGAAAACGAAAACAAGGTCATTTATAGACATCCCTGTGATTTAGAAGGGAGCTAGTTAAGAGTACTGGACTCCAGACTGCCTGGCTGTTGCACCCTTGCAGTGACAGCCGCTCTTGTCCTTGTCACTGCTTCGGAAGACTGTCCCCATTGAGTCTGGAAGCTGGACTCTCGGTTGTCCTTAGTCAGCATGGACCGAGACCTCACAAAAGACCCAGGCCTCCAAGTCAAAACAGGCTGGCGTTGCTACCAGTTTCTGCTGCCTCATCATGCATGGCCTTAGTTCTGATTTACTTACCTCTCTGAGCCTCCGGTTTCCACTAGTAAATGGAGAGCCTATATTCACGCCACCCTGAACGTGTCTGATCTCATCTGAGCTAGGATCATCGCGGTCAGCTTCTGAAGCCCTGGCTCACTCAAGTTCGTTTTCGTAAAGGAAACTGACCTCCGAGAAAATCTGTATTGTTGCCAGGTGTGGGGTGGTGCCTGCCCGTAATCTCAGTGCCGCAGAGGCAGGGGGATGGATCTCTTTTGAGTGCAAGGCCAGCTAGGGCTAAGGTGTGAGACCCCGCCTCAAACACAAGGAAAACATAACTGTTTCTGTCATTATCCGCTGTGTGTGAACGGTTAGGTTAGAAGCCCTTGTGGACAGAAAGCGTATTGGTTCGGGTTCATCTTAGGTTGTCTGAAATTTCCCAACAGTCTGATTTCTACGTGAAAAGATTTCTGGTCTTGAAATTCAAAATAAAAATCACCAATTCCAAACTGACACATTCCAGATGAACCGAGCCATGGTGCCGCTTGGGTTTCCCATTAATGCTTAAACTTGATTCTTTTTCCATAAACCTGAAACTTCAGTAAGAAGACGCTAACTCTGAAAAGAGCCGTTGATGCGGGTGGGAGTTGGTCCTAATGCTTGCATGGATGGGATTTTTGACTTCCTTGTGCTGAGTCCCCATAGAAGTCTTTTATATTTACTGAAAGAGAATTCTTATAGTACAACCTGGATGAACTATCTCCGTGTCCATATGTGTGCACGTTGTGTGTGAGCGTAGGTCCTCCCTCTCTTCCCTCTCCCTCCTTCCCTCCCCTTCTCCCTCCTTCTCTTCTCCCCCTTCTCTGTTTAGTTGCCTTTCGCTTGGGCAACTGAAAAGCTGTAACGTGAATTCTGGCAGCCTTCTCCCCATCAGACAAGCAAGGACACAGTCAATTCCTGTTTCCTTGGAACGAGCACCCGATAATCAGAAGCGCTGATTATCGCGCTGGAAGGCAACGGCCTCGTGGAAAGATGTACCAGATGAAAACAATTCTGATCATATTTCCGTCAGGAGGCTGAGACGCCTCCAGCTGTCTGCCAGTAATCCCATTAAAGGTGGCATGGGGAAGTGCTTCGGCCCGAAGAGATCGCTCCGATCTCACGTTGGAGCGCTGTTTCTCCTGACGGTTTGCCCCAGAACGGGGGCATGAGACGTCCCTTCTGGAACCAGTCTTGCCAGTTGGTGGTTGTCTAAAACATATGGCACATGAACACACTTAAGGAATTTTCTAATTACAGCTCAAACGCTCTGCTTTTATCTTTTTATGCCTGCACTGCAGACATCACTGATTGAAATGATTTCTCCCTCAGCATAATCCTATTGCCAGCAGTTGCAAAATGACCGGGACGGTGGTAAATGAGAAGCATATTAACTGAAGAGATGTCCGAATTCAATTAGGAAGAGGTCTTTCCCATGTGGACGCATAAGCCATCTAAATCCGTTTTAATTGCCAGCCGTGGTACTTATCTGACCACGTTTATTTTGGAAACAAACACCAACGCTGGATTTAGACCCATGTTCCAGATCTTCGAGTCCTAATGACCAATTTGGGTACCCGTTGGATCCCTTAATTCATTTCTTAATTAGTTCTCCCAGAATCAGAGGGTTGCCTAGTTACAGTCATCGTCACAGCTTTCTCATAAAACCAGAACAAATGTCTGCAGAGTTCCCTCCCGTGGTTCGCGTACCATTCCCGGACCTTGAAAACCTGTTGTTATCAAAACAGCAATAACGAAGCCATCAATAATGACACTAACATTTTTTTGTAAGGTAGCAATGCATAGCACTACAGTCTAAGGTTCAGAGCAGTATGGCTTTTTTAAAATATATATTTATTTATATGTATAGGAGTGTTTTGCCTGCGTGCATGTATGTGTACCATGTGTGTGTTTCCGAGGGAGGGCAGAAGGAGGTGTTGGTTCCCCCAGAGTTATAGACCGTTCTGAGCCGCCACGTGGGTGGGTGCTGGGAACTGAATCTGAGATAGCACCCAGCCTGAGGCATGGCTTTTGAGTCACGGATGTGGGAACTTAAGTTACTTTCCCGTGTCTTATAAGATGGAAGGAATGACAGTATCGACTTCAGCAAATCCCGTTGTCATACTAATGTATCAAAGGAAACGTATGTGAACAGTATGTGGAAAGTCCCCGGTACAGGAAGGGACGTGAGTTGCTATGTTTGTTACCAAGGAGCCAGTCACAACTCGCAGACACATGTAGTTGGTGCCACACCATTGTCAGTTGGGTCCCGTTTCTACACTCGAGTTGCAGAATATTCTCCACAGTAATGAAAACATCGAAAGCTTGGAAGCTGGATTTGATCCTTTTAAAATTAGTCTTTATGATTCGTGCTTGCGTTCTTTAATTCACCTGCGGAATCAAAACCTCTTACTGTACAGCCATGTTCCGTGCTAACATGGAACACTTTGGCTGCAGAATTGCCTTAAATTTTGAGAGAACGTTCTCTTCTCTCGGTATAGGCAACATTGGCTCTATCAGAAAGGAAAATACTCAGGAAAAAAAATAGGGAGGGGTGAGAGATTGATTGAGGGGGAAGCAGCTTCAATAAATCTACTGGGAAAATCACAGATTGGGAGAACGAGTTAAGATGTATCGAATGTCATGGCTTATATTTGGCGAATGTGCAGGAATTAAAGTCTGCAGAAAGATAAATCTAGAAATTCAATGACATTTCTTCAAAGCCGTATAAGAACTAGTTAATACCAAAACTGACTGGCAAGAGACACATTGGAATTAATTTCCTTTACATTCCACTTAAGACCCTTTAAACGACCCGCCCCCACATGTGTGTTCTGGAGAAGTGTATGTTCAAGTGCGTCCAGGGACAATGTGTCAACAGTGTGATCCTGTGTTGAAATACTGGGTTGCAATGGAAGGACCGACAATAGCTATGAAATGAGCTACCTACAGACATGGTGTCGAAAGAAGATACTAAAGAGGGTTGCTGCATAGAACATTACTACGTTTATGTGAAGTATGAAGACAGATAAGGCTAAACTGTTACCCAAGTGAGTGTGCATCAGTGCAAAAACTCTGAAGAGAAACCCAAATCAAAACGGCCAGACGTATGGTACATGCTTGTTAATCTAGCAGAGACCGGCATACCCTGGAGCTGGCAGTTTAGCAAGTCTAGCTTATCTGGAGAGCTCCAGGTCAATTAGAGACCATCTTTAAAAAAAAAAATGATGGCCTGCGTGTTCTCTAAGGCGTCACTGTTGTTGAAATTAAGCAAAGTGACTTTCGGGCGCTCGGGTGCAAGATTCCCTGGTTTAAAGCCTCTCAAGAGGGAATTTAATTGATTCAGCTGAGGTTGATTGGCTCCCATTTAACCTGCCAGCCTCCGCCATGGGACATCATCCCACGGTGTGAATGTGAGGCTTGCAGTTCTCACCCAGCACGTCTTGGCCGTCTTAGAAAAATCCAGGATGCCTGTGACCTTAGTCCTGCATCCTGCAGCTGGTACTGATGCTACTGGCATTTTACGGTTGCTAATGACTCAACTTTCTTTAGAAAAATTTAGCAAACAGTAAAGAAATAAGCACAAATGCGTTGGCGATACGTCAGTGTGTCACGTAACTGAGTCTGGGGGTCTCATTTTCTTTTCTAAATGAACGCTGGGCTTAATGTCGCTCATACTCCTTTCTAGAGGGGCCTTTGGATGTGGTGTGTCATGGAGCTTCCTGAGCTTAGAATGCGCTTCTAAAGTTTGCTTTCACTTCTGCCTCAAACTTTTCATTGACCTCTTATGAAAAAGGAGGCATTGACCCAAATTCAACATTCCTAATGGGGACAGGCACTTCCTTCACCAACAGCCTGGTTTACCCCAAAACTTCTGCCAAAGGCAAAGAAGATAAAATAGGTCGTAGAGTCTTCTTATGACAGGTGAGTCTGCACACCACGGCCTTGAACTGTTTTCTCTGGTGGACTGCTAAAGTATATTTTACTAACTGGACCCTCCTAAACAGAGGTCTGTAGCGAATAGCCATTCCAGTACCTAGCACCTGCTGTACCAGGACTCAAGCGTTTCCTTGTGCTAACCATAGCAAGAACTGAAGTGCTGAACCTGTGCAGTCTGAAAAATCAGTAAGTTTTCCCAAACAAGTCAAAGGTTGTTTTCAAATATTTTCCTTAACAATGTCTTAAACCGACCTTCCGTGGGGGGATGGGGAGGGTGGGGGGGATTCATTGTAAGCGTTAAAGAACACAAAAATCATTGTCAAGTTCGTACACATCTGAAATTTTGTATTGTTCTGTCTTTGTATAAGCAGAAAATGTCTCTCCTAGGAAACAAATCATGACAGCCATTATTTTACTCAGTTTTCACTTTCCAAAGTGTGGGGAGCTCTGACATCACCCATAGTCCTACTTGGTAAACCAGCTCGCTCAAAACATGATCAACCCAGAGCCTCACACTGGTTCCAAGAATGGTGTGCTTGGTGCTTTAAGCCCTGAGCCTTGAAGGGCAGAGGCTTGCAGGTGTTCCGACTGAGCCCGGTGTTGGCTAATAGATTGTAGTTTTTCAGGTCTGTGATGAGAGGGTTCTGCACCCTGGGTCCTGTAATCCCTGGCATTTGGAGGTTACTTCTGAGGGAAACAAAGCGTTCTCGGAGGCTGACCCCCAAGCTCTAGGCCAGCTGTGGTCAGTACTGAAGGCGTCTTGGGAGCTTTTTTTCTACCACTAAGCTTTTGTGGCAGAGGAAAGCTGTGAGCAGACAGAGTGCCAGGTAGAGGCCTAATTGCATTCCTTGTTGCTGAGAGGGGGGAAAAAAACCCAAACTCAAAGTAATACCTCTTTTCTTTCAAAGAAGTACCTCCAAATGAACATATTGGGCCATAACAAAATAGTTTATGCGGTTTGCAAATTTTTCTGAAAAATAAAAGTTCAAAAAAAGTTTTGGGCATTTGTGGCTTACCCAGGACAATCACAAGAGGAGGAGATGTATAGCTCTGCCCTATAACAGCTTGCTCTGCCGACCAATGGCTGGTCTCCCTCCTTCTCTGTGGTCTCTTCAAAGATAAAGCTCTATGACAGCACATGGCATATTCAGCTGTCCCCGAGACAGACCAGCGCGTGACGTTGCTTCTGTTTCATTCTGTTTCCCCAATGCTGTCTTGTCTACAGACTGGTCCACAAGAATGTTCCATTGATATGTTCATTGGTACAAATGAAGGTATTCAGGTTCACCCGTTGCGTCTGTGTGTTGGAGATCGGTTTCTCAGTAGACGACTCTGAACTAACTTGAGTGGATTGAGATCATCCAACAACACACAGGGCCAGATGATAAAGAAACAGGCAGCTGAGGGAGTAACATGGTAGTCATAGCTAGAGGGGCTGTGGAAGACCCATAGGGGGTTCGGGCTGATTAGAAAGCTCAAGGGGTACCCCTCTGCTTCCCTCCCCTTCCAGAGACAGGCATGTTCTAAATGTGCACCACTAGCCATACAGAAAACCAGTGGCCAAATGGGGGTAGATTGGCAAACATTTATTTCAAAAGCCTGAAGACACTCAAGGGCGTGCCCTGATGACTGTGGGTAAGAGGGTTATTTTTGCATCTCAAGGACAAAAGGTTTAATAAAGATTCGAGTCTGAGATACGCTTCACACACACACACACACACACCAGCATGCCAAACCACGTCAACCAGGGAACTGTCCGGTAGGGTTTACAATTTCCTCCTTTCTCTAAATTAAAAGGTGCCGCTGTGAACGGCTGGCCCTCCACACGGTGCGGTATTATCGTATAGAGAGTAAATAAGACCGCAGCTTAATGAAATAACAGTTCATTTTCACTTAATGGAAGTCATTTTCCCCCCAGTGCTTCGCTATGGAAATAGGCCACCGTCATATTTTTATTTTGCCATTCCTCATAACCTTGTAGCCCGCTTCCTGTTCCGGCTTTTAAGAGCTGTTATTTTTTTAAAGACCCTTCAGGGACCTTCTTTAGTACTTTCCTTGGTAGCATAATTACTCATCTATATCATACCCCTTAGAATGTTTGCAGGGTTGGAGATTCAGAAACTTCCTAATGAGATATGGTTAACGGTCTGTACCGGATGCCACAGTGTTTACACCTGGCTTAGCTGGCATAAATTATATTTAATTAGTCTCCCCCCCCCCACAGAAGTAGATATTTGAGAATAGATTTAGTACCTAAAACACAGTTTGCTTTTTATGTAAAGTAGTCATAAATAAGAGTCTTTGAGAATTCTGTTTATCTTCATGCGTGTGGGCATTTTGCCTGCTTGTGTCTGTGCACCGTGTAGGTACCATGTGCCCTGAGACTGGGGTGACAGTTGGTTGCCGGAGTCCTTGACCACTAAGCCATAGCTCCAGCCCCGCAGGTAAGTTTCTCAGTCGTATCTGTAGATTTTAAGACCTTGTCTAGGAGCTGGAGAGATAGGTAGTGAAGTAGTACTTGCCTTGTAAACATGAAGGACTTGAATTGAATCCCAAAAACCCAAACAGAAGCAACCAGATGTGTGCTATATACTTGTTATCCTGGCAGAGACAGGGAAACGCTGGGGCTCATTGGTCGGCAGGCCTAGCCTATTTGGTGAGCTCCGGTCTAATTAAAGACTCCGCCTTTGAAAAACAAGATGGATGGGGCTCAAGTAATGGCACCCAAGTCTGGCCTCTTGTGTGCACACACACAGGCACATGTGCACACGTCCCCTCCCCCACTCAGATATTCCCCCCTTCTGCATACACAGGAGCTTGCTTGTGGTGACAAAGACAATTCTTGGGGACTTAAGTCATAGGCTATGGGTGTGATTCTGCAGCACAGAGTTTGCCTGGCGTGAGGAAGACCCCAGCTCTGTCCCCAGCACCCCCTGCGCACAAGCAGGAAGGAAAGAAGAGATAATCACCGGAAGAGCTTTGTCCTGTCCAGATGCTCCGGGCAAAATAGCCATGGGGAACAGGAGATGGGAACTCTCCTGTATCAACAGAAAACAATAGCGTTATTGATCTTTTTTATTTGTGGCTCATAGAACGGATCCACCAGTGACAGTCCGTAGCGTGTTGCTGTGTTCTTGCATAGAGCGAGATTTCACTTTTAGCATAGAACCCTGTGGAGAGGTGGCCTGAACGCTCCAACTGGGGACTTTCATATTGCACTTCCCTTTTGAATCTTCCAGGCCACACTTGTTCTTTAGGAGGAAGTATCGTTTCCAGGAAAGAGCCTTGAGGATACCTTAGCAATTTGTCAAAGGCTTCTATGAGCCCTGCTATGGCAAGCTGACCCGTCACACGGTGATGAAAATATTACATGGGTTCTCTCCTGTGGCTCTCTATTGTGGTGCACACGCTCTCTCTCTCTCTCTCTGGCTCTCTCTCTCTACTATGGCTCGCTCTATCTAGTCTAGCTCTCTCTCCCCTGCGGCCTTCTTGGTTTGGTATTATCTTCAGGTTGGTCCTGGTTTTGCGATTACTTCAGATACCTGCATCTTTTTCTACCCACCTGTGTCTCAGTAGGTCTCTGTTTCTCCCTGTCCCCCAGGACCACACCCATCTCACGCCACCTGTGGTCACCCTCATTGCTCTGAGAAACCAGAAACAAGAAAGCATGTTCCCTAAGGTGCTGCCGCTGTCTTCCCAGCCCCACTCGTTCCCTGGTGAAGGTGCTCTTTCCCACAGGGAGAACTGCCCACTGCTCTGCAGTCCCCTCAGAAACACCGCATTGTGCCAGTGAGGAAACAGCCATGGGAAACACACGGTGACAGTCACCAGTATTACTTCCATTTAGCGTGGCCTTTTATTGTGCCTAGAAATGACTACAAGCACTTAAATTGCACACAGGTATTTTTGTGGAAACAGAAACTCAATCGGGTTCTGGCAGAAAGCCACACTTGAACCCTTGGCCCTCGCTCTTCCTTTTTTGGGTCATTATATCCGACTAGCGATTCTCTTTTAGCACGTATTCTGCTTTTGTGGAAGTAGATAATCTGTGCCCTGATAAAATTATGAATCACAGGAGCAGCATCCTGATTAAAGATAAGGATTCCCCCTATGGTTGTGAAATATTTAGCTCCAGGGAGGAGTCTTGCTGATACTTCTTAGGTGTTTACTTGCAGACTCTTGTGTTGCTGACTGGTTTGATTCTGTACCAAGGCTGCCTTAATGTTTGAACATAGTCGGTACTCATGAAGCAGTGCCGTGGGTGGACAGGATGAGTGGTTTTTCTGTTTTATAGGGGTAGGGATGAGCAGAGGCATAGTGGGTTTCAATGACTTCTAGAGGATCTTTCTGTGAGCAAAGGCTGAAGTTACACCCAGGCAAACGAGCTTCGGCGTCTTCTTCTGTTGTCAATGTTCCTGTGTGAAAAAAAAAGAGTTCTAGGGCCATGTTGACCTCTAACTGGCTGAGGATAGCCTTGAACTCCTCATCTTCCAACCTGTGCCTTCCAAATGCTGAGGTGTTGAGTATGTACCCACATTCTTAACCCTCTGCGCTGAACTTCCTAAATGATTCTCCGAAGAGAGAAGACAAGAATGCCTACTAAACTGTGAGAATTAGAAAAGCAGGTGAAAATAGTTCAGTAAGCCAGGAAGGGTTAAGATTCAGAGTTGATGTTTGGTCTGAATATTAACATGTTATTTTATATTGGAGAAGTTCTTTTGTATTTGAGCCTTGCGATTTGAACATAATGCTAAATCAGATAAAATAAAAACAAAGACCTATTTACCCTAAGATTGGCTTTAAATTGCGAAAGACATGCAGTTTCATCATGAGAATGATCCCTTTTCCTGAAACAGTGGCATTTGGAAGCGTTCAGACAGCAAAACTAACTGTAACATATGTGCCCTCCCAAACAAGTTCAATGCCATTGCTTCCAGTTAATCCCATCCCCATTAGTGGAGCAGTAAGCCTTTATTCTTGTTCTTAAATCGTGCAGAATAAATTTTCTTCTGAGTATCTATTTGCCATATACCATGGACTTAGCTGTCCTTCAGAGTGTTGTACAGGGTTTGGGGCCAGGTCCCTGACTGCAGGCATTAAGCATTCAACAAGCAGAGGTACTAGACAAGGGTTAGGCCAGCGGAAGAATATGGGGTAAGAAATTCAAAGATGGGCATCCGCAGAGGCTACCAACCAGCATCATGATCGTCATCACCATCATCTTTCTCCATCATTCAAAATGTGGAACAAGACAACAGAGCCAGCACTGCAGAAAGGTCTGGTTGGTTTTGGAAGAGCCAGGTGGCCTGGGAGGAAAAAGAGTGAACCAAGGAAGCAGAACCATAGGAGAGTGGCTGCTCCCTTGCCACTGACTTCCTGGAGAGCAAAGGGGATCTGCCTTCCCTGGAGTGGGGCGGGGGTGGGGGGGCTCCTCCCTGCATCCTCTTCTCTTGCAGACTTTGGGGCATCTGAGCTTTTGCAGTGCCTTTGGGGAAGTGAATAGCCCAGAAGCCCAACTTTGTGTGTGTGTGATTTTTTTTTTAGTGCTTTTATGCACCCAAGGAACTGTGCTCTGTTTTCTTTCTTTCTTTCTTTCTTTCTTTCTTTCTTTCTTTCTTTCTTT
>JABTXL010000827.1:1423182-1508464 GCA_025134845.1 Neodon shergylaensis | reverse complement strand
TTCCTTCCTTCCTTCCTTCCTTCCTTCCTTCCTTCCTTCCTTCCTTCATTTCTCCCCTTTTTCTTCTTTCTTTATGTTGTCCCTTCCTTCCTTCTTTCCTTTCTTTCTTTATCTCTTTCCTTTCTTCTTTCTTTCCTTCCTTCCTTTTCTTCCTTCCTTCCTTCCTCCTTCCCTCTCTCCTTTCCTCTCTCCCTCCTCCCTCCCTCCCTCCCTCCCTTCCTTCCTTCCCTCTCTCCTTTCCTCTCTCCCTCGTCTCTTCCTCCCTCCCTCCCTCCTTCCCTCCCTTTCTTCCTTCCTTCCTGTCTTTTAACAAATGAGAAATTTTTGTGAGTATGTGTGGACACAGAAAAACCTCTGAAAAAGAGACTTCATGGCTTCACATTGGTTGACTCGCCTCTGGTCAGTGGCATCTTTGGAGCAGGGCCTGGGGCAAATAAACTGAAGGTCACAGTACAGCCTCCCCTCTGCCAGGTCGGATTTATACAACTTTGTGTGTCAGGAAGAGAAGCCAGCCAGCACAATGGGCTTTCAAGCCTTAACACCCGAGTGTTAATAATACTATGTGAGTTTACGCGGGACATTCAAATCATTGTAAATCGTTAGATAGGGCTGCCCCTATCCACAGCCAACGAACAAGGGCTCATGACCGGTGGTAACAGCACAGGCCTGGCTGGAACAGCAGAACGGTGTAGGACTTGCTGCTGGCCAACTTTCTATGCGCCACCTCTCACTTCAAAGCCCAGTGTGGGACAGTCCTCCATACCCTGGACTCTCTGTGCTCAGAAATGACCAGACTGTTCAACGAAGGGCAAACCTCGTCGCAGCATGGGTGCTGGAGCGAGCAGAGGTTTCTTTTCTTCTCACAGGGCCTTTCTGGTGTCATCATATCCCACTTACCCGCAAAGTCGAAGCCCGGCCCAGCTTAGATCTAACACCCAGTGGGAAGATCGTTTTGGTCTCCTAGGCCTGGCTCTCTCTCCACTCAGAGTGCTCTAAGAAAACATGGAGCTTCCCCCCATGATAGCCTCCCCCAGTGGGCCCTGTGCCCTGCCTGGTCGTCCTCACCAGGATCCCTTAAGTTCTCTGCTGCATTCATCTGCCTTTATCTGGTTCTCGGCACAGGGTTACCTACGGGGGAGATGGTGAGTAAACTCTCCCCGAATGAGAAAATCAAAACCAGAAGACTCCAACTCTGTCCCCTTCTCGCTGTTCTTACTGTGTGACTTTTAACAGATCTCTTAAATGTGACACTGGGGGCGGGAGTCCAAGTTCTGGGAGGACAGAAAGTTCTTTTAAAGAAATACGGACACGCTGATGTAGCTCTTTACCTGTCCTGTCCTCACAAATCAAAGTCCATAGCATGCAAACCATAAACTGGGAGCGTTGCTGGGAGTTTCGTTTTTCCAGCGTGAATTGGTTCTGAAAGAATGAAATTCCACCCCCTCATGCACATTGACAGTCACAGATTCACACCTATTTATGTTTGTAATTCTGTCCTTCACCCAAGACTTTCTCTCCTACAAGATTCTCTCTACATTTCTAACAGGACGCCGCTGACCAAAGCAGTGTGTTCCGCTACATCCACTTTTGATACGCACGTTCATTTTTTCCCCCTATCAACAAGAGCTTTCTCCGTACTAAGATTTATCAGGTGATGATAATTCAATGAACTAGTATATAAGAGTGGTGTCAGATAAAAATTACCTGCCAATATTGGCCATCCGTGAACCTGCGTTGGCAATACACATAATTAACTGTGTGAAACAGTTGCTATGGAGACAGAAGGAAGAGCGCTTCCCATCAGCTTGACAGGAGTGAACATGTGAGTGTCAGCTGTATGTAAATAATCACAACTGCTCACACATGGTGTCTGTGTCAGTCCGAAAGACTGGACTTGAGTCTCACAGTTTAGAGGGCGTTTCCTGCAGTGTCCTACGATGCTACCCTAGGCGCCAGAATCTTAGCATGCTGTAGGCACTTCTCGCTAGTCAATTAAACATGCTTAGGCTTTCATTAACACCGTACATGCTAAAGAGGTAACTGGCTAAGAATTCTTAAGGGGTGTAATTAATTTGTCTTAATTTTGCCCTATGTTCACCGTCAACTGTGACAAATTCAAGACTCAAAAGTAAGCTGGAATTAATTTTTAATCTTCCTGCAAAGTCTTCCATCTTTGAAACACGGCGTCACTACACCGTGCAGGCTGGCCTTGAACTCCTGGACACAGGTGCTCCTTTTGCCTCGGTCTCCCGGCTAGCTGGAATTGCACGCAGGCATCCGCTGACATACCAAGCTACCTTGTTGCGAAATATCAATATTCTTGAAATGATCATATTGGAATATAAAACTTTAGTGCCCTAAATAAGTTCACTACAGGTAAAATTTAGTTTATATTTAATGTAATTATCACTACAGGTAATATTATTAGTTTATATTGAATGTTTTGTTGCTCCATTAGTCTAATGAGAAGTGACTGGGGGGGGGTCCCCTTCCCCATGACTTCATGATAAGCCGCTTACTTAGAGGCAGTCAGTAATGCTTTCCGACGTGCTGAGTCAGCAAAGCTGCATCCGGGTCACGTGGTTGTGACCTCGTGCGGACAGTGTGCGCATTCTGCTAACAGCACACCGAGAAAGCAGGAAAGACAAATGGATTTATTGTCTTTCTGCAAACAAGTTATTCTGCAATCAGATCACAGCCAATAAAATGTGATGTGATGACTCAGGTAGTTGGGAGAGAAACCTTGACAGAAATCTATATTTTCCAGGAGGATGGGAGCATGCTTTACATCTTTCTCTCGTGTTGAAAAAAGACTGTGATGCTGTGGGAAGCAGCTTTTGCATTAGGTTCTACGTAAATTACTGAAAATAGTCTGAAGAAATTAAGAAAATAGTGTTCATATACATGTATTCCCGTTCTCAACGAGGATTCCTTTCTCTCTTTTTATTCTTTTCTTATTTTATTTATTTATTTTTATTTTGAGACTAGGTCTCCTGTAGCTCAGGCTTGCATTGAACTCTGTATGTAATTGAAGATACCCCAAAATCTTGATGACCTTGTCTCACTCGAGGGCTGGATAACCGGGGTGGGTGATGCCTGCCTGCTACCTCCTGTGTTTATTCCACACATGGAAATATGAAATTAAAGCTCAAATCCTGAAAGGTAATTGTCCCATGGGTGATCCACAGAGTGATAATGCAAATTTGACTAAGTTCTTTCAAAATGTTACTTATTTTTACTTCGAATTGATGGGGGTCATGAGGGATGTGAACTATGAATACTGTTACTAGTACTAGTTACTTAGTTGGATATTTGAAATAATGTAACAACGTTATTGTCATTTTGAAAGCATTGAGAAACCCAGATTTCACTAATTTCC
This sequence comes from Neodon shergylaensis, assembly GCA_025134845.1. Taxonomy (NCBI): domain Eukaryota; kingdom Metazoa; phylum Chordata; class Mammalia; order Rodentia; family Cricetidae; genus Neodon; species Neodon shergylaensis. The sequence goes on along the minus strand of JABTXL010000827.1, from coordinate 1,505,085 downwards.
TTTGAAATACGAGGTCAGTTCATGGTAGAGTTTGTAATGGACCCAGGAAGAAGGCACTGGACAAGTACACAGGTTTGTTTCCGAGCAGCAGATCACGACTGCCTTTTAGGTGGCCCGAGAGGTGAGGGCCCAGAAGCCGAGAGACACAGACTTCCTGAAGTAAAAAGGAAGGAGACATCACCATGCCTAGAACAGCTTTTCGTACTTAGTAAACACTTCATAATTTTGAGTGAATAAATGAACTTTAGACTGTTCAGCCTGATCAAGCCCAGGATAATTTACTTTTTGATACAGCACACAAAAATGACACAAGGGTAATAAGTCAGAGTGATGAAAAACTTAAGCTACTTGGACACCAACTGCAAGTCTTATTCATGTCTAAATGAAAACAGGGTCCCAGATACCAATTTGCCTCTCTGACATTTTCATCTCTAGAAGAGTAAAAGAGATGAAGGGAATGGCTATTTGGATCTAATTTTAACCAAGGGGAGATTGGTTGGTGAAATAGAAGTATAGGAAGTTTTTATCCATCTATTTAATAAAAAGTAGTGGGTATCTGGCAGTCAGCTTAGCTTGTGGCGTTTGTGATAGCCGTGAAGCAGATGATAGATACAGCCCGGGGCACTGCATATTCCAGATATTTCAGACAAGTGGGAAGATGGACTGGTAGAGCCCGAGACTCTAAAAAGAGAAGGACCTGCCCTGAAAGTCCAGAGCTGTGCGGCACACGGTCGCCTTTGCTCCCATTCTCTTCGCTGTGAAACTCGAAGCTTCCAACGGCAACGCTGCGTCAATCACCAGTTTCTGGCATCCTTGCCAATGCAACAGAACATGGAAGGTAAAGCCGGAAGCACATCAAGGTCGTTTTCCCAACTCCAGGAGTTCGAAATGGGAGGTGCCTGAACTAAATAGTAGCAGCAGATTAACCCTCCAGCTAGAACCACGGAACCAAACCTAGAGCATGGGCATGGCCGCAGAGGATGGACCTCTTTCCGTCAGCGACGCAAATGGTGAACTTGGGAGAAACAAGAGCAGAAACAGACATCGGTGAACTCGGTCACTGGGGTCCTCTGTGCTCTCCCCCTTTGTCCTCACACCAGCTCTCTGCAGATGATGGTGTTTGTGCTCACTTTCTAATGAAGTAAATCAGAGCTGCTAAGGTCCCCAAGGTTACACAGCTTCTCAGCGGCACAGCTGATTCAAGCCCGGGCTGCTGACTTCATGGTGTGAGTGACTTAAATGATATCCTTCGGTTTGGGAATGGCCAGGGCGAGATGGACAGCTCGAGTGGAAAGTTATAGATCTGCTCCTCAAAAGCACCCCAATAGACTTGAAAACTGCGCCAGATGAATTTGAGCCAAATATAACTCATGCACTTAAGTTATCAAAAACACCAACTGCGAAAGGAAACTCTTCCTGCCAGGAGCAGGTCTTGGAGATTTGGGGCTGTGGGCTTATTATGGCCAGAGTATAGAGTGATGTGGTTGCCGACAAAACTGATTTTAAGCTACATTTTACTTTCCAAATAATATATTTTAATTAATTCTTTGGGACCTTCGTACAGCATACCTCGGCCAGTTCTTCCCCACCCCACCCCCGCTTCGTGTCCTCTTTTTTAAAAAAGGTTTCTCATTATTTCTTTTTTTTTAAAGAAGATGCTATCTTGATCAGATTTCCTGGTCCTGTAGTTCTTAGAGTCTTTCTGCCCCATGATCTGCAACATTGTTCCCTGAGCCTTCAGTGTAGGGTTGTGTTGTGAATGTCAACCAAGTCAGGAATGAGAATGTTCTCAGTGCCTCATGGGAAGTGACAGGTAAGGACTGAGAGCCGTTGCAGAAGGGATGGCTGCTGACCCCCCTGGGATCCTGTGTAATGCACCAAGCCTGTCTGCGCTCTATGCGCTCTATGTGCTACCATACAGTTCGTGAACTGGGCAAGGGGCTGGACATTGACACACAAAGACACAGGGACAGACAAAGAGATGAGGACACGGGTCATCCTTGAAACAGAAATGCCCCAAGAATGCCCCTCTTATTGTGTCCAGGGACAGCTTATATAGAGATAGCCACGCCCCAGCCAAACCCACCAGAAACCACTCCCCTGCCATCAGAAACTCCGGAAGGTCTCGTGTTGAGTGCAGCTGCAAGCTATCTCAGAGCAGAGGAATACAAGTTGTTTACAAAAAATTCAGGATCTGGGGTTCACAGCTCCCAACAATCCTCCTCATGCACTGCCAGTGAGCACCGGTGGCCAGCCAACCCCTTACCAGCACACTCAGTGTTAGCCCAGGGCAGCTCTCCTTGCCCTTCGAAGACACTGGATACACCAGGAAGAAAGGAGAAAGAGCATATGAGATCGCGGGTCAAAGAAAGACTGAGAGAGAATGGAATCAAACTGGTGGGGGGCGGGGAGCGGTTGGTTCACAGTGATCTGTCCTCACTGAGAAGTGGGAAACAAAATTTAATATATCAAGAAAGCATCATTCTTTTCGTGGGGAAAACTTTCTTTAGCTCTTTGGCTTAAAAAATAAAAAAGAACATTTAATTTGTGGCCATAATGCTTGCGAATACTAAGATACCTCGATTGCAATGAACCTCCTAGATCCTTGTTGGACAGTTACCTCTACGTACACTGTATGAAAGCGGTAGCATTAGGCCCATGGAACGGTCACCGGCATGGGAGTGACTCAGGCTTAACAGTAGCTTTTGCTGAAGACGGGTTCCGGGACCTGGCCTTAGCATTTAAGCCTTAGTTCCCACCAATAAAATGGAGTTAATAATGCCTGCCCTGTGGAGCGCTCTAAGGATGTAGTGGAATAGTAACGACCACCCACTGTGGTGCTCTAGGAAGGGTTGTTTGATTTGTCCGGTGTTTATCCCCAGCACAAAGGACAGCCTGGATAAAGAGTCGGTGCTTGTTGGTGTTCGGTGAATGAGCACATGAATGAATGAATGGATGAATAAATGAATTGATTGATAATGATCGCTTCTTGTGAAGCATGACAGACCTATCAGACATGAGAGCAAATGAGTGTTATTGAGAGGTTTGACGGAGTCTGTCAGAGCCAAATTTGTGTCCCCCCCCATGTCACATGACCTCCGGATCTTCCAAAGGCCAAGTCTTCATAGTCTCATCTTGGTCCCTACTCTGCTCTCCGTGGTGAGCTTAAAATGGCCTCACTCTAACGAAGTGTGTATCTCTGAAAGCTTGAAGTGAAATTGGAACCCAATGACTGGTAGTCACTCACAAATAGAGGACCACCTAGATTGCGTCTCAGTCATTCCCATCTCTGATACATCGGGGTTCGCATGACAGAAAGATTTAGCAAAACAGATATCCTTTTGGTGGCTGGTTATCTCATAGAGGCCTGTAGGAGATCACCAATAAATATTTTATCAGTTGATATCTGGGCGCTAAGAAGGTAGGTTTTCTTTCTGGCTTAGCCCAGGACTCATTTGTTACACTTTTCCATCCGCTCTTACCGGAAGTGTCCTGTCCACCGTTGCTGGTACTCCCTCGGGGAACTACAAAGAGTACCTTCTCCCTGAAGCCCTTTTGGCCAGAGTCAGCTAAATTAAAGTCATCTCTCCGCCATCCCCTAGAAAGGGTCTTTTCAGACTGTTTTGTTTCGTATTTGGTTATATTCCAGTTTATCGTAGTTATGACATCTGAATACCACACAGCACACATCCTCATCTGGAAAGGAGTTGCAGCTTGTGTAGGGGCACAGCAGCCAACAGCATCCCCACAGGGTCCGACTTGCAGGAGAGGCATGTCGGGCGTGTTTCACGCGGCTGAAGAAATTCTTAAAGCCACCCTTGACTGCTTGTCCCTGTAAATCTGCCAAGAATGGGTACAAATGGAACCGAGATTGAAAGATGGATCTATTTCATCAAACACGTGGCCAAACCTAATAGATGTACACCTCAGAATTGCTTGAAGGTAGACTGTGTAACTAGCTGAAAGTCTTCCAACGGGAAATAATATATGGTCTTGTATTTGGTTGAGAGACCTGTTAAATATTTGATGTGCTGTACATAAAAAACCCAGTTTTGATGCATTCAATTTTTAGAAAAATGCTTTGGGAAGGGTGAAATTACCTATGGCTGAGGCTCTTAGCCTCTCACAAGCATTCCCAGTGTGAGCTGAGCTACAGGGCAGGCCCAAGCTCCCAACAAAGACAAGAGAACGTGACTGTCAGCTTTCAGACCTCTGGTCCTCTGAACGAGGAGGGAAATAAGGCAGGCAGAGAGGAAACCTGTTTCTAAGATCCCAGAGGGAGTGCAGAGGCGTCAAGAGAAGAAAATCTTCAGAGTTGGGGGGCGTTTACGTTGAGCATGTAATGGCAATGTTAGTGGCTGAATGTGTTTGCACTGGGTGGGTGGAAGGGACTTATGCCCCTAACATTCCAAAGAGTGGATACATTGTAATCTTTCTCAGGCAGAAGTATACACTTTGGTGGAGAAGAACCGGAACATAATGAGTAGCTTGTTATTTTGACTACAGAGCTCTATGTAGGGGAAGAAAGTACTAAAAGGATATTGAGGGAGCTGCCTGGGGCCACAATGAGATCCAGTAAGGGAAACACGAGAGGCAGTGAGTGGTTCCCAGTACACCTCAACACTCCTAATGGAATGGCAAGGAGGTGATGTCGTGTTGAAGGTGTTGGGGGGACAGAAAGGGCCCCTGTGGTGTGGCTGGTACCACATGTTGATTCTACGGTTCCTGTTCAGAAAGAGTCAGAAACTGGGAAGTAAATGGAAAACTCAGGTGCTCTGCAAAAAGGAAGGAATGGCGTGAGAGGGTTTTTCCTCTTTCCCACATCTTTTTGTAACTAATTTGTCCTGTGCATTGTGCTCGATACTCTCGCTAAGAGACAGGTGAGCAGAATCTGTAAGACATAGTCTTCTTAAGAGGAATTCATTCAACCTATTTCTGCCTTATGTGTGAATTGCTTTATTATTTACTAATTTCCCATTAAGCCATAACTCAGGTGACAGACTTATTTCTAGTACTGTTAGAAACAGGAAGACATTTTGTTAAGATTTTAACCACGGCCTCTTGAATCTTGAGCATTCAGAAGGGATCAAGATGAGCTTTTCTTATCTGGGTAGTAGGGAGACAGCCAGATCCCGTGCATTCTTGTGTCCACCTTGATGCAACGACTTGAAATCAGAGGAGTTAGTGATTTCCAGGTGGCTCCCTCCTTAGCTCGCCGTCTTTGCTCGGACTTTGCTCTGTCTACTTAACTATTTGCTGTTCTCTAAAGACAGAGTCTTAAAGGAGAGCAAGGTCACAAAAGTGATGTTGACACCTGGTAGCCATGAAACCAAAACACACAACAGGTGTGGTGTTTGGCAAAAGGGATCACCATAGTGAACTTGCTCTGGCCGGTACAGGGCCTTTAAAACGCTGGGGATATAGACATTCACAGCTTACAAGCATGGGGCAATCACCCCTTGCCTGGCATGACTAGCTCCTCTCTGGGATTGCCCTCCTGGGTCCCGAATCAGGCAGCAGCCTCGGTGGGAGGAGGGAAGGGTGGAGCTGCACAAGGGGCACCTGCAGCCAGAATGCTGAGCTTTGAGGGTTAGCGCCATCCTCAGCTTGATGCGTGAGCCTCCGGTTCTCATCTGTACAAAGAGGACGGCAGGAAATGGGGCTCATGGGCCCCAGAATCTATTTATATTCTTTTATGGTATTTTTATGAGACTTGCTGTGTGTCAGGCACTCTCATCATTGCTTTACAAATATGAAATTCATTCCAGTTGCTTTTACCTCCCAGTGGGGTATCTGCCGTTATTATCATCTCCGCCATGCTGATGAGAACATGGATGCTCAGGGCATCGGCTGACCTGCTCACCTCTCGAATCAGTCAGAGGCAGAGCTGGCTTTGAGCCGTGGTGGAGCATCATTGCACGTTTGTATCCTAAGGCTCTGCCGACCAGGAAAGAGGCATGGCTCTTCTCGAGAGTGACAGCAGAGACCCTCGGGTTGGGAGACCTCCTGGGCCCACCGCTTGTGTGTGGGTAACTGACTGGGCGTTTAATGCTGGGGTCAGGTGAGGCCAATCGAAAAGACAGAGTCCAGGGTTGGGTGACACATTTTAGTTGTCTAAAAAAAATTAAACTGGCAAATAGCTAACATAAATAGATCAGACTGATTTGTCGGTAGAAATGGGTCTGAGAAGTAACAAGCCCTTCCACACTCTGCCTCCGAATGGTCACCCCAACCCACGCTCCTTCCACTAGGCTTTCGCCCGTGCAAACTGGATAGCCACCTCCTTTTGGTAGGACTCTGCCCCGACTGCATGTTATCGTGGAATGCTAAGTTAGCTAACAGATGTTTCCACTTGGGTCTGGAGCCAGATACAGGGTTTAGAAATGATTGCTACTGGGTCCAGTGCCGGAACTGTTGGCTCATTGTTGACCGGCCGGCCCTGGAGAAGCCCTTAGCAGACAGTCATACTCAGAACTGCCCTTTGGAACCATGGCTGCTGCCCCAGCCCGTGCAGCTTCCCAGCCTCTGCACAGCCAGGTAAAGGCTGTGGGTTCATCTCTATGGATCCGCTTCCCTCGGGGTAAGAAGAAGAAAGCTGGGTGTTTGCTAGCGTGGGCATGAAGACACAGACACTGGGCGTCTCCTTTCGGTCCAGGAGGCCCTCTCAGTCCTGGGTTGATTGATTATGCAGTCACACCCCAGATCCTGCCACTACTCCGGTTCCTGGCTCTGCTTGCGTCACAGTTGCAGACAGTAAACGAAAGTTGATAAAGGTGGCCCGCGGAGGAACAGAATTGGCCGTTTGGTGCCTAAGGAAGCCAGTAGCTGGAATGAGGCCCTGACAGCCCAAAGCCAAGCACCAAGACAACTGGAGAGTGAGTCACGGTCGGATGGTTGGGACGACTTAGGAAGGACGGGGTGGATGGGGAAAGGAGGGCAGGACCAGGGGGCACTGGTTGGTTCTGAGAGTCAAACTCCTCGATTGCACCCACTCACAGTGAGTTTGGAATGAACCTCTGCTGCTGTGAGAAACGCGTTAGAGATTTAGTAAGAAAATTCTGACTTCGTGAGCAAGGACTCTAGTGCCTTGGTTGGCCTAGAGATTGTGAAGCTGTAAAGTGCTCTGAGTAGCCAGTAGTTCCTGGACTGGGAGTTTGCTCGGTGGTAACTGAGCCATCCTTCCTGAATTAGCTGTGTTCCTGTAGGTTTGCTCTCTGGCTTTCGTGAGGGCCCTCTTTGCCAGTCCAGAATTCTGTTTCCTTTGGGGGAAGCCATACCATCTTCTGGAAAAGACACTGTGACAATTAAAACCACCCAGCCCTGCCACCTCCACCACCAACAAACGGCAAGCCTGTGGCAGGACTCTGGTGGAGCTCGCCCATTGGTGCAGACCAAATCCCATCCCACAGCCGTTCCTTGCAGAATCTTGATCCTATGGCTTCCGAGGCTCCAGAGTCTTTTCCCACTTTCACATCTGGGCCTTGTGTGGACACACGTGTTTTTATCGCTGATCTGTGAGCTCTTTGCAGAAGGAGAGCTTTGGAACCAGAGATTCAAGTTCCTATTTTAACTCAGCTGCTTGCTGGCTGTGGGACTTGTGTGTGTCCCTTGTGCGTGTGCCTTGAGTTTGCCTTGTGCGTGTGCCTTGTGTGTGTACCTTGCCCCTCTGTACTGTCAGCTCATTTTCTGCAAGAGGCGGTTGACAAGAACCCAGTTTCCCCGAGCGTAAGGCCGACTGTGAGGCTATAATGAATGAATGCCTGGAAATGCATGGAAAGTTCTTAGAGAAGCCCTGGGTACAGTAAAGAGTCACTGAGGGCTGTGGTCAACTATTCCCAGCATTCTCCGTGGACCTGGTACAGTTGGTATTAAATGTTCAGAGAATAAGGGACAACTTGGTCCTCGCAGAGGGGATCACCTCCAGGGAGCTAGAGATGGACGGGAGGAGAACACACTGTTTCTCTCTTAGCCTTTGAAGAGAGTTTGTGGTAAGAATTTTGGGCTCTGGGGGGTAAAGAGTTACTTAATGTTCTTGCCACAAGCCTTCTGGGATTTGGGATTTGTCCTGTGGGCAATTGGAAGGCAGGAAAAGAGACCTGAGTGATCTACATGGCCACAGCCTCCTAGGGTGTGCCTGGAGGGGGAGGGTCTTCTGGGGCCCTTTTTTGCTTCCCACAACACTGGCCTTTGTAGAGACAGCCTTGAGGATGAGCACATTTTAAAGACTTGGGTCTACATTGTTACATCTTAAAAGAACCAAGTGTAATTGAATTGCTGATACAAGCGGCTACTTGTACAAGGTCCAGGTCACCCTACATCTCTATGGAAACGCGTGTTTGTTTTAAAACCTAGCAATCCAAAGTGGGTTTTTAATCAGGTCGCTTTCGGAGATAAGCATTTTATTTATATTCTCCAGCCATCGAAGACCTGTGAAATCAAATGATTTCAAATTAAGTAGAAAAACCATGGCACAGAAGAATGTTAATAGAGCCCGCCACACGTCCAGCCTCCCCCTGCCCATCCCCAGTCTGTGCCTGCACCCGCCACTGAGATCGCCCCATTTATTCCCACTGTCCTCTGCTCTCTTTAGCTCCCAACTTGCGCTCAGCCAGGAAGGGAAATGCGTTGGCACTTTATGGAAAAAAAAAAAAACAGTTAATCTTCACTCGTCACCATCCGCTAGTGCTGTTAGTAAAAGGGAAAATTCAAAGCGGGACCTGACGTGCAGTGTGCACTACGTGCTCACCCTGCCCGGTCTCCCCACTGTGTGTGCAAGGCACTCAGAGCCACAGGACCCTGCTCCCTGCCTCAGCACCTGCCTGGGGGTGAAAATGGCCTGGAACTCAGCTCTGTCAGCACATTCTGCCCTAGATCTGCTCAAGTGATATTCTAAGTGATTGGAAGCTTTTATCTGCCTGGGAAAGCAAGCCTTTTCAAATAAGTATTGACTGTTAATGACCTGTTTAAATAAAACATTCAATTTCCCTTTCTTCCCCCCAACAAAAAATTGAGTCGGCAGAGACATTTCTAAAGGAAAGGCTAGCCCTGCCTTTCAAAGGAGGCTGAGCCAAAGCTTTTAAATGTGAACATTTTTTTCCCTGACATTTGCCCTTAAAATGCTATACAGTGAAGTTGTGCTCACAGGAGGCTGAACACATTGAAGTGTCTTTGAATAAAAATGCAACCTTGAGATTTTTTTCCTCCAAATTAAAAAAATGCCCCAACAAAGTACTGCCCTACGAAATTCATATTTCTGTCACCATGCTGTCTCATTGTTTATGAATGCTCATTCTTAACAATCAGAGAGACTTTCCTCTGAGGGATGGGTTAGTTACCACACAAGACCTTTTATTAAAAAGGGAGAATTAAAAAAAAAAAGAAGAATCCATGGAATGTAAATCCGAGATCGCAATAATTACAGGTGAAGGAGAGAGGGCCCAGAAAACCTGACGGAAGTCCAGGCAGCAGCCACCGGTCCAGGTAGTAAATTTAGAGAAAGTCCCGTTTATACAGAATAAGCCTTTTACTCTCCAGTTGGTATGTGGGCACCCCACTCTGCACAGAAGACTAGATGGTGGGTCTCTGAATTCGGTTAAAGGTGATCTAGATAGAAGAGTAGCCTACTACATCAAACTCCGTACCCACTCGCTCTGTGTTTTAAGGTGAGCGTTAGGCTCCCTGCCACTCTAAGAGTCCCTGTCAACACAAAGGACCTTGAAGGTCACTGAATGCGTCCACATTTTCTCTACCCTTGGAGACCTGAGGCTTGCGTGCCAGAGCTACCTGAGGCCGTCTGGAAGGCAGGCGGGCACCCTTTAGAAACCATACCACACGGCAGCTTTTCCTAGCTCCCCTCTCTGTGCCTACTGTCCGGTTTCCACCACACGCCGCTCCAGGATGACGGATGTTGGGAAGAGAATGAAAGAAGTCAGTCTGTGACCCTTACACCTTCTTTCAAAAGTAACTGCATGCCCTGAACTAAGTCACAATGCAGTCATCAAGATGTCCCTATCCCGGGAGACTGGTGGTCATGGTGTTGTGTCACCAACATCTTGTATGCAAGATCTCAGACCGGTGTCAGAAAGTGTCTCCGTTCATACATGATCACTGCATGTTCTAGGCTGTGCCAAGGTCAGGCGCATAGACATACTAATTGCTGTAGAACAGGGACATGGATGATAAACCCTTGCATGCCATGCAGTCCCTGAGCAGCTTCGTAGCATCAAATAGATGTTGCCTACAACCATTTGATGTGGATCTACACACTTTCAGCTGAGGCAGGACATTGGAGAACCATCAATGGACTTTCTTGCCTGGAACTTGACTCTGCAGCTTGTGCACTCTGCCTGTGTACATTACATACCTGCCTGGAGGGCCAAAGCTGGACCCTCAGGACTGTTTTCTTCCTACAGTTCAAAGTCCACTACGCTGTGATAATGGCTAGGGGCCGTGTCAGCAGGCCTGGGTTTGAGCCTTGGTCATGTGGTTTCTTGCAGACTCTTGACTTTACTAGTCTCTTTGTACTCACTGGTCACGAGGAGAAAGTAAAAAGTTATCTATCATTTGCATCCTAGAGTCAAGAAGGGGTGAAATGAAAAGCAACCAAGCCACACTACGTGTGTCCAAGGCTAGGAGAGTGCCTGGCACGCTGCACGCTCTCCATGAGTGTGCTCATTGATATGAATAATGTTAGCAAAAGAACCACTCTTTAGTATGTAGCAAGGAACTACCAGTTATCCATGTAGACTTCTGTGGGACCCCAGCTACTGTGTGTTGGGTTGGGACCAAGGAAAACACTCTCTTTATGTCTGAGGATGGAGATCTAGTCCAAGATTAGTGAGTGGGCTCTCACCTTGAGTCTGGTTCAAATCCTGATTACCATGTTCCTCTGCTCCCAGCCTGGCATACGACAGGCTATTTGAATTTCTAACAAGTCCCCAGTGGTGTTGAGCATGCTCCCCTGGGAGCCACTCTCCAAGAACGGCTGCACTGGTCCAGCACTTTGCAGGAGAAACAGAATGTGTGCCCACAGACACGAGTTTGAATTCTGTGGCAGGCACATTAAAAATAATAATAATAATAATAATAAAAGAAATGGATGGAAAAATGGAACAAAATGGATAATATACTTTGTTTAACTTAATCTATGAAACACAATGATTTCAGCATCCAGTCAATATAAAAATATGAATGAGAAAAGTTTGCATTCTTGTTGTGCTAAGTCTGTAAAATCTAGGAACTATATAGTTCCAGTACTTTCTGACCCAGACAGGCTGTGTAGGAGGGTGGACCCTGAGGGTGGCTGACACTAATCACTACCCAGGTTTCCCAGGGCCTCACACACTTCCCTTTGGCAAACACGGTAGAGGAGCTTCTGGTTATCAGCCAGGAGATCAGAAGGGTCCCTGCCCTGTACCAGGATGCAGTCGGGACATTTGCCATCTGCCCCTGCGGCTCACAGAAGATGACTTCACTACTCTGCTAATGAGCCCAGACCCACAGTCTGTTTATGATGTTTCCACAAATCGTGGGAAGCTGCTCCTAAACGCCTCAGCAGAAATTGCTAAGATCGTCTTCTTCAGTTTCTCTCCTGGCCTTCTTCTGGTTTTCCAAGTCCAGTTCGGGCAGTGTGACGTCACGCCTGAGAACAGGAAAGTGAATCTCAGAGCCATGGTAGGTTTCAGAGAAACAAAAGTGAAATTGTCACCGCCTCCCCAGAGAGCCAGGGAAATGCTGAGACGTCAGGCAGCCAGGCTCAGGCCACTCTTGGAAGTTTTCCTGTTTCCATGACTGCGGTAGGAACACAAATATTTGAACTTGGAGTCGGTAATTGATCACGTTGACATACACATTAAACTTCATTGTATTATGTCAATTGGAAATGCTGAGGCAGATATATTTGCCAGAATTCCGACTATTCGGGCTTATTTCTCATAAAAATGTTTACTTTTGTTTGGAAGCTAGTAGGTTTTCAGAAGGGCATTAATGCATACTATTTAAGGCTGCTGCTCGGCAAGGCCTTCAGCTTGATAGAACTCTGGGGCTGAAGTGCTTGGCGTTAACCGTATTTATGTTTTATTAATTTCACTCTGGAGGGGAATAGAGATAATATATTAAAATGGTGAATTCTTTTCTTTGTGATTGATGTCTTTGCCTGATAAGTTTTTTTTTTTTTTGCAACTCCTTGGTCTTTATTTTTGCCTAGGGTATATAGTAAAACATGGTACCTAGACGTATTTCTAATGCTGTTACTGACATCTAAGTTATTGTTTTAAGAAAAAAATCTTCAGCCATTAACTAAGCTTTGGAAATTCTGTGAAAGCCAGCATTTAGGTCTCTGGGCATCTTAGCTGTGCTGGCTGACAGGTTGACAGCAAACGTGTCTCCATAGACTAGAGTGTGCATGTCCTGGATACATACAGTGTGTATGTCCTGGATACATACAGTGTGTATGTCCTAGATACATACATTGTATATGTCCTTGATACATAGGGTGTATGTCCTGGATACTTACAGTGTGTATGTCCTGGATAAATACTGTGTGTATATCCTGGATACATACAGTGTGTATGTCCTGGATACTTACAGTGTGTATGTCCTGGATACATACATACAGTGTATATGTCCTGGATACATACAGTGTGTATGTCCTAGAACACTGATATTCAGGAAGCATCATAGGCAGCTTTGTTGTTGTGCAAACATCAAGGGGTATACGTACACAACTCTAGACTGTGCAGTCTCTTTCACACACAGGCTATGTGTCATGTGTCAACCTCTGTGCATTCACTACAGTGCCTGCCTACAGCGAGGCCCCAGGAACTATTCTATTCCACGAATATCTTCAAGTGCTAATAAGAATTAGAACCTGTTTTGGTTTTTCTTCTCCCAGAAGTCAGAGCTCTCCCTGCTTTGTAGACTTGACAATCTTGAACTCAACAAGGATAAGGGATGAAGGGTGTGTCTTATCGAGCCCTAGTGTGCTATCAGGTGTGATAACCAAGCGTAGGTTGGAAGATTTGTCTCTAAACACTCACCAGAGAACCCGGGGATGCCAGCATCAGGGGCTTCCGTCTGCAGCAGTTCCACGCAGTTGGATCCTGGGCTTGTTGTGTGGGAGGAGGGAAAATGTGCTCCTTGGAGGACATGATCCTTCACTACCTTGAGTAAACAAGATTGAGATTAGGTGGGACTGGCTGGCCAGATGCAGTCCATAGCAAGACAGAGAGTCTCAAAAGCTGAGGGCCACAGCACAGTCTCATCCTCAAGGAGCAGGAACAAGGCAAAAGTGTGCTTCAGAACAGCCAGGCAGGACCAGTGCCAGCCAGAAGGGGCAAACACTCGTGAACACCCGGAAGCTGCATTTCTCCCTCATGCACAGTGCCCCAGCACCTGTTCCTACCAGTAGAACCCGACTTCATATCTAGCTACTTAACTCATCATTTTAAAAGGCAAACTAATTTTTTGTCTTTTTAGATTAAGGCCCTTCACTTAGTTTCAATAATTGGCACTATGGGCAATTTCCCAACCTTCTAATGTATACCAACCAGAAAAAAAGAACATGGTTTGGAAGGGACACTGGAATCTACCCAGAAAGAAGAGCCTATAGGGGCAGCCTTCCTTATGGGAAAAAAATAGAGATCAGCTCCTACAATTCCTCCTATCTTCACATCTGAGAAGCCTACGTAGCCCCATCCTGCATTTGTAGCTAGCATTTCCTTTCATGGAAAAATAATGTCATGATTAATCTGTCCTTAAGAAGGGCCTTTGTTGAATTGCACTGTGAGGTCAGTGAGCAGAGAAATTGCCAAGAAAATAGGAGTGTGTGTGAGAGGGGGGAGGTAGAGGGGAGAGAGAGAGAGGAGAGGGGAGAGAGGAAAGAAAGAGAGGGGAGAGAGAGAGGAGGGAAAAAAGAGAGGGGGAAGAGAGAGAAGAGTGGGGGGAGAGAGGGGAGAGAAGGAAAGAGAAAGGAGAGAGAGGGAGAGAAGGAGAGGGGAGAGAGAGGAGAGAGAGAAGGAGATGAACGAGAGAGAAGAGAGAGGAGAGAAAGAAAGGAGAGAGAGAGAACACATTCTGTCTTGTGAACATAGCTTTCCATTAGCGCTCCCACTTCCTCAGAACTTAGAAACACCTGTTCACTGGGATTTCTCCCGGAGGCCTCTGCAGGTTCTGACTCTTCAGTTTTAGACAATGCTGTAAATCTAGCCTTTAAAGCCCAAATGCAAAAAGAGAACAAAGCAAAACCTCTTCCACCTGGTTTCATGCGTCTCTAATGGAAAACTGGTTGTGTCTGGAGAATTCAGCTGGTGGAGCTCTCCCAGGCTTTCCCTATCAAATGGCAGCAAAGCAAGAGCACCGTTCTCTGCCCGTGTAGCTTCATGTGTGTACATCGTGATATCCCTTCCATATATACACAGTCACACCCCCTAAAAAGCCATATAATTGGTGGGTGCTTATGTAAGGCCAGAATCGGACCACCAAGCAGAAGTCTTCGAAGTGCCGTCTTTGTGAACGTGTTTGCAGGCAGAGTTGACAAAGGTTTCCCTTTTCATGGCTGTGATTGGAAAAAGCCTTGCATGCCTTCCATGTCCATTGTCAGAGACAATCAGAGAATAATCTTTTCCTAGGACCATTCAAGGTCGGAGTAATTCAGAATGAAACAGAAGTATGGCTTGCCAGCTAGTATATTTGCTGTCTCCCCTATGCCAGCTTTGGAGACACAGCATTTGCCAACTGAATGAAGGGAGAGGTGTTTGCAGTGGGGTGTGGCTGTCTGTCTGTGTGGAGCCTGTTCCCGAGAACCGCCTTCCTGGAAGTGAGTGTGCAGGGCCTCTGGCTAGCACGCCCAAGTGCATATGTCAGCTGGCAGTGCTCTTTGGAGAGTTCTAAAAATAAAATCTGATTGTTTCCAGTATTTAGTAATATGTCTAAACAGGATCCTATTTGAGGATAATTAAGATTAAAACTGAGTCTGCATTGGATAGTGTCAAGCTTTCATCCAAAAACTGGCAAAAGGTATTAAATTAAAATTTATAGTTTACTTAAGACCTAGGTTTAAGCCAGGCAGTGGTGGTGCATGCCTTTAATCCCAGCACTCAGGAGGCAGACGCAGGTAGATCTTTGAGTTCGAGGCCAACCTGGACTACAAGAGCTAGTTCCAGGATAGGTTCCAAAGCTACAGAAAAACCTTGTCTCAAAAAACAAAAACAAAAAAGACCTAGGTTTAAAAGAAAGTTAGAAGAAATCAAACCATGTTCTTGTGAGCAGCCTCTTCCACATGTCTTCTCTGGAGATGGGGCTACTTTATGTCAAAAGTCAGACAGAACACAAAAAAGTGTTTCCATGATTCTTGATTGAGAAAAAGTGGTGAGTGTACAGATAGGTCCTATGTGTTCAGAGTGGCCAACTGCTAACTTCCAGGCCAAGCTGTCAGGTGTTTTAGTAATGTATTCTCTGTCTCAAAAAAATCAAAACAATTAAAGACTTGAGATACACTTCCAATAATAGCAGTCAGCAATTTTTGACCAGATAGGAGAAAGAAAAATGCCAGAGCTTGATGTGAGGAACACAGATCTCACAGTGGGACTCAGAGACAGTCGTGGTGGCATCCTGCAGTGAAAGGTAGGAAGATAACGAGCATGTCCAGGGTCCATCAAGACTGGAGATGATCCACTCATGGTCATCAAAAGATGTGCTAAGAGCACCCGCATGCCCTGGAAGCTGTTAGTGCATTCTAAGTGTGCCAATGGCGAGCAAGCGAGGGAGGTGGCTGCTGGAGCTGGAGTGGCCAGGAGAGCCACTTCTTCTGGAAGGAGACACTGGAGTTAAGATGAAGTTGCTAGAGGACATTCCAGAGAGAAGGAAAAGCGGGAATATTGTTTCTTCTATTTAGTTGCAGTCCTTTTCCCTGGCTCCTTCCGTAGTCCTCACCACCTGTGCCTAAAACACTTAACACGAATGTGAGATCACCCAGGCTGTTGACAACCTTGTGACAGCGAGGAGTGCCACGAAAATGCTTATTTGATACTGGCACAACTTCAGCTTTTGACCACTTCCCCTTTTCTTTTTTTTTTATGATAACAAATGCAGTTTGGTTCTTTCCTGTCTGCCTGGGTCCTTTTCCACGTCAACACAGCATGAATGAAAAGATTTTGCCTTGGCTTCCAGAATTACCGCACCATGCTTTGAGAACATACCTGAATCAAATGGTTAACTGGAAAGGGTTTCTGCCTTCCAAATAGTCCTCACGATCAGGACTGAATGGAATTGTTTGCTATGTCAAAAGGAGCATGTCTTAGTTCCTTTTTCTTGCTCGGCTAAGACACCGGGACCAAAATAACAAATAGAAGAGAGAGTTTGTAGGGAACTTACTTTTCAGAGGGTGAGTAGTCTGTGGCCATCATGGTGGGAAGCGTGGCGGCAAGCAGGCAGGCATGGTGCTGGAGCAGTAGCTAAGAATTCACATCTGATACACAAGCTGGAGGAAAGACAGAAAGAGCAACCTGAGAATGGCCTTGGCTTTTGAAATCTCAAAGCCCACCCCTAGTGACATATCTCTTTCAGCAAGGCCATACCTCCTAATCCCTCCTAAACAGTTCCACCAATTGGGGACCAATCATTCAAATACATGAGCCTGTGGGGGCGGCATTCTCATTCAAACCACAACAGGACCTTAAAAAGTGACACATTGGGAAGTCCTCCATCATTCAAACATTAACCATTTCTTTTATCCCTTGTTTATAGGGCTAATACCCCTAAAAGGAAGATGGCTGAGCTCAACACTCACGTGAATGTCAAGGAGAAGGTAAGGTCTTGCTGCTGCGTGTTGGCTCTCAGGAACTGCAAACTGGATGCCATAATCCTTGCTGGGAAAACCTGATTATAATGGAAGGAGGGGAAAAAGAGTTGCAGGGATACATAGAAAGTTTGTTGCGCTGGTATACTATGTATCAGTTGCGCTGGTATACTATGTATCAGTTGCGCTGGATACTATGTATCAGTTGCGCTGGACACTATGTATCGGTTGCGCTGGATACTGTGTATCGGTTGTGCTGGATACAATGTATCGGTTATGCCGGTATACTATGTATCAGTTGCACTGGCATACAATGTATCAGCTGCGCTGGCATACAATGTATCAGTTGCACTGGTATACTATGTATCAGAAAGTTACATCTGCGGACTGTATTTGCTCAATTCTGACCTTGATCTCCATGCTGCACAGCTGAATCATGTGGCTCAATTCACATAGCAGGGAGGCAGCGTCTAAGAGCTTACGTCTGACACAATCTCTCCAGCCATCCTGCAGTCCTTTTAGATGGCCTGTTAGGTGTCTTTCAACCCTGAGAGCTCATGACACTGATTCTCCCTCCCATTGTTATCATTTATTATGACCTGGTCCCCTTCCCAGTGGGTCATCATTATCTTCATCTGTGTATTAATTAATACATTGTAGGATTGAAGCCTAATGGCCCAGAATCCTCGGCCATTGAGATAAAGCTGCCCCACCTACCTCCTAGCAACAGAGACTAAGAGACTCATGCACAGGAACCTCCGTCAGTCTCCACTCATGTTACAGTCCCCAGAGGTGCTCCAGACTCCTCTGGACTGTGCCTTCCTTAAGGGCAGGTATTTGTCCCTCATCACTTTGTATTCATGCCATCCTAAAAATGTAGCATGAAGCCTGAGAGGAGTGACATTTGTGAAGTCCTAGTGATTCTCTTCTTTACCTGATGCCGGTGACATGGCCCCAGACATGCAGATGAGGCACCTGCTCCCATTGAGTGCCGTCGAGAAGCCAAAAGTAAATGCAAGAACATATAACTGAACGCAATCGTTTTAGGCCAACAGCTTTGAGAAACACACAGTAGGGTGCTTTGGTGGGAAGGTGGGTGGGGAGAGAACTACTTCACAGGAGGAGGTCCCAGGAGCCCTTTGAGAGAAGGTCACATTAGAACTGACAGAAAGTTGATGGGAAGGAAGCAACCATGGAAAGATCTGAGGGCAGAGAATCCTATGTAAAAAAGCAAAAGAAAGTGCATAAAACGTCTGGAGTTGAGTGTGTTCGGAGACCAGAGAGCCAGTAGGGGCCTCGGGTGACAGGCAGAAGGGGTGGGACATAAGGCGGGGGGGGGCACTGCTTGGCCTGGGCCATGGCAGAGCACAGCGAGTGGGCAGACCATTATGGAGGCCTTAAGGGGCTGATGTGTCCAGATGTGTGCTGTGGGGGTTCAGCAGGAAGGTGCCATGCTTGGCTTCAGTGTATTGCCTGGAAGGGGCTGTGCGTGCCCATGTGAGGATGGTGGTTATTTGGCTACCGCTCTGCTGTATACATCAAAATGTTGGCAGTGTTTTGGGAAAGGCTGATGTTTGAGTTGTAAATATTGTGACTCTACATGATAATGAGGCAGAACTCCTCTAACTCAATTAGTGAATTCCTCCCTCCCGTGTCAAAAGTTAATAGCATTCTCAACTCAATCAAATCAACCATAAGGAACAAGAGAAATTCTGATCATATGTAGTTTTACTTTGATTTATTTTAGTAGACTTGTTTCCTTTAGTTATTAGCTTTTGTGGCCTTTAATGATGAGTTTGTTTCTCAATGTGTCACACCAAGCAATGACATTTCCATTCTGAAAATTAAGAATAATAACAACTGTTAGGTCTTAATTTATAAGTCTTCATTGATTAGTGAACAGATCCTCAGTGCTTTAGATACAATATCTAGCCAACCCATTGGGAAGGCAGAGACCAGGAAATTCCTGGAGTGTACTAGCCAGTCAGCCTCACCAAATCTGTGAGCTCCAGGGCCCACTGAAAGACCTTACTCAAAAATTAAGATGGATGGTTCCTGAGACGTGACACTCAGGCTGACCACAGGCCTGCACACACACAGGCATAGACACACACAGGCCCACATACACACCTGTACACACACACACTTGCACACATACACACCTGAACACCTGCACACACACAGGCATAGACATACACAGGCACACACACAAGAATAACAAGTAATGAAGAAATACATAATCTGTTCTGTTTTAGAAAAAGGTTTGACCTTGAAATGAGTCCTTTGTGTATCTCTAGTGGACCAAAGGGACAGATTGAATACAAGCAATTTTTGTCTTTGTGCAGATTTTTTTTTAGTTCAGAAAAGAAGCTAATAATGTTTAATATCCAGGATAAATAAATGGTGGAGGGAGGCTGCTTATTGGTTCCTGGCTGCCAGGCTAGCTTAGACCTGAAATAATTACACAGAAATTTATTAATTAAATCACTACTCGACCCATTAGTTCTAGCTTCTTACTGGCTAACTCTTACATATGAATTTAACCCATTT
Source organism: Neodon shergylaensis (assembly GCA_025134845.1). NCBI lineage: Eukaryota > Metazoa > Chordata > Mammalia > Rodentia > Cricetidae > Neodon > Neodon shergylaensis. The sequence continues at coordinate 1,485,740 of JABTXL010000827.1, read as the reverse complement.
CTATTAATCTGTGCATTGCCACATGGCAGTGGCTTACCAGCTAAAGTTCTGGTGTCTTTCTCTGGTGGGACTCCATGGCTTCTCTCAGTCTCCACACTTCTTTCTCCCAGCATTCAGTTTAGCCCCCCCCCAGCTAAGTTCTACCCTGCTAGAGATCCAAAGAAGTTTCTTTATTCATTAACCAATCAAAGCAACACATAGACATAGGACCTCCCACATCAACTTGTAATAGATACTTATAACACTTATTTCAAAATAACTTTGTATTACTGGATGACAACTACAAGGATTTAAACTGTATCTGTGACTCAAACAGAAGTCCAATTTCCTCGATGTGGCGTGCATTTTCTTCCTTCCTTTCCTCTACCACTGTCTCTGCACACGTACCCTTTAGCCCACCATTGTGACCTTGAACATGCTTGCCCACAGGGCATTGCCAAGGCAGGTTCCTGTGTGCCTGTGTGGTTCATCTCCTTGCCGAGCCTGAGCCTCACTCCCCTTCTATTCCGGAACTTTTTAGATTCTCTGCATCGTTCATCACAGCTTGCTTAAATGTCATGTGGGCTTAGGTGCCTGTCTCCCTGTGTCAAGACCTGCTGTTTCTTGGGAGCATGGTGTGGGCCTTACCTTCTTGGATTTGACCCATGGTTAACCCCTTGGCTAGAGTTGGATAAATGAATGGGTAGCGGATGAGTGAACACAAGTATTTGAATAGTTAAGGTCTTTAGAGAGTTGATGAAACCTCATTTCTGAAATTTTATCAAATCTCAAGGCTTCTTGAAAAATGGAATGTAGGTTAATGGAAATGTCATCTCATTTTCGTGCCCGTTGCTATTAATGCATGTTTTAAATTGCTCCTGGAAACAGGAGCTTAGTTGGGCTTTTTGGGCTGATGACGTGGACTTTAGAAGATGGTGAATAAGAATCAGGATAACTAATGAGCTTGCTAGGTAAGCAGCAGCTCATGGAACAGATCTCCAAAGCAAACTTGATTGAAGACGGGCAGCAGAAGATAATATCTAGGCAACCCGGGATCTTATCGTTGGGGATAGCTCACTGTTTACAGGTATTTTCTCGTCTTTTTTACCTTGTTAAACGTATGTTTTTCTTATTGTTAATTAAAATTTAGGTGTGTGTGTGTCCACCTGTGGGCAGAGTGTGTGTGCATGAGTTTATTTAAATTATTTTTCTTAAAACGAAGTTCAACACTAGAAACTCTGTGGATACATTAGTTGAGAGCGAACTATTGAACTTCTTCCTGCTTAAAATACATAGTTATCAAGTAATACTGATTTACAGAGCTTTAACATAAAGAATAATAATGATTGATATAGAAAAATAGGATTTTTGTCGGTTTCTTAAAAATATATTATCAGTTATTTTCAATTTAGTAAGAAAATTATTGATGGAAAGTAAAGGGGATCCTTGCTTATAAAACAGAGCGGCGTGTTCCTAGTGTCCAGGTATGGTGTAGTAAGCCATTCCCATGATGAATGATTCCTGAGCCACCATAAAGGACTTCGTGCCCTTGGGAGTGATCTCAATAAGGAAAGCTATGGGAAAGCATATGTCTAGAAGGCGGGAGTTGTCATTTCCACAGTGAGGAGCTGAATGGCCTGTAACAAACACTGAGCTCTTCCACGCACGTGTGAAGTTCCAGGGTTCCCCAGAATGTAGTCATCAAATACAACAGTAAGTCTGGAAATGCTTTATGAGTGCTTAGTAGGATACAGGCGCAGGGCAAGATCATCTGTTGGTTTTGCAAATAAAAATGGAAACATTGCCTCTCACATCTTTCAGTGTTCAAAATGCAGATCCCTGTAGAACCAAGATTGGGAAGGGGAAAACGGTCCCCATGAGAAGACAGAAAAGTGGCCTTGACTCTCAGACCTGGATAGGTATTGGTGAGCTGCCCTGCCAATAATTGAGGCAGGATGGTATGACTGTGTGGAAATGGGGACCAGCTTGGCCTGCAATGTCATTGCTGGGAAGTCATCCATTGGGAACAGCTTTCAGAGCAGGCGGAGCTGCTGGGGTAAATTGGATTGTAAGCAATCACCGCGTAGCGTCATTGAAATGAAAGGGGACAAGACTCTCTTGTCCACTCTGCATCCGAGGTAATGGCCTCATCACCGTTTCTGCGGGTCACTGCAGAACCCTCGGATCTGAGCCCAAGCTGCTGTCTGTGGCAGTCAGATGATTATCTCTAATAAGCTCCGTTTTATTATTTCTCTCGGTCCGTGTTTTGCAAAGTACGGAAGACGTAGCTCGGGTGTTTGTTTGGGAGGGAAGGTAGCCAGAAGAAGCCACGAGTTTGATTAGAGATTTTAGCAGATCGGAGATGACGATATTCAGTGTGAAACATCTTTAAAATATTAACCCGTCTCATAGAGAAACCATTTCGTAGGAGTTGGGATAAGTTTTAATGACATATAGTTGTTATATATATATATATATATATATACATACAAAGAATCTATTCTCCAGGAGAAGCCTTAATTTTATAATTTGTCACGAGAGTTGAATTTAGCCCAACCATTGGATTCAGATCGCAAGAACACCCGCTCTGTAGTGCTCAGATTCCACAGTGGGGCCCATGCTTGTCATCACTTTTCTCATGGGAGGCGGTCATTAAATTTCCCTTTCAGAGAAAGGAGAAACACTGACAACAGTTATTGCCTAATGCGTACATACAGAACCGCTGTTATTGTTGCTTGGCAACCAGAGGAGGCCTGACAAGGCGTCTAAAGGAACTGAGTGAATCAATGGAAATGTCACCATCAGTTTCAGGGGATCAGAAGAAATTTGCTATCGCAGGATTAGTATCGCATTGCTTTGGCCATGTTACATGACCGGAATACACAAGGTTTCTTCTGTTTCTTCTGTCCCCCCCCTTTTCTTCTGGTTTTTCATGGTAGACCCTTTTGTACGACGGCTGAGGGATGTATGTGTAGGAGACAGATGATTAATGCTAAAGAATATAAGAGAGTGTCAAAAACGAAATCATTTGGCAGCAGGGGAAAGTAACGTTGGTTAGCAATCCCTTGGAATGTGTAGGGGTTTCTCCCACATTCTAGCTAATTTCCCACAGTGATCCTCCATATTAAGTTATCCAGTTTTATAGATAAAGATTGACGCAGATGGATGCAGCAATGATTTCTTCTCTTCTGACCTTGCACATTGAAAATCCGTTGGGAGAAATCCATAGGTACACAGATCAGCAGATTTAGCCCTTAGTAGTAAATTCTTGTATTTTCCTGAAGCCGCTTTTTCTTCGTTGTGCCAGCAGATAAGACTTTTGAACTTGCTTGTGTACTTAGTAATGCTATAGATTTTACTCCGCTCCTGGTTTCTGTCCATCAAAATTTGGTTTAATAATTTAGTCGAGATTCTATAATGGTAATCGTAGGTAATATGGGTAGGGACCGTTCGTAGGAAGGCAGGAGGTGGGGTGTGCCTCCGTAGGGTGGAGGTGCAGGGTAGTGATTTAGTGGCAAATGTGAGAGAGAAGGCAGATGCAGTTAAAGACAACCTTTATGATATCTTTGAGAGGAGGGGAAAAAGAGAAAGATCCAGCAGAAAAGGTCTCCAGCTGATGGGGAGGTTCAGATCAAAGCTGCCAACTGGAAGACTCTATGTCCCTCACAGTGGGGACTGACAGCATCTAGAGGGGCAATGCATGGGACCAGCACAGCCTGGCTGGGCTGTCAGTCAAACTGTGCCTCCTACAACGGACTTCTCTAGCCTCCACAGAACTCAATTGCATCAAAAACCTGTAAAAAGAAAATTGAGATATACGTAGCGCAATTTCGAATTGGTCTTAATAATAAAAACCCGGAGTCAGATATTAGGGGGTGAAAGCTGACAGATCAGAGAAGCAGAGCAGCCAGCCACTAGTTCTTACGTCTATGAAATCTCTAGCCGGAATTGGGTGTCCTGTCTCTATAAGTCCTCAGTCTGAATGCTTTGAGCTCCTGTCTCCTCCTGCCTTATATTCCTCTCTCTGCCCAGCCATCTCCCTTCCTGTCTCCACCCCCCTAGTGTGGAGATTAAAGGTGTGTGACTCCCAAGTGCTGGGATTATAGGTGTGAGCCATCACCATCTGGCTCTGTTTCTCTTCGCAACTGGATCAACCTATTGCAGCCCAGGGTGTCCTTGAACTCAGAGAGCCTTCTATCCCAGTCTCCTGAGTGCTGGGATTAAAGGTGAGCACCACCACTGCCTGGCCTCTATGGCTAGCTACTGGCTAGCTCTGCACTCCGATCTTCGGGCAAGCTTTATTTGTTAGGTCACAAGCAAAATATCACCACAGATATTTATTCTGGAATTTTATCATAAGGTAAAAGCACGAGTTCTTTATTTTGCTGGAAAAAAAGAATGAATGAAAAGTTTTGGAACCACTGCTCCGAAATAATTAGCAAAATAAAATACAAACTCTTAAGGGGCTAGTGGGATAGAACTGTTGACAGTTGATGAAGCAAGAAGATATGGGTTCAGTTCCCAGAATACACATTTAAAAGGCCAAGCACAGTAGTGTGTGCGTGTGTCCCGTTGCTGGGAGGAAGGAACAGGTAGATCCCGCATGCTCCCTGGCCAGCCAGCCTACTTGTCTAACTCCAGGCCAGAGGTAGACAACACCTGAGGAGCAGTAATTAAATTTCCTCTGCCCTCCTCACTCATGTGCAGGGGCGTGCTCGCGCGCGCGCGTGCGCACACACACACACTTCATGACCCAGAATTCCCTTGCCTTTGCACACTGGACTGTGCTACCACTGGTATGAGGGTCTTCTCAACTTCTAGAGTAAGGCATCATTTAATAACCTTTGCCCCTAAGTCTAACCACATTTAAATAAGAAAGCGGTCCAGTTCCTTCCATGGAAAAGGCTGGTGTTTTGCTACATTGTGTCAGCTCTTTCGCTACATTGTGTCTGCTCTTTTGCTACATTGTGTCAGCTCTATCCGTCTTGTTGTCTTTTTGCCCCAGGTGAATTGATTCATTACCCTGAAGGGGCATCAGAACCCTCCCTCTAATAGAACAACCTGTGGTCTTGTGCACTGTAAAAGATAAAGACAGGGTGCTGGACCACAGAGGGAGTGCTGCCTCAGACTCCACAGTAGCTCCTCTGTTTGGATTATCGTGCACAAACTTCTATTCTGTGGAAAATGCAGAAATGTCATTAAACTACCTAAGGATTCATTTGTGACTCTGTCTTTAGGACTCTTCAGAATTCTGCTTTTCCATCTTTGAAGGTAACTATTAGGAAAAGCTGTTGAAATAAATATCAATGCTCAATTATATAACGATGAGGGTTTTTACTGTAACATGTCTAACGTGACAATGTCCCTCTTAGAATCGCAAACCTATGACATGGCGTTAGCTACGAACACAATGTCTCTGAGATTCACCTGTCCCTTTCTCTCTTCCCTATGCCTACCTTCACGGTCCCTGGAAGCCACCACAGTATCATCTGCTTTAAGAGTCTTCCTAGGAGTGGAGCTCGGCCTCATGGGTCCCGTGACGGGCTCTTAGCATTAGCAGAGTGTCCTTAAAGTTTATCCATGCCGTCGTGTTGCTGCATATCTGAGCATTTCCTTTTTATTAAGGCTGCATCACATCTCTGTGTGTGTCTGTCATCCATTAGGGAGAGAGATTGGTCTTTCCTTTTAATACTTACAGCCAGATGTAGCTGGCTTATTGGACTGAAGGCCATTTTATATATTTTTTTTCTTTACTGTCTTTAGAGGAAACCCAAACAAACAGAAAATTGTAGGAAAAACAAGATCTGGTCAGTTAAATAATCATTTTGAGTGATATTTTAAAGCAGCATGCCTCTTAAAAACTGGTCCACCTTTGTAAATAAAAATAAATTTCATTCCCAGTGTCCATGGAGGTTTATGATCTGCTTCCTCGCACCACAGTGAGGAAATATCCAAAGCTAATATACTTTAGAGATTAAGTTAACTCTCTTCAGCTGCTATTGACCAAAGGGCAATTAGCTTTTTTTATTCTAGTATTGATTAAAGGATTATAAGTGAATTACACCCTTTTTTTATAATACTTCTTATCTGGGAAGTTTGGTGAATGAGAAAAAGATAGATAACTGCATTAAGGGTGAATGGAAATAGTTACCACTTTTTCCTCAAGTAGAGGAAACCGCAGAGAAAATGCGGAAAGAATGTTCTGGATATTCCTTCTGGAACGGGATAAATTAAAAGTATCTTGTTTGTCTACTCTTGTTAACATACCCAAACCAAAACAGCTTGTGGATATAGCATTGCTTCTTTTTCTTCAGTAATAAGTCTAAATATGGAATTCATCAGAGACACAGACAGAATATTTACCTAAGCCCTAATGCCACCGTGTATGTGGTCAGCTGGATGGAAGCAGACTTTTAGTGGACTGAGGGGCTCACTGCCTCTAAAATTATCTGCATGTCTAATTAATTATTCTGGGGAAATTGGAGGAAAAAAAAACAAACACAGTGGCAAAAAAAAAAAAGAAGCAACAGCCAAAAACCAACTCAGGCCTACACTGAATACATGTATCTAGATGGGTGAATTGAAGGGTTTGTTAGCCTGTTGTGTGTCTCGATGTAAATTAGAGGGACCGATGCCATTAGCAACCATCATATACATGGCCCCTTGCTTTTGTTGTCTGTACCCTTTCAGGCCGATTGTATTTGGCAGTGATGTCTACAAAAGTATCTCCCGTATCAAGACCTAGCATCCTAAAAGGAGATAGGCTCTTTGCAGCAGGCTGACTTAGTGTAGTAAGAAACAAGTTGCTTCCAAAGTGGGGGGATCCTGCTACTTATGTCATAGTTGGGGTGCTTGCATGGGGTATTGGCTTGCTCTATAAACAGCCTATTACAAGGTTACCATGCTATGAGAAAGACCAGCCAAGCTCATCGAGAAACCCCATGGAGTGATCTTCATGTTATACAAAGAGAACACACTGCCCAGCTAATGGTCTCACCCCATTGTCTTTCTGTGTCTGTGACCCAGGGAAAATTCATTCAACCAAACTTCTCCCATGTTGGAGGAGGCTACTTGTTCTTCCCGGCCACCCTGCTAGCTTAGACCTGAAATAATCATAAAAACTATATTAATTAAAACCTATTAGCTCTAGCTTCTTATTAGCTAACTCTTACTTATGATTTTAACCCATCTCTGTTAATCTGTATATTGCCACATGGCTGTGGCTTACTAGGTAAAGTTCCCAGCTTCTGTCTCCAGTGGTGGCTCCATGGCTTCTCCTCTGACTCCGCCCTTCTTTCTCCCAGCATTCAACTTAGTTTTCCCCACCTAGCTAAGTTCTGCCCTACTATAGGTCCAAAGCAGTTTCTTTATTCATTAATGCTAATCACAGCATAGAGAGGGGACTCCCACATCACTCCCAAGTGCATCTCCACAGAGACAGTGAAAGTACCAGATCAGTTGTGCTTAGCGGTCACTCAACAGTAGGTAACTACAATGTCTTCCTCAAGAGAGGGCTCACCTGAGCTGGACATATAGCTTGGTTAGCAGATAGAGCCTGGGGTCTGATCCCCAGAACCACATAAACTGGGCATGGCGATACACTACTGTAATCTGAACCCTTGGGGGGTGGAGACGGCGGGGGTGGGGGGGGAGATCATAAATTCAGAGACATCCTCCACTACATAGTGAGTGAGGCCAGGCTCAGCTCCTCGAGACTAGGAGAGAAGGAAAAAGAGAGCGTATGTCTGCCTGCAACAGTTTTACTTTACAAAAGCTTTATCATTGAAGTGAAGTGTTGCGTAAATAATGAGAGCTGTAGAACTGTAGCATCCTCAAAATTACTTGAGAGGTGAGCAGGTATACCTACAAAGAGCCCTCTCCTGTGCCACCATTCTGTTTTTCCTATTCCCTCTCCTTAGTAAGGAGAGTGAAGATGTTTTGCTGTCCAAGAACCAGAGAAACACTGAGGACTGAGACTGGTTTAAGAAGAGAGTGAAGAGGGAAAGATAGGGTGTTCCAAGTAGAACAACACAGGACACGTGCTCAGAGGAAGGAGGATGGCCCATGCTCCTTGAAGGCGAAGTATTAAAAGGGCTGGAATTTCAGAGACAAAGGCGTGAGGCCAAACCTGACCTGTAACTCCCATTATATCTCAGATTCATGGTTCTCAATCCTGGGTGCTCATCAGAGCCTGGCGAAAACTTTACTGCTAAGCTGGTCCTCACCCGAATTGCTTCCTGCTTCCTGTTCCTTGCATCTAAACAGAAACCAGTTGTTTCTTCACAAGTAAGCTGTGAGCCCTTCTCCACACTGCTCAGATTGGTCCAAATTCTTGCCCAGGATTCTGTGTGAAAATCCTACCGGGCATTCATTTGATCTCCTTGAGCTCATACACAAAGAAAACAGAATGACCTTAAATATGCAAATATCATACTCTTCCTCTGAGTAAATCTTCAGAGACTTTGCCTTAGAATCAGGCTCCAGGTTGGTAGTTACAGGGCCTGGACCACTTTGGTCCCATGCCTTTGTTTCCAAAATTCCATCCTAACTTTTACTACTTGATGCTCCAAGGAACAGGCCTGCTTCGCTTTGAGGATACTTCCTGTGTCCTGTGTTGTTCCTCCTGGGTACCCCATCATCTGCTTCCCCTGAATCCTATGTGTTGTTCCTCTTGGACACCCCATCACCTCCTTCCCCTTCATCCTCCTGTGTTATTCCTCTTGGGTACCCCATCACCTCCTTCCCCTTCATCCCCCTTAAACCAGTTTCAGTCCTCTGCATTTCTCTGGTTCTCAGACAACAAAACATCTTCATGTCTTCAAACTAAATTCATCAAACATCTGTCTTTGGGGACCGTAACTTTTCTCGGCAGGTCGGGGAGCGTGTCTGCCGCTGCCTGTGGTCCAGCTTCAGAGTCTATTCACTGAGACTGAGTTGGGGAATAAATAGAAAAGGAACATGAATGAAAAGATTGCTCGGAGCTCTGAGAACATTCTTGTGGCCATACTCTCGCTCCCGTCCTTGACTCAACTCAGGCTCCTAAGAATTCAAATCAACAATTTGGCTCCAGCCTACACAAAACTTAAATCAATAAATCTTCTCTAAGAGAAGCCAGCAACTGGCTTTTTAAGGACTACCAAATTGGAAGACATGGCTAATGTGTTCCTTGTCTGTAGTGGCAAAAATGCAAGGCTCCAAAAGGTAACAGCCGGCTGGAGCGCCGAGTCCGAACTTACATATTGACATTTAACAAAGATGGATGTCAAACTCGTGCCCGTGTGTTAGCTTCTCATCACAGGCCAAGAGCCACAGCCCTCGTCCTGAGAATGGTGGGTGAACCGGCCGTGGATAAGCTCCATGGAGGCCAGCGATTAGTGTGTTCCCTCAAGCTTCGTTGTTGTTTCTGACAGCTGGGATGAGTAGGTGGGGACCCCCCCCTCCCGAGACAGATGCAGGTGCCAAAGCTCTCTTTCTGGGTCCCTGCACCCCCAAAGTTGAGCAGTGTGCTTACTTACAGAGGCACTTTCAATAGGAAACACTCGCAAGAGTTTGACCGGACTGCGAGAGCTAGGGGATAGAAGCTCAAGGAAGACGCAAGGCAGCATGTTTGCTCTGTCATGGTGGCGTTCTGCAGAGTGCTTCCGTTCCTTGAAACAGGTGCTGGGCTGGACTGTAGAAAAGGGGTTGCCTTCTTAGATGCCAGAAAGTGCACCGGGAGCAAGGGTTAAAAAGACCAAGCGGTCCCTCTTCGGCTATGTGCTTCTTATCGCCAACGTCTCTTGCCCTTTTAGTTTTTTTCCTTCATCTCGGCAGGATGTCTGGTCCCATCATTCCTCTCTGGGGTCCTAATCCATCTTCTGTAGGCTTTAAATGACTTCATCAGCTACTTTAACAATACCCTGGAATGCCCAAGCCTCGGAACCTCCCGCTCTATCCTTTACAGTTTGTAAACACAGATCATCCCTCTCCTCTGCTGGTAGCTTGCTAAGAATCTCTGGGGAAAGCCATGCCAGCAGACTCCTTAACAGATCCATGCCATCCGGCATTCATGGACCTTCAAGGCCTATCCTGCGCTTTTTATTCATTACGGCCTCTTCCTCTCAAGTTCCTACAAGGGCAGCTCTACGCGGTTCTCCACTGTCTAAGCCTCGACGCTCACACGAATGGTTCCCATAAACATTTTCCCCACACTCTCAGAGTTTTTATTCTGTCTCTGCTCTGCCTCTCTCCCCTTTCCTTCCGTCTCAGAATTCTGAGTGTGTGCACGCCCATCTGCAGGGCAACTTTGGGTGCTGTTCCTCAGAAGCCATCCACCACCTTGTCTTTGGAGACACGGTCTCTCTGGGTCCTGCTTCAGCTAGATTGGCTTGCTGGGCACTGGACCCTGGAGATCTATGTCCTCAGGACTGCGGTGACAGGCGTGCACCACCATGTTTGCATTCTTAGGTGTGCGCTGCCTATGAAACTTGCCTCAGGTTTCCCCAGGGAAGTGCTTGCTTAACCTGAGATGTCCCAGCCCCTCCACAGCACAAAGCCATTTTCTCATTCTCTGGGGAATCTGCTTTCATAACTTATCTCCTTTCTCTCCTCTCCTCAAATTCTTCCTCTCTGTTGCTCCTTTCTCCATCAATGAACACGCCCAAACGCTTCAGGCAGTAAATTATACACCGATTGTTTTAAGATGGATTTGAGAGGGGGGAAACACCAAGCCAGAAATCCAATTAGGAGGCCTTTCCAGAGTCTCCCCCAGAGACAAAAGGAGCCTGCCTACGTTAGAGAGAGAGGAGGGAGTGAACAGGTGAGGGGCAGAGGGATTTTGGTACCAGGCCAGCTCCGACTAGCTGGTATTTATTACTTCACTTTGTCTTCTCCACTGTTTTGCTGACCCCTCTAACTTTTCCCTTGTGAGATGAAGCTACAGTACATGAATAACTGGGACTGCCGAGGACGTGTGGTCAGGGAGGGAGGGGGTTTGCTTACCGGGTAGGGAAGGAATCGTATTTCCTGATTAGGAGCAAGGAGCAAGCACGCAGTGGACTTTGGTCCTCAAATGAGGGTTCATTGCACCCACCATTACTAAAGGCTTCGGGGCTTAAGGCAGTATAAAAGAAGCACCTGAGAGCTCTGAGGGTCAGGGGACTGACGGGGACTTAGAGGGCACAGCAAAACACGTCCACAGAGCCACATTCCTTCCAGGAGTGGGTGATGGGAAGAGTTGGTTTTCTGGTCTTTTCCACTTTGGAAGCTGTCTTGGCTCCTGGCTTTACCATTCCCTCGGTCTTCAAGCCCGGCAGTGGCTCGTAATGTCTTACTTTACGTTGCTGTCACCTACACTCTCTCCCTCCTTCCACATCTGTAGGTTCCTGTCATGGCTCTGGGCCCCACTGACATAGTATGGGGTGATCTCTGTCCTTCAGAGGGAGCTCGTTAACAACCGCCATTCCAGCTGCAGAGCGAGCATGCCCTGAATCTCGATGTCTTCGCAGGTTCTGGGGAGCCAGAGCGTGGACAAAGCCGCTCTGGCCTGCCACGTTCTGGGACCAAGCAGTACCTTGAAACTAATTCAGTTACATGCCCTGAGTGTCTACCTGGTTCTGGGTAGGTCCCAGCTAACTGCGATAGATTCAGGAGGCCTATGGAGAGTGTCACCAAGACACTCCCTCCCGGTTTCCTATGATTCTGTCAACATGGCGCCCCCCCATCTTCAAAGCTTCATTTTTCTTTCTAATCCTGTTCTGCTCACCCCCAAAAGTTAATTTTGATTTGTGCCAGTGGTGTTAATTTCCAAAAAGTCAGCCGAGCAGACCGTGACAACACTTCATACAATTTGTTTTTTTTTTTTGTTTTTGCTGGCAGGAAGTAGATGTTTGAAAAAGCAATTAAATTATGGAATTATTCTCGATGCAAAGGTATCAGGCTACAAAAGTTATTTTATCCCCCCCCCCCCCCCCCCCCCCCAAGAAGACTCACATGGAAACTGCCTTCATTAATGTGTAGATAATACTCCTGGTCCAGCAAGCCAAGCGAAACATAGCGAGGGAAGGAACTGTTTCTATGGCATCTCCGAACGGCTCGGCCTGTAAGAATTATGACCCGACCGATGATAAACCCCTTTCAGTGTGGCAGGAATGGTGAACCCATCGATAACTGGTTCTCACTGGTGCAAAGAGGAGGTTGCTGGCCGTTTGACGGCTGCCCTGATTGTGCGGGGTAGGTTAGTGTTCATCTCTGAGTGTGTCAGTTCTTCGAGGCTGGAGGCCGCCATCTGCACCTGGGACCAAGGAGGCCTCACACACAGCTGTGGCTTGAATCTATTAAGCTTTTTAATACTGCCTGGTACTTCCTGCTGAACTGTGGGCATGCACTGACAAAGGTGTATTACAGCGTGGAGTACTCCCGTGACCATTTTACCAGATCCCTCGCGTCCTCTTTTCATTTGGCCTCTCGGCAGATACTGTGCCTCCGCCACGTACTGAGTTCCCCCAGCGTTTAAGATGCTATGGGTAACTCACACTGCATCAGATAGAGTCGGGCTCCAATTCTGGAGCATGCGTGAGAGCCAGAGGGGGTGTGTAGGTAGACTTGTGGCTTCTCATCTCCTGGCCTCTCACTTTACCCTCGGACTGTATTTAGCCTTAAAATCTTCCAGCGTTCTCTTCCTTCTCCAATTAGATGTGTGTTGTTTTCATTTCCAGCTCCGTTTGCTAATACAGCCTCTGGGCACCTGCCACGTGCTCTAGAAAATGAAACCTTCTCAAACGAGTACAAATAAAAAAGAGGTTATTACACAGGTCTGTCCGGGTGTCAGATGACTTCAGAGAGCTAAGGAAACAGAGCGTGGGGGTTGGGCAGGTGAGGGGGTGGCAGTTTTCTTCAAGACCGGCCCCATGCATCTCCTCTCTCCCATCCCGGATAATCGTTAAAGAGTCTGACTGGTGCATTTTGGCTTTTCATGCTGGCGGCTTCCTGACCATTGTCGCTGTGAATACGCTCTGATTGCTTCCTGTGCCGACTCTCATACCATAAGAGGCAATTACAGACCATCGGTCCCGACTGACCATGATTCGACTTACAAATTTTCAGCCTTGCACTTGTGCAAACGCGACACCCTTGCAGCCATTCCTGGCTGCGCTTTGGGCACAGTATTAATAAATTAAGATATTCGGCACCTTACTGCAAAACCTGCTTTGTGTTGAGTGACGCTGCCCAACTGGAGGCTACTGAGATTGCTCTGAACACATGTAAACAGACTAGCCTGAGCTGTGGCATGTAAGTAGAGTAGGCTAAGCCATGGCATGTAAGCAGACTAGTCTAAGCCGTGGCATATGAGCAGACTAGCCTAAGCCGTGGCGTGTAAGCAGACTAGCCTAAGCCGTGGCACTCTGTGTGGGCAAGTACACCAGATGCATTTGCAAGTTTTTAATTTGTACATGCTTAAGTTCATGTGTGTGAGCACGTGTGTTTGTGAGCTGCAGTCACAGTAGAGGTCAATGCCCGATGTCTTCTTCAATCACCCCTCCATGTTAGTTTGGAGACTGTCTCTGACTGAAACTGGAACTCACTGGTTGGCTATGCTAGCTGGCCAGCAAGCTCAGAGATCCTCCTGTCCCCCACCTTCTTATGGCCGGGTTCTTAGGAGTGTAGGTGCTTATGACCCAAACTTGGGGCCTCATCCTTAAACAGCTCTTTATTTGGTTCCCTGCCCCTCATCCCCGCCCACCAATGCACTTTTGGCTGACAGGGTTTTGACTTAGGATGAGCTCATGGGTGCTGTACCGCTGTTGTCCGTTCATCTCGTCAATGTCTGCACGTCTCTTTCCCGGCTCTGCCACTGGCCGAACTGTTCCTGCTCGGTCCAGATGCCAGTGCCAGGACTAGACTTTTAGCAAGTAGTTAAGTGAGGGTAAGAGGGACGTGCACATTGGCCACATTTAAAATGGATGGAGTAAAGAGAGGGAACTTGGGGGACAGTGTCAGGCCCACTGTCCCTGAGTCTGGGGAGGAAAAGACTTCTTCAAGCAGTTGGTAGAGACGGTAATCTTTCCCAAAAAGCTCGTTAGCTACTTGTTCTTGCATTCCCATGGCTTGTTGTGAATCTGTTTCGGGTGAGCCTCTCTAGCAGACACCTTGCAGGCATCACCTCCCCCCCCCACCCCGTCTCTACAGACTCCTGCAGATAATCGCCTGTTTTACGCCTACGGAAACAAGTTTCAAAGCTCTGAGTAGCTCACCCGTGTCACAGAGTTGGTGCTTGGAGCCAAGATTAGAACATAGCTCTGTTAACCCCATGCTCTATCCGCGACATCGTTCCGCCTAGGAAGCATCCTCTGTCCTGGGGCAGGTGTCCTTGCTCTTCTCTGAGCGCCACCACACCTTGTTCATAGAGAGTGTGGTAAGGACCACGCTCTCATGATAGAGTTGCTGGCTGCGCTGCTCCACTGCGCCCCCTTGGGGCAGAACTGTAGCTGGATCTTTCTTGCATCCTTAGCATCTATCACTCAAAAAGGACTTAGCCTGTCTGCCTCCTAAGCCGACTCTGGTTTTGCACTTTTTTTCTATTTCCCCAAACTCTGAAAACACTCTTTGTTCCTGATTATACAGCAGCAAAACTTGGGCCCACATGTTCTGCACCCATGAGTTTAGTTCACCACAGATCAGAAACATTTTGGGAAGAAACCGAACATAGAAAGAATTTTATCTTATCATTAGTCCCTAAACAATGCAGTATAACTCTTTTCATTCTTTGGGGGTATTTTAAAATAAATATTGAAAGTGCATAGAGGATCCGCATAGGTTACATGTAAATACCCATTTTTTAAAATAAGGCCCTTGAGCTCCCATGACTTTGGTATCTAGGGGTCTTGGAACACATGTCTCTCTGTGCCATGGGACAGCCATATTTTTGGAAAGGCAGCAGCCTCAGAGTGGGATTTTCAAGAAGAAGCTAGAAGTAGAGAGACCAGCTATTTTGTGTCCATTGATAATGTTGGGTCTTGGCTAATCCCACGGCAGTTTAAGTAGATTGGAAATTCTTGTCTGAATTACTTTGGAAACTCCAACATAGTTTAAGACTCAGTGGCAAGCCCAGAAGAACGTCTAAGGAGCCATCACAGACAGGCTCAATAGTGTGCAGTGTAAACAAGGATGTCTGCTACCAGCTCTTCAACCCAACAGCACCCTGGACGTCCCGCAGCTTGGGTAGTCCATGATCCAACCGGGTAGGCCAGGTATGGAACATGCCAGAGCCTGTGGGGCCGGATAGGAAAGCTCCCAGAGAAAGGAGAGAATCCAGATAGAAATGACGCAGAAGGTAACATCACAGCAAAGTCCTTTCCAAATAGCAAATTGAATTCGCCAGACCAGACATACGTTAGTAGAAACAAAACAGATGAGCGTGGCGTGGGAAGGCTAAGACCGTTGCTAAATGAAGTGTTAACTAGGAGTTTTGATTGTCACCCAAAAGCCAGAATGGCTGCCCTGTGGGCACTGATGGACCGGCTCTGTTAGTTTGGCAGGGGAGCCCAGTAGGCATGCTGACAAGGGCAGCAGCTTCCAGCTTTGTTGTAGAGCTGCGGAAGCGCCTGGGGCTGTGGCAGGGAAGGAGCGGTTGTGTCAGAAGCAGCGCCAGCCGTGATCCCTGCAACACAGCCACAGCCCGCATGCATTTCATGAATTTTCCATGTGCAAAGTACCATTAGTCATGCATGGATGGGGCCACTCCTCTAGGTCTTGGGAGCTGCATTTCCACAGAGAAGCAGCCTCTGAGCATCCCAGTGGCCATCCGTGCCCTGTGTTTGCTGCCACTTGAACATGAGGTCTTTCCTAGACTTCAATGCTCAGACCCCTCAATTCTGCCCAGTGGCGAATAGCAGCCAGTTGGTTCCTGCATGCTGATGTGCACACAGGAGCACATATGGTTTCTCCATCTTCCTTGAAGACACTTCTCTACAGAAATAACACGATGGATTTATGAATTGTGTTGCCCTCTTCACATTAACAAAGCCCATCTACCAGAGCAGAAGTTAGCACAGAATTCGGCATCACTGAGGAGTAGCCAAAAACAGGCAAGGACTCTACCATTTATCTGCTCGTTTCTACAAAGCTTGAAATACCCCCTTCTACTTCAGGATCAACCTCCAGGAGTTAGCTCTAGATCTCACAGACTTGATATTGCAACTCTGTGAGTGATGATTTCCCAGAGAAGCGTGCAGAGCTAAGCTATGTAAAATGAGAAGGAGGGCTGGGGAGATAGTTCCATAGGTAAAGCGCTTGCAGCACATGCATGAGGACCTGAGTTTGATCTCCAGCGCCCATGTTAAAATGGGCACTGTGATTCACATCGGTAATCCCAGGGCTGAGGAGGTAGAGTCAAGTAGATTCCTGGAACTCAACTGGATGGAGCTCCAGGACCCGTAAGAGAGTAGATCTCACAATCTAAGGCAGAGGGACAGTGCATAAGACACCAGATGTTGACCTCTGGCCTTCACATTACGTATGTGCACTCACATATGTTGCATATGTACATACGCTCACCCCCCAACACACATGCCGGTGAAGACACAGAATGCCGTCTGCCTGCACATAGCCGAACATGCTCATATGAGTTTTGTTTCTGTTTTTTTTTTTTTTCAGAAGGATTGGAGAAATAACACAAATAAAAGTCTGAAGAGAAAGTTGTCTATGCAAGCAGTAGCTTACACTGCTCTTGCCTAAGCATGATGGAGCATTATGTTTTGCAGAGGAGAGTAATCGAGAAGCAATTATTTTTATGTTTGTGTTCTAATTCTGGTCTTTGCTATTCATGCAGCTGTGTGTAGGTGGCCTGAAAACTTTGGTCTAGCATTGCAGTGATATACTTAATGTAATTAATAGCTAAGCGTTTTATTATTCAGATAGGCATGCTTGAAGTGGCAAACAATAATGGTCATTATTAAGATGTTTTGCATATAGACAAACTGTAGTGGCTTGAACTGCTAAAACTGTATTTACTTAAAAGAGATTATAAGTCGAAAAGGTAAATGCAAGGCACTTGTAGGGGACAAAGCACAGACTACCTGTCATTGCTGTTGACTCTCCTGGGCTAAGTGGTTTTGTGTCTTTGCATCTTGGTTTGAATATATGACCTTGTACATGCCAAGCAACTGAGCTCCATCTTCAGCCCCATCTTGGCTTCCCTTAAGAGCATTTTCATGTTCAGTAAGAAAGAACACCTGTCTTTCTAAACATGATAAATACACACAAGAAGAGCCCCCCCATAAACCACTGAGGGATGATTTCCGAAGCCTGGGAGACCCCGCCTGGCGTGGTCCCTGTCAAGTCTGACCTGCACTGGGCTCTAACAGTCCTGCCCTTTCCCCTCCATCCTTACTGTGGAGTAGCATCCAGCCATGCTCTTCCTTCTTCCCAGAATGCTCTCCTTTCCCCTCCTCCCACCCGCCTGCTCTCACTCCTCCTCCACCTCTGAGAGCTTCTGCCACGTCAGATGCCCCTGGCAATGATGTCACAGCACATGTGCAACATGTAAGTCCGGTCTCTCTCTGCGGCCGTTTGATTGTTGTCTGCATCCCTGTGGCCTTTAGGTGTCAGGAAGTTTGGTGTCACCTCACGCAGTAAGTCAGTGGTTCTCAGCCCCCCTAACACTACCATTCTTTGATACAGTGCCTCGTGGTGTGGTGACCCCAACCATAAATTATTTGTTTGCTACTTCATAACTGTGATTTCGCTATTATTATGAATCATAATGTAAATATCTGATATACAGGATATTCTGATACGCAGCCCCCAAAAGGGCTGTGACCCACAGGTTTGGAACTGCTACAATAAGTATTTTAAAAAGAATATTCATTCTGTCAGCTTGGTGACTCATCTGCCAGTGGGAAGGCCAAGACAGGAGACTTTGAGGCCATATGATGAGGCCCTACCTAAAATAAATAAATAGTATTTACCAAACTGTTTTTTTTTAAGACGGGGTAGCAGAACAGTGAGAAACTTGGAATTTTAAAGAGTTGTTTTTTCTAATGAAGTCTAGAGAAACTAAGAGCCATACAATATGAGAATAATAAAAACCTGATGGGGTACAGATTGACATACACAAGCACATGTTTTATTAGAAACTCAGCAAAGCCCAGATAGTATTTTTAAATGTCAGGATTTGAAAGCAATCGTCGGATCAATAATAACGTCAACATTTCTACAAGTCCTGTGCGCATAGCCTAGGTGTTTTCTCATTATAACCTAAACACTATTACGCACAGATCTGTGTGAAACGGGCTGTCTGTTTTCTCACATAATCAAGAAATGGTCTGCGCGGCTCAACGAAATGTCTGGTCAATATTGTCATATCGCCCGTCCCACGCTTCTATAATCCATACCCCACGAATCCAATTATAACCAAATCCATTTAACTCTAAAACTCGCTGGCCGTGATCTAACTCCGCGTGGATCGTGTCTGGATTGTTCGGTTCTTTAATGAGCGCCTCCCGCTGCCCCGCGCAGGACTCTAGCATTTGTTAGCACGGAAATCCTCCTCGTGAAAGAAAGAGGGGAGATGGGTTCTGCTACAAGACATAGAACAGTCCGCAATAACCACAGGATCTTTGAGATAAAGGTCAATTGATTCTAGCATGCAACCAAAAAGAGACCATGCTAAATCTGATGGAGGGAGGCGTAGGCGTCATGGAGGACTGAACGCCCGCCCCAGAGCATCGGACTCCTTGGTGCATAACGTGTTTGTTTTTACTCTGTTCAATGTTTTTTTTCCCCCTTCAGAAGGGTGTTTGGGAGCATTTTCTCTAAGATAGCTAGAATTACCATTTCCCAAGCACAGAGCTCCATGTTTGCCTATCTTTATAAACACTGATGGGGTTTCACAGCACACTTCTGTGACCCTCCGATGACTGCCTCCACTGTGCCCAGCGAGAAGCTGGAGCGGGAAGCTATTTCTGTATATTTTCTAAAGATACCCACCCCCCCTCCCCGAGCCAGTGGAAAGGAAGCTGGAGACAGAAACAGATTTCTGTGTCCTCGGCGAGAAACACATCTTGTATGCATTCCAGTCTCCGAGAGCGTTGGCTGCCAAACCAGGGTTGGCGCCGCACGCTTGTTCCTACGGGTTCACAAGGAGATCTCTGTAGAGGTGTGTGCACAAATAAAGGAGCCATCAAGGTGATCACCTCCAGATGAATGCTTGCTTCTCTGCAAGGCCTGGAGTACGCCTTTCTGAGTTATACTTCTGCTCCGTCTAGCGGGAGATCTGAAGAGGAAGAAAACTCGGGTGTTTACCACTCTGCTTTTCTTTCCCTTTTCTTCTAGATCTATGCGGTTAGATCAGTCGTTCCGAACAAAAGCAATAATGAGATCGTCCTGGTGCTACAACAGTTTGATTTTAACGTGGACAAAGCGGTGCAAGCCTTCGTCGATGGTACGTATGCATGCCCTCCTGAAACCGAACACGTTGGGGCTCGTTAATCCAGATACACTGTATTTTGTATTTTCCCCCCTTAAATGAACTGAACATGAACATTACTTAGTTTCTAATACTTCTCATAAAAAATAAAAATAAAAACACAATACACCTTTAATTCCCACCCTCTGGAGATAGAGGCAGACAGATCTCTGCAAGTTCAAGGACAGCCTGGTCAACGTGGTGAGTTTCAGACCAGGTAGGGATCCATAATGAGACCCTGAGCTCTAGGCCAATTAGGGCTTCATAGTGAAACCTTGTCTCAGAGAACAAAACAAATAAAGAAACTAAAAAGCCCACTAGGCATCAAACAAACACAAACATTATAAGAGCAGAATACAGACAGGTCTTTTCTTATTGTTTAAAATAAGACTGTAAAAACCAGAGGACACTAATTATAAAGCTACTGGTTCCTTTGCCAATTATTTCAGTTTGTTCAGAGTGCCCTTTACTTGGTGGTGTCCTTGTGAGTAGAGGACCTTGCTGACCTGGAAGGCATCACCTCTTCAACCAGCAGAAGTCCCCTGAGAGTTGTGGCTGGGATTCCGAAGTCTCATGTCTCGTGGGACCAGTCTCGGTGGACTGAATTCCCCACTGCAGTGTTTTCTGTTCGTGACCGTCATATCCATCAGTTCATCTACCTCTTCATTGATTTTGGTTTCCTAGGAGAAAGTCCTTCTCTTATTTTTTAGCAAGTGCCTTGCCAATGGTACTGGTGAACCTCAGATCTGGAAAAATGTTTCTCCTACACATTTGCAAGTTTGGGTATCTTTTCTGTAAACTGTAGAGAGGTTTTCTTTCTTATGTTTTGTTGTGAGTAAAGATCTCTTTCTCGTCGCGGTTCTTATATGCCTTGTTTCCTGGAATCGTTCTCTGCCCTGTAAGTGATGGACTAACTAAATGTGACCTGACAGACAAGGTCGGGAAGACCGGGCAGCATTTCTCGGCCATACCTTTTTCTCGCGGTGTCAAGGACAGCACGATTCCCTTAATTTGCGAGGCGTGGACTAAATGTCTTGAGTTTTCTGCAAGGGTCATAGCATTTCAGGGCCAGAGCCAAGCACTGTGCCCACGTTCTGTCCTAAGGGCATGGGGCAAATGATGATCGTTCTTACAAACCCATGAGCAAAGCCGCTGTGTGCAACTTTTGCAACGTTTGCCCTGCTTCGGTGACTATGCACACTGTGATGATATCAATGTGCAATCTTTAATCATCAGGATCAAATGGTAGCTGTGATTTACCCCCCACCACACACACACACAGACATGCATATATGCACGCATGCACACATACACACACATGCGTGCAATGCGCGTGTACACACACGCCTACATGCATGAACACACGCACGCACACATACCTACACGCATGCACACATACACACGTGTGTGCCTGCACACATGCACACACATGCATACATGCACGCGGGCATGCACACATATACACCTACATGTATGTACACATGAACACACGCGCACACATTCAGACACACACATGCACGCATGCACACATGCACACACATGCATGCACGCACGTGTGCATACACGCTCACATGCATGAACGCATGCACGCACGCATGTGCCTACACACATGCACACACACATACATGCACGCAGGCATGCACACATATGCACCTACGTGCATGTACACATGCACACACGCACACACCCTATTTAGGTTTTGTAAACAGGCGTGTCCTAATAGAGAAATTCAAAATTCTCCTGTCAATTTTTTTTTGCTGCATCACCCGCATAGGAAAAGGTTGAGGGAAAAAAAAGGTTCCGGGCTGCTTGCAGCCTCCATTTCCACCCTTGCCTCCCTGAAATCCCGAGGGGTTTCTGTTGCAGTGTGACCCTAATCAGATGCACAGAGGCCAGCACCTGCGGGAATTTGAACGCAAGGCCTTGCTGCCGCTGTGGCTCTCAGTTTCTCCACGTCAAGACCTCCTTAAAGCTCTCCGAGTGCTGAGGCTCCTCGTCCGTTTAGTTGTAAACCAATGGGAAAAGATGCTTAAAACCCAGTCAGAGTCAAAAAATACTTGTTGAGTGTCCTTGGTGGGCCCCACTGAAATCAGGAACCCAAAGGCCTGACAGGACACACCTCCAGCCATCTTTGATACCGTCAATTGAATCATGCTGCCCTCAGAATCCTTTGTGAATGAAAGGATCTCTTGACAACTACTGTGTAAGCTCATTGTCCAAATTGCAAATGAGACCAGCATCAACATACGAAAATGAACCGGATGAGCGTGGAACCAAAAACCCAGCAGCCCACCTCCCGACAAGAACGGCTTTGACTGTTTTCTCAAGTTTAACTTTACTTAGAAGATAGAAGCTTAGCTGTAAGAGTGACTCTGATGTGTAACCAACGAGTAACGCTCCAAACCAGGACACTGTCCACAAATATTAACTCCTTGGGCAAATTAGAGAAACGCTGACCCAGTTAATAAAAGGTATAAATTCATGGCAGGGTGGTGGTTGCCCGTGCTTTTAATCCCAGCACTCGGGAGGCAGAGGCAGGCGGATCTCTGTGAGTTTGAGGCCAGCCTGGTCTACAGAGAGATTTTCAGGACAGTCAGAGCTACACAGAGAAATCCTGTCTCTAAACACCCACAACAACAAAAAAAAAAAAAGGAAAGAGGAAGGAAGGAGGGAAGGAAGGAAGGAAGAAGGAAGGATAAATTCTAGTTTCCTTTTGTGTGCAGCCTTGTTATTTCAAGGGCCTGGCAAACTCAAACAAGACAAGGAGGGCCCTGAATTTGAAACTCTGGATAGATAGGAGTGACCAGTCTATTTAAATACCATAGCCTTCAACTGTCAGTGTCGTCAATCACAGGAGTCTGCTAGTTGGAAATTCACCATTAATACCCATTCTAAGTTAATCTCCGGTTAACCAGTACCTTGTAGGTAGCTTTCAGTATCATGGGATCGGAGTATGTTTAACATTGTTGGACTACTTGGGACCCTTGAAGAAGTACCTGATGATACAGGATCCCCTGACTCTTCCTTGTCAGGGAGTTGTCGAAACTGCTCCCAGAAGGTTGGAATGATTTGGTTCAAGTGCGTGGAAACTGACTGTAGTTGGCAGTGGTGGCATGTGTCCTCATCAGGACATGGATGTGACCGAACCAGGCAGAGTTTGGGGTCCCATAAATCATTTAATCAACGTGGTTGGTTGTGAAACAGAAGCCTTGAAAAGAACACATTCTCCCCTCTCATGGTGGACAGAGAGAAGCCAGAACGGGTTCTGTCTTCCACAGCCCCTGCGAGTCTCGAGCACAGTGAGCAAGAGTGAAAATGGAGAAAGGATGGTCACACAGAAAGGCCCAGCTGCCGCGGCTAATATCACAGAAAATCCCATGTTTGGCTCAGAGGATAGTCGCTTTATTCACACATCAAAGAGAACAATTTTAATTCCACCTATGGCCATGAAGCAACCAGAAAATTCTCAAGATATATTTCATATTCCCTAAGACAATATCACGATTTAAAAAAAAAAGTAAGCCTCGCGAAGTAGGGCTTAATATTTTTATAAAACCAAGATTGTGCGGCGAATTAAATGAAAATCTTGGAAATGAGAAGTGAAACTGGCACTTTTATTAAGGCCGGCTGTATCAAAATAAATGAAGGACTCCGCCCCGCCCCCGCCCCCCCCCCCATTGCTACCACGGCTCAGATGAATTCTCTGCCGCCTTGATTGCGTGGATATTTGTTGAACGCTCTTTCTCTTTTTCTAGGCAGTGCAATTCAAGTTCTCAAAGAATGGAACATGACAGGAAAGAAGAAGGTAAGTCAGATCAAGGGTGATGGCGAATTAGTAACATCTTCCATCAAACCCTCCGAGCTGTTATCCTCTCAACAGAGCTGCCAATTTCTTGTTCGTTAATATGCACACCCAGAAAGCTCCCGAATCCAGGCCTCTCTTCCCTTACCAGCCACTCCTGATGGCCTTGTTTTCTGTGCAGTGTCTTTACCCACCAGGGATGCTTAAGGAACACCAGAGTTGTGCTTCTTCATGAGTAAGTATTGAGGGGAGGCCAGCAACAGAATTCAAAGCAGTGAGGATGCTAACTTGCCCGAACATATCCCAGAGCACAAAGGAAAAATTTAAGGAATGCTTTCAAGATACTTAAAAAAGCTGTAAATGTCCTTTCACTTTTGTATTCCAACTGAAAAAAAAAACTATTCAAGGCTGCTGTAAGGTACCTTCTGTCCTGAAGTCAGTCTTTAGTGAAAAGAGTAGATGTCTTAAAGCCATGGAGAGCATGGTCCTTCTGGAACACTCCTGAACCATTCCTAGACAGCAATGGCCAGGGGGTTTTCCTCTGTCCCATCCACATGATAGCCTATACCGTCTGGTCATAGGTGGTTCCTGGGCACAGCACGGTATTTTTGCATGCATGTGTGCACGCACACACACACACACAGAGTCTGCTGCTCTTCACGGCCACCCAGCACTGTGTTTCCACGCTGGCACCACGCAGCCCTGGGTTTTGCTACTCATAAGATGCCAACCCACCCTGCCCAGAAAGGGAAAATCCCAGGCCTGTGCAACAGGTTTTGAACAGATGAAAAAGCAAGGCTGCTTTCGTGGAGCCGCGAGATCCCAGGAAGTGCTGGACTAGGCCTGTCCTGGCGGGTTTCACATAGAAGAGGAGGAGGAGTCAGGAGAGGCTCCCCACTTGCTGGCCACCCCTTTGTGACACTGTCTGCTTGCCTTTAATCATAGCTTCCCAGGCTTCCCCGGGAGACAGAGACAGAGGAGTTGCAAGTGACTGAGAGGCCGCATTTAGCTTTACGTGGGAAAGTTTCAGATGTGTGCTTTGGGTCTTGAATTTCTCTGATTTGGGGCTGGCGGGCGGGCGCAAACAGCAGCTGCAGACAGAGCTCCTTACTGAGTTCCATCTTAAGGGTTCCGTAGGGAGATGGTCTCCAGACCTAACCCAATGGGCACTGGACAGGAACTCCAGAAGTCAGCAGTGGGTGTGTGAGGGTGTTAGTCTCCTCCGTCGCTTTTTACCTGTGCTCAACAATACAGATCTCTCACTCAGAGGAGCAGGGACATGATTACGACTTTAAAGGAAGAGTCAGGAAGTAGGGTGGCTAAAGAGGGAAAAACAGTTTCCTCAGGTCTCTGAGTGCTTGGAGGATAAAGCCAGGCTGGTGCCCTGCGGGCATGCGCAGACTCCACGGGGGGGGGGGGGGGGGGGGGGCATACTTTCTAATTTGGGTCAGACACCTGCAACCCTGATTGCTAAGTACATGGAATACCACGTAAAGAAAATACCAACGTCAAGGGCTCCTGGTGGCTCTGCAGGTAAAGGCGCTTGCTGCCCAGCCTGACCTCTTGAGTTTGCGGTGGGAGAACAGAACCTGTTCCCGCAAGTTGTCCTCAGACATCCGCACACGCTTTGCAGCACGACAGAAACAGAGAGAGCTTGCGCAAATTTAAGAAAAACAGATGTGTAAATTAGGAACACCTTCTTCATTTCCCGGATGCTGTCACACACTCGTTGACCAAGCAAGCGTCTGAGGAAAAATACAGCAAAGTTCTGTGAAGATCTAAAACGCTTTGAATAAAAATGTAACGCGGAGGTATTTCAAAGCGTATGTAGCGAACCTTGCTCTGTTCCGCTTAGCCACTGAGAGGTCCTGGGTCCAGGTGGAGTGGACAAACCTGGTATTACCCTGTAGTAGTCCTTGCCCTGACTTAAATAATCACCACAGGATGATTCCGAAGCCTCTGGGCGCCTTGGTTTTGCTGGACGCTGGCAGCAACTCCTGTACTTTCCTGATTGGTCAGCGACTTTGCAGAGATCCAAGTCAGCCTTGTTTTGTGTTGCTTTGGTTGTGTGACGGACTTCCCCTAGGGGGATACAACACACGTCTGTCTGCCCCCGCCCCCCAGACAGGATCTCAGGACAGACCAAAGTCTAATTTGGTGAAACGGATGTTATTGGGGCTCATTACAGGAATATGGGTGAGGGGTTACTTAGAGGAGCAGAAATGACTCAAAAAGACAAAACCCACTCCAGCGTGGGTGACAACTCACAAAACAGGGAACCTGGAGCACTTGGCGCAGCCTGCAGGCAGCTCCGCAGGTTGGACGCTGCCTTTTCCAGGTGCCTCAGTTGGTCTAAACCACTTCCTGGCGGCTCAGCTGGTTTCTCTTCTCCCAGTCAGCTAGGTTTGTGCCAAAGTCTTCTTTGGGGTTGGTCTGCTTCGGCAGGAACTACCAACAGTGTTACTTACTCTTAGGAGCTTAGGAGGGAGGGAACTAGTGAATTTGGTCAGTTTTAGGAACTTCCTGAGCTACTTTTAGCTGCTTACCTTCCTTCTTAAGGAGCTTCCAGAAGGGTACAGTGTTTCAGGAAACTGCTACACAAGGCTGGTTTTGCCCTGGAGGGTTATTCCTGTCACTCAGGCTCCCTTCAGATCATGGTACCCGTGTGTTCAGCTGCCCTCCTGATCCTGAACTGCTTCAGAAGCAGAAGCTATTATTTCCTTATCTCACCAATTCTCCCAGAGCTGTTAAAGTTTTCTGTATTGCCAGCCGTGCTCTAAGAGTATTTTCTTAAGTTGCCTAAATTACCTCCCCGCTATTTAATTATTACTCCTGGTTTTTTTTTCCCTTTAAAATTAAGGGAACTTTTCGCTTACTACAATCGCAACGTAAAAAAAAATTAAATAACTGACTTTAGAAGCACAATATTTAGGTAAATTTGGGTGTTTAATAAAAATGTGTTCTCGCCCATTCTGTTAAACACTGGGTGTCAGAAGGATTGTCTCCTTTTACTTCATGCTCAGGAGCCTTCGCTGAACACAGCTCTGTTTTCTCTTCTGTTCCCCCATGCAGAATAACAAAAGGAAAAGAAGCAAATCCAAGCAGCATCCAAGCAACAAAGATGCCAAGGACAAGGCGGAAAGGGCGGAGGTGGGGCCTCTGCAGCCACAGGTACCGCTGATGCAAAATGGCCACATGAATGGCTGTGACAAGGACAGCTCATCCCCTGACTCTACCCAAGAAAAACCGGCCCTCCCGCCGCGTGAGAGAAAGATCTCGATACTGGAGGAACCCCCGAGGGCTCTGCGTGGGACCACAGGTCAGTTGTTCTTAAGTGTGTTTGCTGAGGGTGATGGGCAGAGAGTGCAACGCGCATGCACACAGAGGTTAATGCCTTGCAGCTCTGGCTGCTGCTGCTGCTGCTGCTGCTGCTGCTGCTGCTGCTGCTGCATGGGATGAGAAACTCTGAACTGCTAGTGTGTAGATGTCAATGAGTCCTGAAGCCACATAGTACGTGGCCTCCAAGAGATGCTGCATCTGTCCCTGCACGGACTCAGAGGATCCCCACCTCCACCCCACCACACTGAAAAGCCCCATAGTTCTGTTCCCGTCTAGGCTCCTTGTTCTGTTCGGTTGTTTACTATGCCCGTTAAAGAATTAAAACGCAGGAAATATCTTGAGCGTTAACATGGAATAGCTGGGGAATCTTCCAAGGCGGCAGAGGATCAGCCAGAATCTGCCAATAAAGAAAGGTTTTTATTAGGGGGTGAAGAAACACACACACAGCAAGCACATGGAGTGAGACCTTCCCCAAAGCAGAGGGAGATTTGGGAGCCTGAGGCCCAACTTCTCTTAAGGGCTAGGGGTTTTTGTTTTTATTTTTGTGTTTTGTTTGTTTGTTTTTAAGTCTTCGAAGGGTCTTCCTCCCCTAAATTAGGGTTGTTCAGCTTGAGGAAGGCAGAATGACTGATTGGCTCACAGCGGTTGTGAAACACAACCTCATTAAGCCTTGAACTTGTGGAGCAGGGATCCCACGGGCAGGAGAAAAACCCTCGAGGCTGTTGTTTCAGCTGCCAGACTTTTGTCTCAGGGCTGGAGGGTGAGGAAGAAGCCCCTTACCATCTTGCTTACATAGCTGCTACCCCTCTCCCTATCCTGCCTGTCAGGGTCTGTCTGAGTCCCAGTCCCTTAGATTAGTTCATAGTAGGATCTTGGGGGGACTAGGTATTGCTATCTTAAAGAGATGCTTCTTCTGGGATAAGGGAAAGACAATATGACAAGAAAAAATGTTATTAAATTCTTTCTTTAGACCAGATTATTTTATCTCCTTTTGTGCGGTGGACTGGAAGAAAATTGAGGGTATTAGAATGTGGATTCATTATATATGCTGCAGCTCTCAAGTAACTTTAGAAGTCTACGCGTGTGTGTGTGTGTGTGTACGTGTGTGTTCTATGTACACGTGTGTGCAGGCATGTATGCCAGTATGAAGGCCAGAGGAGTTTGTAAGGGGTCTCTTGCTCTGGGACCCTCCACCCATTCCTTTGAGATAGAGCCTCTTGCTGTACCACAAGGCAGGCTGACAGCCAGCAAGCCCCAGAGACCCTTCTGTCTGCCCACTGTGCACAGCGGTTGTGCACAGCGGTTGTGCACAGCCATGTTTAGCTGCTTCCATGGGGCTTGGGGATTTAAATTCCGGTCTTTGTGTTTGCACAGGAAGTACGCCTACCCACCGGGCTCTCTCACCAGCCCCAGAAGGGTGCTTGCTTGCTTGCTTGCTTGCTTTCTTTATTTATTTATTTTGGTGCTTGTATTTTTAATTTTCTTTTTAACTGTTCTTTGCGTCTTTCACATCTGGATCCCATTCGTTTCTCGTTCCTTTGTATCCGCCCTCTGCCCTCGCACCTCTCCCCCAGATAAAATTTAAGAGAAAAAAAAAAGGAAAAAAAATCAATCTTGTCATGGAAGTTGTAGTGTGACACGGTGAGTCACGCCGTAAACCCTTTCGTCCGTGTATCCTAACTTGCAAGAGTTCATTGCGAAGAGTCGTCGGTCTGGTTCGAGGCCCCTGGTTTCTTGGCTGGACACTCAGTGGAACTCCTCTTGGCCTGGGCAGCACGATAGAACCAGTCTTGTTGGTGGAGGTGTGGATGAGCTAGCCCCAAAGTTATGAATATGGAAGAGCTGTCCCCCTTGTTCATCTGTAATGTGCAGCATGGGGGGGGAGGGTGCTCCCCATGCACCCCTCTCCCCACCACCACCATCAACGCCTGACACAGGTGGAGAGTTGGTCCTGAGGTCAGAAGGGACAGAGAGCTGCCCCTGCCTGCCACCAGCTGCAACACTCGGGAGAGCAGGCCCTGCAAGCAAGCGTGGACAGCACAGTTTAGCCAACCCCATTGGCAGAGGTGTGGGCAAGCCAGCTCCGATACTGTGAGCATGGAAGAAGGCAATTTCTTAATACACTGTCAATCTTTGGGTACATCATTTCTTCCCTACTTTTCTGTAATATAAGAAAACCATTTTGGGTGTGTTTCCTACCGCTGCGATACCAAACCCTATAGACAGGAAATTGGAAGCAAGAGAAGCTTATTTGGCTCGTGGTTCTAGAGGCTGGGAAATCAAACACTGGCAAAGAAGACGTGACAGAGCTGAAGGTCTAGACTACAAATCCCACTGCAATCTCATCATAAGAATGGCGTCCTCAGTCCCAGTCACAACGTTAAAGGCTTACCTCCCAGCATTCAGTAGGAAGAATTCACTTTCTAGTACTTCTGGGGACCCCTTCAAGCCATAACTTTCAATAATTAAAACTACCCACTACCCCATGGTTATAACAAATCCTAAAAATAAAATTTGTATATGATGGAACCTGCCTAGAAACAGAATCGCAATCAAGACCTAAGACCTTTTTGACCAGGTGAACTGGGAGGTCTTGTTCACATATACAATGAGCCACTTTGGGCTTAAGATGGAAAAGGCAATAGTCAGCTGGATATTGTAGACAGTGTTTCCTTCTGTCTAGTATATGAAGAAAGAGTCAATACATAAATAGATGCATCTGTAAAATCTCTGAGAACGCAACTGTTACAAATTCAGTCTGATGGGTGCTGGGTGCCCAAGCCTACACCAGGAGGACTGGGATGGGCAATCATGGGAGACTCTTAGTTGAGTACCAGATACCAGGTGTACTCTGAGAAGGATACCTGTAGGGTAGGCTCTGCTGGACTCGCTCTCTGATATTCTTGTAGCGAAGACTGTGGAATACAGTGAATTTCAGGCTTGGAGAGCAGAGATGCCCCCTCCACCTGAGCGATTGAGGTGTCGTAGATTGGTGGGCATGGAGAGATCTAGGGACAAGGTGACAGAGAAGACAGGGAAGATTAGGGACAAGGTGACGGAGAAGGCTGAGAAGCCTAGGGACAAGGTGATGGAGAAGGCTGGGAAGGTTAGAGACAAGGTGACGGAGAAGGCTGGGAAGCCTAGGGACAAGGTGACGGAGAAGGCTGGGAAGGCTAGGGACAAGGTGACGGAGAAGGCTGGGAAGGTTATAAGGGGTACGGAGAATTTTGCTCCGCCCCCTTGTCTGTCGTACCCCTACAGTTAGTATGGCGTTGTTATCCTGTGACAAGCCAAATGTGAGTGAGATCATCCCTGTAATGAGTCTTTCTCTACCCCACCTGCCAGCTCCCAAATAACTACATGGAGACTGATTAGTTACGAAAGCTTGGCCAATAGCTTCAGCTTGTTTCTAACTGGCTTTTGTAACTTAAATTACCCATATCTTTTAATCTATGTTCCTTTACTTGGGTCAGTTTCCTTTACTTTGGAATGCCCATGCTGCCTGCTCTTTGTTTCCTGGTCTCTCTGCCCTTCTTCCCAGACTCCCCTGTTCCCGAAAATACTGCCTGCCTATCTCTTGGCTGTTCTTTTTATTAAACCAACCAGAGTGATGCATACTCACAGTGTCCAAAAAGACTGTTCCACAACAAATCCCTGCCTAGGATTTCAAAATACAAACAAAACCCGATGGTGGTACACACCGACTGAGGAACATGACAAGAGGAGGTCAGGTCATGACACGCGGTATCACACCGGAAGTCTTTAAGTTGCTCCTCCGGCCTTCATTTGTCTCCCCCTTTCCTACAAACTCCGTCCATAGTGCTGTAGTCACTCATCCTTATCAACTACACGACAGTGTCTTAAAACCAAGCCGCAGCTGCCATGAGAACCGCCTCGTTCATTTTGAATCCAAATTCTCCAGGAATTTCTGATCCGGTTTTTAAAATCTCTTTTGATTTATAGTCAGGACGGGAGGAAGAAATTAAATAACCGAGTGGCAGGTTCCCAGCTTTACTTGCTATTGCTTTCACACGAATTACTTTCAAAGTCTAATTACTCAAGTTGCCGTTTCGATATCAATCATAAACTAAAAGCCGAGCCGTGTATGTGCTCATTGACTCGTAATTTATGCCTCTGTCCTAACAGAGTTTCAGTAAATCTGTCAAGTAAATGGACTGAATGCAAGGCAGAAGCCCTTCACCTCCCTGTGGGTAGCCCCTTGACAGCTAAGCACCAACTAAGGCTGCTCTGCAAGGGGACTTGATCCTCACCGGCACGAGGATCTCTGGGAAGAATCTGTACAATCAGTACAAAATGCTGCTTGGTGTCCTTTTGGTTCTTTTGAGTGTCACCTGAATGTATTGTTGCTGTCATTGGCTCCTCATAAATCTTTATGCTCTCTGTGAGCATTTTTTTTTTCAGAAAAATGCATGATGGGAGTAGAAGGTCATTAGGTTGACCGTTGGCTCCATCGGCATCCCACGTGCTGTGGTCATAGATTTTAAAAGAAGTTTGTGATTGGTTAGGTTTTTTCCCCCCAAAGATAGTAAAGGCCCATCATGAAGTAGATGCCAAAACTGTTCAAGGACTCTAAAACACGTGTTTAATCTATCAGAAGTCCTGAGCCCACTGACAGACAAATCACAGGTGAATGTCAGAACTCGTATACGCGGTGCCCCATTCCGAGCAGAAGGATGGATGAGGTGCAGCCTTAAGCCCTGTTTCTTTGGGGAACCCAGGCTCCTGCATGGAGAGGCCAAAAAAGTACTCTTCCCCTTTCTGAATTTTGGCAAAACTTGACTGGGTTAGGTCTGTCTTAATTGCAATGGAGAATTAATGCTAAAGCCACGAGCTCTCTAACTCCTAAAAAAAAAAAAAACAAATTTTAAAAAACGTGTAATTGAAAAATTAGGGGAAAGTAATAGTGATAAAGCCATATAATGATATTTTGTGCTTGAGTGGAGTCGCAGACTGAGCCGGAAGGAAATCTCCCGGCTACTCATGGCGGTACATTTATCAGCCTCTCCAGTAATGAAACCAGCTCGACAAAGCCTGCCGCGAATGTCCCTCCGGGCAGCAGGCTGTGGACGTGTGCAAGGCGTGTTTTATCTTTTTATAACACCTTGACATTCAGGATCTCTCTCTCTTTTTTTTTTTGAAAGTCTTAAACAGAGTCATTATTCCGGTAGGGGAAAAGTTAGCTTTAAGATATATGCGGGTGGCTCCGGGTGTTAGCGTGACTTCCTTCGTGAAAAATAACCGCCCAGGGCGCCATCATTCTAGGCTGTAAATATAGCGCTGTCAGCTGGGACAGTGCTGCGTGTCAGCACGGAGCGTGGAAGCTGAGTAGTAGGCTTTCGGCCTGAGAGTCTTTCTTTCTGTATTTCAGAATGTTTAATAACAGCCCAGATAAGATCTTTTATGTATAATCCAGTCCAAACCGTCCTGTTTCCAAATACTAAGTTCAAGCAAAGACTAGACGGAGGTTTATTTTTATCAAAAGCAGCGCTAAAGATAGTCATTTTTACCGCCTCAAGGCCTCCAAACTAAACATCTAAAGCACCTTAGGGTCCAGTTTCCCCGAATCTCCCTCCTGCTGTGTTTTTGGAGCCTCGGATTCTCAAGCCTTATCTGTGTTAGGGCCAGAACAGGAAATCACGTTCCTCCTGATCTCCCTGCAGCTGGACCCATGCCCACGGAGGAGGGAAAGCGGGAATGGGGCCACCAGCCACTCCCCTTTAGAGTTTCTCATCCCTAAAGCATCCTGGGAGGCCACATCTTCTTTCCCTGTTGGCCACAAGCGGAGGGCTCCCTGCCGTGTGTGCTGGCCTCCACAACCCAGACTGCAGATTGTCCCTGTCCTCATGTCCACCGTCCCTTTACAATACAGACCTGAGGGTCTCACAAGCACAGAGCTGCCTCTTCACCTCGTTCTCAATGTGGAATCAACCGCAGGAGAAAGAAAAGGGCTTGGTGTGTTCTAATGTGGGTGTTACCCAGAACACATCTGTGTTTTCAGGTGCCTACATGGTTCCCACGCAGACTTTTTGTCTTGTTACTGTCGGCAGGAGCTCCAGCAGGATCCCTCCTGCTCCTCTGAGCCCAGCACTGGAACAGAGGATTAGAGAAGACCCACAGGAACGTTGTTAGCCTGGAACTTCCATAGCGAAGTGAAATCTGTGTAGTCTAGGGTTTCAAAAGTGCCTGTTCTCCAACGACTCAGCAGATCATGAGCAAGAACCGGAGTGCCCAGCCATGGAAATGTCGGGCTCAAGCCTTCATCTTGTGTAATTACGGGCTGTGTGCCCATGGGAAAGTTAACCGCTCTGTGTTTCATTTTACTCCCTTGCAAAGCAAAACAAACAAACAAACAAATCTAAAACTATCCAAGGTTTGGGTGAGCAGTGAATGAATAGCTCGGAGCCCTCCACACAGAATCTGGCAGAGAGGAAATCGCTGTGCCCCTGGTTTACTCGATGAGCAAATCTGTCTGAGCATCTAAAGGCACACCCGGATGTGAAGATGAACCAGATGACCATGTATTTGCTCCCAGGGAGTTTGCATACTTTGTTGGGTAGGGAAAATAGATAGATAATAAACCAACATAAAATGAAGCTCCTAAGATGGTTAGAGATTCTGAAAAGCACGAAGGCCCCTTCTCTGAAGACACGGTGGGTGTACGGTGGATGTGTGGTGGCTTCGGATGAGGTCCACACTGATATAAGCATCCGAAGAGGAGATATTTAAGCTGAGCTGTGGGTACTTCAGTATCCCGTGCCAGGCCGTGGTGGGCTCCACAGCCAGTTTTGTTAGCTTTTGTTTGTTTGTTTCTTTGGACTTGGCGAGCACCTCATAGAAGCCCCCGCAATTATCAGCGTAGGTTTCTGCTGTCTTTGAAGAATTAGAGATATCTTACATTTTATAGAGAGCTGAGATTGTGTGCCCTCTTACAAACACACATTTTATTGTTGTTTCAAAGCACGCAATTATCTGTCCTGTTCCTCTTTAATCACTGTTTTAGGACCCAAGCTCTTGGTTTCCTTTCGTGTAGTGTGCATTGCTCGGCTTTTGCCTTTTCTTCGAGCAGTCCTGGGGCTGAAATGAGCAGGTACTTGTAGGAGCAGCCTTCGGTTCTACTTTCCGTGACTCAGATCTCTGCTTTCTTTTCCTGGGTAGTCAAGAGCAGAAATGGACACAGACAGGCACCGGCTGTAGTGACCTGAGGCCACCGGACAGCCAATGCCCTCAGCTACTTCTCTGTTTCCTAGGCAGATGAAGCCCAGAGGCCTCTCTCCCCTTCATCATTGACAAAGCACATTGTATCTTGTCCGGCAAATCACCCTCTATCGATCCTCGTCTCTAGATAGCCTACCTTCGGAACCTCGACATGGTGGCTTCGGTTCCAAAAGGACTTGAATAGAATGCACACGGGGAGAGGAAAGGGTTTCCAAAAAGGCTTTAAGACTTTTCTTTGAGCAAAGCTTTGAACGAAGCTCTGTCGGATGCAAAGAGTGTTGAACTTGCCTCGCGAGGAACGAAGACAGTGGTGCACGTTTGACTTTACACGTCTGTCTTCTACCTCTGACAGCTTGATCTGCTGCTGTTACCTGTTATCTTTTAATACAATGTCTCCAGTCAGGGCATCACCCACTTTCATGGCCTCCAAGCGGCTCGGGTTCCCTGGGATTCGGATGGAATAATAATGACTAAGGAAATTTTTGAAAGGGCAGAACTGACATTATGTCTGGCTAACCTCCGTGTTCTGGTCCCTACTGCAAAGTCAGTGTGTCTGTTAGCCGCCCTGTCGTGCAGAGGTGGGAGAAGAGATGGCAGGGAAGTGGATATAACAGGAAGAACTTTCCTGAGATTTCATCACTGGACCGTTATTCTGTAATATCTCAAAGGAGTTATTTCTACCCAGGTCTCCATGCCATCACCCCCACCTCACCCATCAGACCATTTGTGATGACTTCCACCCTATCTCCCCAAAGACACTGCGCCCACGGTCCGCAGGGGCCTCCCAGCGACTGCATCTGACAGATGTTCCTTCATCTTTTCCTTCCAGCAGTTGTACCGTTGTTTACGCCTCTGTCTTTACCTGCCGTGTCTTTTCCAAATTGGTTTCCATGGCACGGCCCCCTTATTTTCTCTGTGTCTTTGTGTTGCTTTCCCTTGGTTTCTTTGAGAACCACTTTTTGTCTGGTTGTTGGACTGTTAAGGCGCATCAAGGCTTGGCTGGCCCCATGTCCTTCATCATGCAGGTATGCCTTCTTCTGAGATCATCTGGACCATGCCCTGGCTTTAATTATGTCACGGCTCACCCCAATCTTCCTAGTCTGTATTCTTCTCTGAAATTTGGGACTAGAGTTGACGTTTTCATTTAGACATTTCAGATCACTTCAATGGCACGCTCCAAACCATCTCTTGATCTCCATTTTAAGCTTGGTTCTCTTGTTTTCAAGTTCATATCAATGCAAGGCAGAGGTCGAGCAAGCACTTGGGACAGCTCTCTCTCTCCCCGCCCCCTACCCCTGTTATCCACCAGCAGGACCTGCTGATTTTCCTTCCCAGGTATGCATGGATCCATTTCTCACCGTCTCTAACCACCGCCCCATCTCTCTCTCACTACTACAGAAGTGCGCTCAGGAAGCCCCCACATCACCTCTTGCCCCCGAGATCCTTCTGCAAATGGTGCTCTTTTCAAAAACCCAAGTTTGACTTTTTTGAATAAAGAGTAAGTCTTGTTTCTGGATCTAAAGGCTCAGTGCATATGGGACCCTGTGTCCTGCTGTAGTCTTATTTTAAGTTATTATCTTTTGCTTTTTAGAGATAATTATAGAGTCTGTGTTTCTGGGTTTAAGATGACTTTGTCCAAATTTGAGGAAATTTGGAAAATTCCATTAGATAGGTCCTGTCTCCCCAAAACAACCGTTGTTAAATTTCGTTTCAAAATCACTTTAAGGCACAGACACACAGACTATTTACAAAAATAATTACATAGCACGTAATTATTTTTACTTAGCGTGAAAAGATGAGCATCATATCATTAAAGATCTGTTAAGGTTATTCTTCCCATGGTATCTCATCTTTTATTTATGATTATAACAAACAAAAAGGAGGTTCTGTTATATTTCAACGTTCTGCTTCTCACTTATCTTTTTTAATTTTTTATGTATTCTTTAGTCATTTCATATATGAGTTCAATGTATTTAAAGACTTAAAATAATTAGGTGCATGTACACGTGTCTGTGTCTGCACGTGTCCGTGCGTGCAGCTGCCCTCCGAGGCCAGCAGAGGGTGCTGGATCCCCTGGTGCTGGAATTACAGGAGGCTGTGAGCCAACCATCTTGGGTGCCAGGAACTGAATTCTGGTCCAGTCTAAGAGCTGGGAGTACTCTCAGAGGCCAAGCCGTCTCTCCAACTCCAGAAACAATGTGCTCAGAGTATGATCACATCCAGACTAGTCCTTCATGAACGTAGGCGGCCACTGGATCACAGGCTATGGACCACCGTAAACTCAACACCCCTTCCCTTGGGGGCCATCAGTTGCCAAAGTGCCTCATTTGGGGTGGGGTCTGAACCCTCACTTCCCTGAGTCCCAGAGTGCAGTCTCCTAAGCAATCTTCCCTGAACTCTGGCTCTTGAGATTTTCCTACCTCTTCTTCCACAGCATTGCCTGAGCCTTGCTGGAAGGGTGATAGAGCTGTCCATTTACTGAGAAGCTCCCTCCGTAGTCACTGAGAAGTTGTGAGACTCAGTACTGACAGCCATCCACCCCATAGGGAAGCTTCTCTGAGGAGTGGGGAGGTCATATTTATGAGTGTATATTAACTATATAAAACATTGTATTTATTAACGGATGTATTTTTTTTGATTTGCCAGTATTTTATTAAGTATTTTTGCATCATTGTTCATGAGGGAGATTGGTCTGTAATTCTCTTTCTTTGTTACATCTTTTTTTTTGTATTATTTTTAAGAATTTGTCACATCTTTTAACTGTTTCTAGATTGTTTGTCCGTTTGGATTCTTTCAGTTTATCTCTGCTTTTAGGAACCACACCGTAGTGCAAGGCTTCTGTGATTATTCCTGGGCCCTGTACTTACTGGGTTTAAAAAGGGTGAGTGTACCTGTGTGTGTGCTTGCACATATATATATATGAATTTAAGTTCTTAATATACTTCTGTCTAGAAAGGTTGCACTAATATTATTGTTTTTTTTAAAAAAAGATTATTTCCTAAGGTAATTTTCATTTGTATTTTTCTTACTATAAATATTGAAAAACAGTAATATCGGGTACCCAAGAGCTATCAATTATATTACCGGTCATCATAAAATGGAATTGTATTTACTTTAGTAATTTTAAGAGAGTGTTGACATGTTTTAAGTGACACAGACATTAGGAATCTTAAACCTAATATTTAGCAACAAAGTTATGCTTTGTGTATCGATTTTTTCCAGAAAAAGCTACCTTAAAACCCTTAAGCATGATCAGGCTTTATTGGAATATCATCTTTGGGGAAGTCTCTGAAAGCATTTTAATAGGTTAAAATAATGACTTTAGGGCTGCTGTATTTACTACACCCCTTGAGGTTAGAGCTAAATTGCCTGTCTACTTCCTACAGTCTTCTTAGGAAAGCATCGGATTTACACAAAAACAACTAAAATCTAGAGAAAAGAAGATTTTGAAATTTTAAAATTTATATCCGTACATAGTTGTTCATACATGGTTAAAAAATGCAAGCCCATGTGTCTGTATTGACACAAGTGGTTAAGTAAAATTATGCTCTTACATGGGTCTTAACTTAGTCACGAAGAACATGTTTGTTGAAAGGACATTGTGATAAACAGATAATACAATCTTGTAATCTTAACAATGATCTCTAATTGTTTTTAATTTTTATACTAATATAAACCCAACATGGTAGATATAATCTATAGCACTAACAATTACATTAAACGTAAGCAGCTAAAACTTCAATTGGAAAGCAGATAGTGACAGAGTAGATGTGATATTATAAATATAAAGCTAAAAGTAGGGCATAGGAAAGCCACACTGTGCAAACAGCTATATACAGAGGATACATGTGGCAGCATTAGCACTAAGGAAGAGATTCCAATTCAAGAAACACCCGGGAAAGAATTAAGTAAAAATGTGTAGTTTTTTTGCTGAAATCTGAGCAAATTCGCTCCTTCGAAGAGGTCACAAATTTCGAAGAGGCTCAAGTCCTGGATGAATATTAAAGCCACAGAGGCTCCTATCTGGCGAGGTGCCCTACCGTTGGAATGACCCTAGCGATGCAAAGTGCTGCAGTAATGCTGGGTCATGGCTACATATTTTTCATTCATTCATTCATTGTTTATCCTATAGCAGTCAATATCAAGCCTAGGATGATAAGCGAGGCCTGTATCTCTACCTCCGCCTTTCACACGCAGAAAGTGCAGACTAAAATAAATGCCTCCTCATCGTAGAATATAGATTAGTCATGACTGATCACTGCAAACTCTCCATTCCTTACAGTCTATACTAATGTTAACCAATAGAAATACAATGCAAGCCCAAGTGTAATTCTATATTTTTCTAACAACCACATTCAAAGGTATAAGGTGGTTTCAGTTGGGTAATATGTTATCTAAATTGGTGTATCTAAAATATGATCATTTCAACGTGTGATTAATATTTATTTGTTGACTTTTTGCAATGCTAAAGATCCAACCTAGGGCCTTGCATATTCTGGACAAATACTACACCACTGAGCTATACCCTCCAGTCTCCATATTTTTAGTATTTATTGAAGATCTTTGTAAGGTATCATGCCAAGGTTTTTAAAAGAACAGCCTGTGCTTCCTGTCGGACTTCTCGTGGCAGTATGGATAAGTCACATTTTAGCCATTCCGTAGCCACACGTGGGAAATGGCTACCTTCTTGATCGTGTACCGTGTGGATCAACTCCGGTCAGCTACAGGCTGTTCAGTTTTAAAGCTGGACTCCAGAGGGAGACCTGATGGTGCTTCTGATACTAAAAGGAAATCACTGTGTCTGGGAAAGAACTTACACTATTGTATGACTGCAAGTCCAGGGCTTGTGGTCCAATGGCCATCCTTCCATTGTGGTTGTGTAACTATCCGAGAGAACCCCGGGGTTTCACCATATTTATAGACTAATCTATCTAGCCAGTGTGCAGATAGATCCAAGTGGTCTTTGGGCATTGTAAATAATCCCCAGTGTCCGATGATTCCCCCCAATAATGATTTTTCAGAGGGCAAAAAGATTGCTATTAAAATTTCTCCATAAATATTTGTGAGATGTACGGTGAACGGAATCAATACCCTACATATTTATTTCTCTGACGCACAAACAAAATATTTTTAGCTACAGGTTAATGAGCTCACATTTATTTACATGCTTGTCTCCTGGTTAAAATTCATTTGCATCTTAACAGAATAATTTCTGTTCTTCTCCCTAAGGTCATTATTTTCATTAGGCTACCCGCCCTCATATTTCCAAGACCGCAACTAATCTGCTGTGCCGTGCTGAATTTAAGATTCTGAATGTAGAATCGCACACCAATGTAGAACTTCAGCCGTGACGTAGGAAGGGCATGAGCTGGAACCAGTTTGGATTTAGACATTGTTTCAACACAACTGTTTATAAATTCAACCTCAGGTGGGCTTACCCATCGCCACTCCTACATAGCCACCTGGGATGCAGAACATGGGGCCTGTTGCTGATCCGGGCTCTCCAGAGACCGTCCTTAGGGACTTGCTGTGTGAACAGTCCCGAGAGAGAGTCATTTCACACCAAAGCTTGACAGCCACTGTCATTCAGACAGTGACGTTCTACATTAGTACACCTCACCGTTTCAATCGGTTCTGTTACCGCAAGAAATGCGATTTAAGTGTTTGCTCGCTGTTCGCTACCCTTTCTGGACATTTCATTGTGTGCTATAATTTCCCTTTCAGTAAGGTTTCCGTCGTTCAGGGAAACTCCTTGATATGCAGGTTATGAATGATGGATTGTACCAGAGTCAAATCGTATTTATCATAAATGAGCTAATGTCTAAAATCAAATTGTCTGGGACCCGGATTGCATTCTCTCACACTTTTCCCCCCATCTTGTGACAGTGTCGGGAAAGGTGTGCCTCGCCTCTTTCTTTTTTTTCCCCCTATGAAATCATTTTAAGAGTACTTTAACTTAATCACAGTTCTGCAGAAATCTATTGAACCAGACACAAGTCCCGGAGCTTAGGAAGGGAATCTGGCTCAGTGTCTGCCCTCGCAGAGGTCATAGACTCTCGCAAGGCAATGCTGAGAGACAGGCGTAGGAGCCTTACACTAAATGTAATATATAAAGCCAATGAGGAGCAGGAAGAAACAGGGGTGGGTAAGTGCCCCAGAAAGGGACAGGGAGGCTGGGCTTCAAAGAGAGGATGGCACTCTGCATACGTGTGAGCCACAGCCAGCTAGAGAGGTAAAGGCATTCCCACTGGTCTGTCCAGGACGCAGGGTAGCTCAGAATTGAGTCTTCTAAGCCAGAATGTACTCTTTCTGCTAACCATGTGCCTGTCCATGAACCTGACCTTCAGAAGCACACTGGCTGTTTTGTTTTTCCTTCTTTCTTGCTTTCTTTCTTTTTTTCTTCCTTCCTTCCTTCCTTCCTTCCTTCCTTCTTTCCTTCCTTCCTTCCTTCCTTCCTTTCTCTCTCTCTCCTCTCTCTCTCTTTCTTTCTTTCTTTATACCAGAGATCTCTGTGGTGAAATCTAAAGAGTGATACATTCCCTTTTCGGGCCCTTAGGCACCATTTAATTCACATCAGCAATCACTACCTCGGACCCTACCTTTAAAGGATGCCAAAAGCAACATGCTGCTAATTTATTGCCTCATCTATCAAAGCTCTAGAGAGAATCCAGCTCTTGGAATTTAAAGATAGTTGAGATGTTACCGTGATGCTTACTGATTTAATCCCGCCATAAATTAGGTGAAATGATGATGTTGTCCGTGGTCACTCCATGCTTGCCCCATCTCTCTCCTGCCTTCCTTAACTCAGAATGAAGTACCCCAAAGCGTTAATGGAGATGGGGGGTGGGGGTTGCATTTTTCAGTTGCAGTGCGAGCTCACCTTGAAAGATGCGTAAGCTTTTACTGGAATGGGGGAAGGGAGAGATGGGGACTCATATTCATCTCTTGCAAGCCTGTTAATACCTTGCTAAGCAGTTACAAGTGAGGAAAGTGGGGTTCAGATATTAAACAGCTTGTCCACCTCTCTCTGCAAGCAGTTCCCAGAGCCCACTCACACAGACCCAGGTCTTCTAACTCTAAACCCAAGGCCCTTTCTGGTGTTACCTCAAACCTCCTGGGAATCCTAGAGGACGGGTCCCTCGGTATTTTGCAGGGCAAGGCATTATAGTCAGCCTGCAAATGGAACCAGACATCCTACCCTTCCCCATCACTCAGCCGCCCGTGTGTTTGCTTTATCCCCTTCACAGTCATTATCTGGTGTTCTCTTACAGAAGGCAACAGACTACTGCAGCAGAAAATCTCCTTAGATGGGAGCCCCAAAGCCATTCATGGACCATCAGAGAGGCCAGATGGTCTACAGTGGTCATCTGGGCAGCCTTGTAACCCAAGCAAGCCTAAGGCAAAAACATCTCCTGTTAAGTCCAATGCCCCCGCAGCTCATCTCGAAATAAAGGCCGATGAGCTGGCAAAGAAAAGAGGTAAAGTGGTTTCTTTTGCACACATGACTCGACATGTTCCTTACACACCTAAAAGTGCCAGTATGGCAGAACTTTCCAGAAAAAAAAAAATACTGCTTAGCAAAGAGGATCCTACTTACAGTGGAATTTCTTCTTCATTTTTTCCCCTATGATCCACTCGGATGGAAAATGGGAAGACAGATGCGGTCCTTTCCATGTCTGCCAAAGGTCTAAGAGAATCAAGGTGGAATGGCATCCCCTTCTCTGCCCCACCGTAGATGGATGCCTGTTCATTTAGCTCAATCACTTAGGAAGCAGCGTTAGCGCAGGACGGATGAGTGCCCCCCAGACATATGAAGTCCAGGCCTGTGTGGATGAAGATGGATGTAGATCCTGACAGATCTTCCCTGAGAGACGGTCTTCCCTGTGTGAACTCGGTTCTGTAGTAGAACTTTCAGACAATCTAACATTGAAAGGCTTTCTGCTATTTGACAGGCAGAATTTCCATTTTCCAAACCTTGGTGTCTTTGACTTGTGACTAGACAGACGTATGAATGAAATGGCTAAATCACTTCCTTTCTGATTCCAATACTCAATAACTCAGTGACTTCTGATTCGGCCTCAGTTGTATTTGATTTCTGTGACTCTGGCTTGACACACTAGCTCCGTTTTCTCTAGGGAGATTGCTTTCTTTGACGAAACATACTCTCGATGAGATAAGAGCAGCCTGTTGGCTGGGCAGGCTTTCCACCCTGGTGCAGACTGCAGGAAACCCGGGGAGATGGGCACACATAGAGATGCTTGCATGCTGTTCCTGTCACTCCAGGCCTGGCTCAGGATGCCAGTCAGGAGCCAACATACCTGACACTCTTGTCCCCCTCTCTCTAACCCATTTGTACGTCCCCCGTTTGTGCCTCCCCAGTCTCTCTGTCATTGTCCTGCCCCCAAATCCCTGTTGACTTTGAGCCACACATGGTGGTGCTTACAGAAGGAGCCAGCTGCACAAATGGACTTTAGATTGGAAGACACTGAAGTTTATGACACTTCAGGCAGAAGGACAGACAGACCCTACGTGGCACAGCCAGTGTTCCTCTGAGAAGACATTCTCAAGGGCCAGACAAACCATTTCCCTTTAGCAATGTTTTTCCTCTAGAAAACAAAAGCCAGGTCTGTGTGGGGTGGGTGGGTTGCCTCATTTTCTTCTTTTAGCTCGTAAATAAAAGATAAAGTTGTCCTACTGATCTTTTTCTTGGCATCCATTTTAGGCCCAAATATCGAGAAATCGGTGAAGGATTTGCAGCGCTGCACCGTTTCCCTGACTCGGTACCGCGTCATGATCAAGGAGGAAGTGGACAGCTCCGTGAAGAAGATCAAAGCCGCTTTCGCCGAGCTACACAACTGGTGAGTAAAAGCCAACCCACAGCCACAAATTCCCAGCGTCCGGGCCATTCCCATGGCCTCTAAAATGCATCAGATGGAAAAGGTGGTTTATTTAATGCATAAACATCACAGAACAGCTCTCTGGCTGACTCTTTTTAAAGTTCTGCAGGCAGAAAAATAGATCTTGGAAATGAGAAAGGAAAAGTATTTGACTAAGAACTCTGATAGCCATCACAATTCACTGGAGTTTGAAGCTGACCTAATAGCATATCAGGGCTAGGGACTAAAGCTTATGGGACGTGCTTACGTGGGGTTGACTTCCGTGAAAAGCTAATCACATGAGGGATGTTTGAAAAAGCAAAAATATTCCCGTCACTATCATTAAATTCCCCTAGTAAAAAGAAGCATCTTATTGAGTAAACTTAGTAATAAAGCTCCCCTCTTGACGTGGGCTGTGGTGGCTGCATCCCTGTAACAAAAGCAACCCAAGGAAGGACCCAAGGAAGGAAAGATGTATTTTGACACACAGTCAGAGAGCGCAGGCCACTGTAGCAGGAGTTCATGACTATGGCACGGGAGCTGGAAGCAGCTGGCTGCCTTGTGTCCGTGTTTGGGAAGCAGAGTCGGTGGGTACTGCTCCCCAGCTTGCTTCTTCTTTTTCTTTATATTCAGCTTAGGACTCCAGTCTACCGACCACAGATAGAGCAATAGAGCAGGCCTTCCCATCTCGGTTAATCTAGGTAACAGCTCACGGGTGTGCCCGGAAGCTTGCCTCCTCAGCCATTCTAGATCCCATCAGATTGACAATCACTCTTAGCCAATCACAGTGCTACTCTAAGTACTGCCCAGCTCACTGTTCTATACCAAATAAACATGCTTGTTTGCTTGCTTTTTTTTAAAAAAAAAAAAAAAAAAGATGGTTCCCTGGTGTGGTTTAGGTGTTGCCCTTTCCTTCAGCTGGTTTTACTGGAAAAAAAAGTCTCTCTGAGCCCTGGACGATTAGTTATAGACAGAATTGGAGTGAGATATTTATCATTGCATAGAATGCTATTACCATGGGAAAAATCTTCTCAGTGTGCCACTTAAGACTCTTTCCATTTCAAATGAGAAAAGACACACTAAAGACAAAAGAGAATCTCGTGGCTGATGCATCCAGAAATATTGCAGAAACTTCATTCAGGTAAATCTACTTCTAAGTAAAATTGTATTATCCCACTATCAGGAGCCGGCCATTCTCCTCCTCCCTCACTTCCTCTCTCCATCTCTCTCGTGCAGGATCTCCCACCGTTTCCCTCTTCTGGTTATTTCTTACTCCATTCTTAGACAGACACTCTGCTTCTTGGCTTCTCCCTCAGTCTTAACCCCTAATGCTAAGTAGTTCCAGCAAAAATGGCAGTGGCTTTTTGGTCAAAAGCATTGGCTGCTTTGGTCCCGTGTAAGTCTCTATATACCAACCACTACAGCAGGAGAAATGGTCTTCCCGCTATCCATTCCAAGTCAAATGCTTCTCGTAGAGCTGACAGTGGGGTCATTCCTGGCTCAACCTCATAAGCTGAAAGTTGAAGAGCCACAGTTATCCAGGTCAAACTGTAGGTGCTCACACCGAAAGAAACCACCCAACGGCAGCACCCAGGTTCATGGAAGTCGTCTCCATCTCTCCTTGACCTCTCCTGGTGCTACAGCTGGTTGCATTTTCTGCATAATTTCTACACCATGTCCTTGCTTTGATTCTGCTGTGTTTTTTAGCAGAAGCTGTGGCATTAAGGATTAAGCTTCACACTTAACTTGATCTAAAATACATGAATTTTAAACCATCTGCTGCCTACATAATCCCGAGGGTGCAGAAGACACGAGGAACTTGACGTGAAATGTCTCCTCCGGTCACCACTCAGTCCCTTCCAGGTCTTCTGAGATGAGCAGCCCTTTACCCTCAACCAGACACGGAGTCTGTGGAACTTTCCTCTTGACCAGATTGTAGCTAAGTTGTCCAAAGTGGCTCCCAGGATGCATGTGAGCACTGACATACGGCAAAGATGCTGTCCTATTGAAGATCAGACTTCTCGGTGATTTCTAGTTAGGACTTTTCCAATCTCTCCTTAAGTCAGTTGCCCCATTGCTTGTAAGTCTACCCAACAAGTATCTAGAGCCAGAGGCAGCAGGGCTTCTGGAAAAGGCCAACGAGTAAATTTGTTAAGCATTCCAGACATATGGTCACTC
This sequence comes from Neodon shergylaensis, assembly GCA_025134845.1. Classification (NCBI taxonomy): domain Eukaryota; kingdom Metazoa; phylum Chordata; class Mammalia; order Rodentia; family Cricetidae; genus Neodon; species Neodon shergylaensis. Next base: position 1,440,886 of record JABTXL010000827.1, on the reverse strand, counting down.
AGCTCTGCTCTTGCGAAAGCAACCTTGGACAATGCAGAAAGACATTGGGGCAAGGTTGGCTCCTAGGGTCTACAGCTTGTCAGCTTCGGTCTTGGGGGGTTGGTCCTAGGCCTGGAGGGGAGTTCTGCACCCTATCCATGTGGGTGCCACTATAGAGTAAGCTCTTCCTCCGAGGGCCCCTCATGATACCTTGCATCTGAGTGACTCGGGCTCTAGCTTACCCAGTATAGCGGTGACCACTAATCCCCCCTCCTCCAGCTGCTATGACTGCTTTTTATTTACTTAATTTTGTGTGTTAGTAGAAGGAAGAGCACGGGGATCACGAGACATCTGGAGGTTTACAGCAGGCTTGAGTTTCTTTCACTCCTCAAATGGTGAAAGTGTGGGCCAGGAAAGCCAGCGCCCACTAAAGCAATGTGTGGTTTCTCTGCTCTCAATTCCCCCTTTGCTCTTTAACCTGGTGGGGAGACGGGCCCGAATGAGCCTTGCCACGCTAAAAAGTCACCCACAAGACAAAAGGACGCTTCCTTCCAGACCCAGAAGGAAGTGTGTAGTTCAACCATTTGCTATATGTGGCCGCTACTGAGTAAGCGCCAACACTCCTTTTCTGACCTCACCCTTTATAAAAATGATCCCACAATTGTGCGCTAACTTAAAAATCAAATCAAATTACTGTGTAAGCATAACCATTTGCGTGTGTCTCTGCCAAAAGGAAACCTTTGCTTCTGTTCCAGATAAGACCTGGGGCCAGCCAGCACAGTGACAAACTAAGACAGAGCCTCCCTTGTCTCTGCAGAGGGGAGGAGGAGGATGAATTTTGGGAATTGTGGTACTCGTAGAAATACCAGGCTACAGAAGACTTGGGGAAGAAGTTTCCCTACTGGTGGCTAAATCGTGTACCATAGGCAGCAGAGGGAGCCATGTGCCTGGTATCACCAGTTTAAATACAGGCAAACCTTGGGCTCCATTGGACGAGGTTTATAGATACAAAACACATGGTTCACAACCTTTGGTTTTCTGAAAAAAAAAATTATTCATTCTGAAATGGTACTTAAGTCACGTGACTCTCAGTGGCGTGAGTCAGTGAGCCCCACGCCTAGGTCCTCCCTCTGGTCCTTATTTGGATCGCCCAGTCCTCCTAACTCCCAAGTACTCAATAGGAGTCATTGTGTGTCCTTCAGAAATAAATGAATAAAAACATACATTTAATGTAAAACATTAAAAAAAAATTCACTTTGCCACCAATTGTCAACTTGAGGACACAAATTCTGCTCGAGGACACTCCACCAATGATCGTGATGGAGCTCGTGGGAACGGCGATTTCAAGAAGTTAGAAGAAAGTGGGTGGCTGGTCATCCGCCAGCCTTACCGAGGACACACCAGGGCTGAATGAGCTGGGCATTGTTTCTTCCCAAGCAGGCCATGAAGAACACTTGCTCGATACAGTTAACTGAAGAAAACCACATTGGCGTTTCACCGGAACGCTGTCCCGTGTGACTAGCTGGCCATACGTGGGACTTTCCCATCTTCTCAGAACGAACCGGGGATCTGAGCAAGGAACCAAGCTATGACATGATCCTCTCCCGCTGTGCCTGAACAGAAGATAAACTTGGCAATGGGAGCATAAAAATAATATCAGGAACTAACACGAAACAGCTGGCTTCATCTCTGTCCGACTGGCCCTCCTGCCACAGCTGGGAAATGTTCATCCTTTGGAATCATCACTGCCAGATTTAATTGCTCGCTGCACAGACTAGCCTAGCTTCTCGGCGTGTGCGTGTCCAAGTTGATTACAAAGGCTTAAAATGAGCAATAAAACATGAGATTGAAAAAACATCCGGGAAGTATAATAATACTCAATATTTCTGCCATATGCTGAGAGAGAAAGCATCCCAAAATAGAGCTATAAAAATCCTGTTAGGTATTATTGTCAGTTTAACATCTAACTAAGAGCACTCCTAAGGAAGAGGGAAGCTGGTCAGGAGCCAGCAAAGTCGTGGCAGGGTGGGTGGAGGTGGTGATGAGGTTGTAGAGATGGAGGGATGGAGGGGGCAATCGTTTTAAGCAGTTTTATTTTAAATAAAAAAAGGGGGGGCATTTAGAGCACTCATTCTGTGGCTCGGGACCACACTGGCCCTGTGTCCTGTGTCTTGTTTTCCTGAAGTGGGGCTGTATTCATTACCTTTCTCATAGCTCCGGCCAATTAACACAAGGAGCACTTTAGGGAATGAATGATTTGTTTAGTTCACAGTAAAGAAGGAACACACCCCTCCTAGAGGGAAAGGCACAGGGGCAAGACCATGAAGAGGCTGGTCATGTCACCTGTGCAGTCAGGAAGCAGAGAGCTGACCGGAAGCAGGCTAAGCTGTAAAACCTAAAGGCCCACCCCTAGTGACCTACTTCCTCCCACAAGGCTCTGCCTCCAAAAGTTTTGCAAACTCCCAAAATGGTGCCCACCAGGGGAGAAACCAAGTATTCCACACCTGTGATCCTATGACAAGCTTTCATGTTTAAACCACAACAGAAGCAAGGTCTCGTCCAGGCCAAGTCAGGAGGTGAGACATGAGTCTCAGTCCTTGCTCTCTTCCCCTTCCTCTGCCACCTTTCAGGTCATCTCCTCCTCCTTCATATCTCTTCTGGGGCTCCCTCCTGTTGCCCCCTTTAGGCCAGAGCTCCTGGTGTCTCCATACCCCTTTTTTTCTTTTGATTCATTGACCCTTGCTGGTCTTCCATAGTTCATGACCTCATCCTTGTGGAGATGTACTCCACACCTTCCTGAGCTTGTGTCCTCGCTTGTTATTATATATTATAAATCTAATGCATCCAGCATGGCTCCGGGGACAAACCTGACCAAGGCAGCAAGGACGTGAAGGAAAACCCAGAGACAGAGACACAGATGGGTGGGATCGGGTGGGCGAGAGTCTGACAGGGAAACCCGCGGCGCCCTGGCAGCTCAGTGTGTTTATTATATAGAACTGAACGGAAGGTGGCGCTATCGCGCACAGATAGACAAGGAGGCGGGGTTTATGGTATACAGCTGGATCACGGAGACGGAGACGGTTTAGCCAATCTAGGTAGGAGAGGTCTCTGTAGGCAAACGGTCTTCATGCCCTGAACTTCGGGTGGGAGAGAGCTATGGTGGACATATTCTGCACACACTGTAAGCATCCACGCATGGACCAGAGAGAAAGGCTGTGCCGTGTCCCTCTGGGTCTCCCCTCCCGGGAAGAAGGCTTTGCCGTTACTCCATGAGTCTTAGTCTCAGGGGTCTTGGACATGGCCGTTCAGCTCATGTCAACATTATATACATTCACTCAGAACCCCCCCCCCCCGGGGCTTTTTCCCCCCCCCCCCCCCCCCCGTGCAAGTCCATCCATTTTCCTGCCGATTTTGTGATTTCATTTTTCTTTAGAACTAAATAGTATTCACATATATATACTACTACATATATATAGTATACTATATATATATATATACTAAATATATGTAATTTTCATTGTTGTTATTGTACCAAATTTCCCATGCATATTGCTGCTTTATTCACTCTAACAAGAAATTGGGACCAGCCTAGTAGCTGCCCATTAACAGATGAGCGGAATTCACGATAGCAAGAAATTTGGACCAAGCTAGTGCCCCTCACCGGATGATGAGGTAATGAAAACTTGTTTGTGTCCGTTTAAATCCAGCTGGTTCCCTTTGGGGTCTGGTAACAGTTGAAAGTCACCGGTCGCAAAGCGTGTGGAGGAGTTGAGTGAGTCCGAAGCCGGTGTTGTCAAGGTCTCTCACTGGTCTCACAGTGTCTCCCCTCTGGCAGACGGTCAGTCTGGCCATATCGTTGGCTGTCAGAGCGACAGGGAGGGCATGTGGCCAGTCTCTGGTAGCACAAGTGAGACCAGGGGCACTGCTAACCAGCCAAGGATGCATGGGATGGTCTCTCTGCCCATCTTCCTTCCTTCCCACGCTCCTACAGCAAGGGCATCTTCGGTCCAAGATGTCGGTAGTACCGAGACTTTTCTATAGGAAGAGAATGCAGTACGTTGAGGGAAAGACAGACTCTATAACACTGTGAGTATCTAACTTCGGGCACCCATCCTCCAAGGCCAGTAACGGGGATACGAAAAGGGGGAGTTTCTTCCCCGTTGCTTTAGAACCACAAAGCCTTCCCTTTTCAATCAGTGGTAGAAAAAAAAATTTTTTTTCCATACTGCCTGAAACATAACCCTTCCAGCTACGCGTTTTAAAGGTCAAATTACATTTTTGCCTCCTTGAGATCAGAAAAACAATTACACTGTAGTATAGGAAATTGAAGGTTTCGCTTTGGGGGGGGGGGGTCTGTTTTTCATTACAGAATTCAACTCAGCCCTTAGAAGGAAATGGAAAAATTAAGAACTGGAGGTTACAGCTAATGACAGGCAGGCCCTTTCATTAGCGATTCTGTCTCTACCAGAGTCCTTTTGTCATTTTACAATAAAGCCAGATATCACAGTGGGGGACCAGGATTAGGACAGAGATCCGAGGCATGTTAGATACGTACGGTCGGAATTGTTCATTAAGAGCCTGTTTGGGGGTATTCTTCCTTGGCTTCGGGCAGGCAGCAATGTTACTTGGTATTCCCAAGTATACATGGTTCATGTCCAGTCTCTCTAATGCAGTGACGCACTCAGGTGGGCAAGCCCTTGTGCTGTTCACATTGGATAGAAGCAAAAGGTCTTTTTGGATAGTTGAACAAATCCTTAATTAATTAATTAATTAAGAGAATCGTTGGCATTATAGAGTTCCATATACTTTGGTAGACATGACACATAGTTGTTTTGTTGTTGTTGTTGTTGCTTTAAAGAAGTGACTTTAGAATTTGATCTGTGGTCTCAGAACAGATGGCATCAAAAGTAGATGTGGCTTGGAGTTCAGTCACTCAAAGGATCTTGACATAAGCGTGGGGGATGGGTAGGAATTCCAATTGTAAAGCCAATGTGGTTGAAAGACTGAGCCTTGAAAGGGCGCGCATCAGAGTCTTGGCTCCTGGCGTAGCGTGATCCTACAGTCACAGAATGATGCTTTTCCATGTCCCTTCCGATAAGTTCTATTTATGGCGGGGTTGCTAGCATGGGGATGACCTGAGGAGGGTTTCCAGCCCTCCGGAGCAGCTACATAATGATCGCGCAAGGCTTTCAATTCCCTGTTTAATTATAAGAGGAGTGTGAAACACTGGCTAGATTTGCGAGCTTTTAGCCTAAACACGGAACGAAGAGCAGAAGCGAGAGGTCAGGAGATGTGATTTTCAGTTTTCGCTTTTGCTTTAATCAAAATCAGAAGTTTGACTTATGCTTTTATTTTTAAAATGTAATAGAAGGCTTCCGTGGCCTTTCTGCTCAGGAAGAGAATGCAATCTTCCGAACGATCAAAACCTACCGAACCAGACTTTCTCAGGAATCCCTTTCTTTCGCATTAGATGGTTTCTCTCGGTGCCCACCTGTTTGTGCCGTGCACAAGACACTGTACAAAAGAAATTAAACCTATTCCTTCCCCCACACATAACAGTCCATATTATCTGAGAATATTAAAAGAACACCGCATGAGCGTTAGCCCACACTTGCAACGGACACAAGGAGACAATAAGAAAAGAAGCTAATAAATATATTTATGCCTCAAGAGAGCCATATGGATGGATTCTGTTGCCGTCTAGCTGACAAATTGCCCAAAATGACTCCTTTTCCTCACTCTGCACGAGTGTAATCAACAGGGGTGGGCTCCGGGATTCGTCCGGAAACTGTGAAAACGGCAAACGCCACATAATGCCGAGAAACTCAAGGTGCCTGCGACTTTGCAACCGTGGCATGTCCCTGTGGTCCCACGCTCCTCGAGACCTCGCCTCGTTTGTGAATATATGTCACTCTCAATAGGTGCAGCTCGCTCTGTGGAGGTGGAGAACTCTATTTCTATTCTCTTTCCTCCCTCGGGATTTTTTTCTACATTAGATGTTTCCCCGGGGGCCACTACTGGGACTGGGACTGAATGAGTCAGTTGAAGGAGGAGCAAGAGCTAGTTCCAGGACAGGAACCAAAAGCTACAGAGAAACCCTGTCTCGAAAAATCAAAAAAAAAAAAAAAAAGTACCGAACTGGCCTTTTGGGTTTAGGTATGGTCCCAGGAAATCATCATAAACAGCATGTCACGTGAATAGTTTCCCTGGGCCCCATGTGTGGATTACCGCTATACCTTACGTCAGCTACGCACGACGGGCCCTCCGGGTCGGCTTCGCGTCCACTGCAGGCTTCTTTGCAGAGCGGACACCCATAAGCGGGGACTCGAGATTGCTCCTGAGTTTGCTCTGGCATCTGAAAATACATCTGCATCTTTTCAGCAGATGAAGGCTGCCCATCGGCCCGCTGGTCATGCGCTTCTGAAAAAAAGTGCGTGTTTTACGTCTTAGAATAGAAATAGAAGGGGAAATTAAGCAAAGTGTTCTGTCTACATACCCCTGTTGGGTCTGATATCTCTAAGAATTTATAATATAGCCAGGCGGTGATGGCACACGTCTTTAATTCCAGCACTCGGAGGCTGAGGCAGGCACGTCTCTGTGAATTTGAGGCCAACCTGGTCTACAGAGCTAGTTCTAGGACAGCCAAAACTACACAAAAAAACCCCTGTCTGAAATTTAAAAAAAAGAAAAAAAAATAAAGAAAACCCCAAAAATAAGAAAGAAAACAATTTATAATACAGTGCATTTCCCTGGGAAAACTAAGATGCATTTCTTAAGCATTATCATGAGTAGCAAATGCATTATAATATTTAAAGAGAACTATTCTGTGTTATAATTTGAGAATGGGACTTGGAGTTTTGTTGTTGCTGCTTTGGGGGGCTGTTTGTTTGTTTTTAACCTGTGAGGCTAGCAGGGCACAGGAGTCAGGAGTTACTCTGGGCGTGAAGCAGGAGTAATAGAATTCCTGCCACGCACACAGCTTTATTTCGGCGGCTGTAAACTCTTGATTCTTAAGAGGCCGTATTCTAATAAAAGTCCCACTTCCCAAGGTTTATTAAGCACTTAATAAGGAAGCCCGTGGTGTGGAGTTAGACAGAATGGGGTTTGGATTTCATTTCCTGTATTCCAGCTCAGAAGCCGATTGAGTTTCTTGCATCTGCTCAGCTTTGAAACCAAGATACAGTTAACCGCTTTCTGTGGGTTGTGTGAATATTCCCATGTAAGTCTGGAAGCACGTCAGATCATTCTAGAAAACTACTAGCCTGCTCCACGGCGGGTGCTCACTTAAGTCTTTCTTTTTTCTAGCGTTGCATTTCGGAACATTCTTTCCTTCTACCAAGAGATATTGGCAGGAAGTTATTTCTCAGCTCTTCTTAATTAAAAAGGTTGTCTCATAAGATATACTATAATCATATTATTCCCCCCCCCCAAGATCCTCTCTACCTCCCTACTCACCCACTTCATGGTCTGTTTTCCCTCTTTCTTGTTCCCTGACTCTCTCTCTCAAAAATAAGAAAAGAAAAAAAGAAAGAAAATCAAAACAAACTAATAAGACAAAAAATTTAAAAAGTGGAGTTCATTTTGTGTTGGCCGTTTACTTCTGAGCATGCACCCTGCCCCAAAGTCTGGTTGATCTACCCCGTGACCCTCCATTGAAGAAAACGGGGCTTCCCTTTCCCATCAGGCTTCACTTGTAAAGAGCTTCTTGGTTAAGGGTGGGACTTTGTGTCCACTTCCCCCTTCTCACTATTGGGATTTTTTCCCCGGTTTGAACCTATGCGGACGTTGTGTGTGTTGTCACAGTCTCTGCGAGTTCATGCGTGTGTTAGTCTTGCTGGGTCTGGAAGATTCCGTCGCCTTGTTACCCTCCAGTTTTGTGGGCGTTGAGAAAGTGCTGGGTCTCGGGGATGAGCTGTGAGCAGCTCACTACAACTTTACTGTTCTGTGGGTAGAGAGAGGAATGGAATAAAGGAACTCCCGATTCTGAGTGGCTGCATCTGCCACCAAGACAGTTCACCCTCCCTTCATGTCTTGCTATCTCTCTCTCTCTCTCTCTCTCCCTTTCCTCATCCACTCATCCCATCTCAGTGGCACTTCTCAGACTTCTTTGTGCCTCAGGAGCATCCGAGCCCTTCCCCCAGAGATTCTGATTCCACCCACTTAGGGCCCCAGAATCTGCATTCTGCGAGTTACCCTGAGCCCACAAGTCTGCTCACCACAGCTGGAGAATACTGAGACAAATGCTGAAGGATAGGACAGTTTCTCTCCCTACAAAGCCGTGTCTGGGGGTGCAGACAGATACACTGAATCCTCTACAGCACGGGGTGCAGTAGAGGAGGGGTGCGGGTGGGGGTGGGGTGTGGAGAAGCTAGATGAAATAAGTCCTGATTGGCTGTTTAGGAAAGGGCTCATCAAGAAGGTGGCCCTTGAATCTTGAAGGAAGACTAGAGATTTTCCAGATAAAGAAGGAAACAGAAGGAAGCAGAAGCATGAAAAACCACAGTATACCTGGGAGGACTAAATTCTCCCGGCCTCACTCCACGATTCATTGATGAATTGCGAACACGTGCCTCTCAAATCAGAAAATGTGTCACTATTCACCTGTGTGCAAGAGAGCTACTTTTGAGAGTTTGATATTTCTTTGCCTTCCCAGTGTGGAGCTACGTAGAGCGGGGTGTTACTGACATAAGGGTGGCATGCTTGACTGGAGGGTGGGTCCCAGTATGCATTTTCCCTTCCTCCCCTCTCCATCAAGAGCCAACAGAACTGTAAAGCCTGCCAGATAGCCAGGGGCAGTAAAGGCCGGGGCTGCCGTGTTAGGTATGACGGTTCTTCCAAACCACAGCTGTCTCTCACGCTTTCCAGTCCCAGTCACACGTGCTGAACATCCATGATGACATCCACAGAGATAAGAGATAATCCCCCTGCTGCGGTTGGCTTCCCAAGAATGTTTGTGGAAGAAGAGACGGCAGGGAGCTGAGAATGGTTGGCTCTGTTTTGTGCACGCGGCGAAGAAAGATTCTGTCATATGTTTTATTTTGCAATAGTTGGCTTTACCCTCCTTTTTGTATTTTTTTTTTTTTTGGTTTTTAAATGGGCATGTCCTGTGTGGGTTTTAAATCTTTAGAAAGAGCCACTTGTCACCTTTGTTCTGTTCAAGGGAAAATATCCTTTCTTTCCAGTTATGAACAGAATCCAAGTCGTTGTAAAAATCCAAATAAAATATAGAGGATGGCAGTCCAGGAATCCCAGCAACGCAACTAAGATCTAAACACATGCAACCCATCACTCTTTAATGAGGTCAGGGTTAATCCACTACAGTGGAAGCGGGTAGGGGAGCTATTTCTCTACTGGGGTAGACTTCTGGGGACAGAATAGTGTGGGAAGGGGAGAGTGAGAAATGACTTCTGCAGGCAGCACAGGGTGGAGGAGAGGGGACGGGGTGGCAGGATTCTTAATGTGCAGAACGGAATTTGAGGTTGGCAGCTTGGAAGATGGGGCATCATTTGCAGTTAGAGCTGCTACCCCGCACCCCCAGCCTAGGGATACAGAACCACGCATAGTCTTGCTGCCTTTGTATTCCTCGAGCCCAGGAAGCAGCCCCGTTGACAACTGAAATCATTAAGAAGTGGCCAACATGAAGCCTCTGACTTATTTTGCTCTGGTTTCAAGAACGGTTGGAATATTTGGGTTGGAACGGAAATGCGGCCCTTGGGACCAGGGCATGAGGCCTCACATATAGAGGAAGTTCTGCTCTTCCCTGGTGGGCACAAGCCCCTTCTCTGAGGGATGAAGACTGCCCCCCTAAGATGTTGGGCAGCACAGACTCCTCCCTTCAGTACTCAGACTGGTGTAGAACAAAGTAAATTCCCCAGCTCTGAGGCTAGTGTTGACCAGGCAGGCCCACGACCGCCATCGTCCCGTGAGTGCTTCCTTCTGTAGTATCTTTACTCTTTGAGAACACGGGTCTGTGTGTCTCATCCAGGCTCCCGGAAGAAGCCGTTTCTCTCATCCAGTGTCTCGGTCTCGAGAATTAAAGGGGAAGTCTTCCACAGAGCAGAAAAATCACAAACAGCCCTCTGCTTCCTTTTACCATGGGTATCAGTTCCCTATAGGAAGAATCCAGACAGTGGGAACGTTTTTATGAAATGACACTTTATCTTTGTGATTAACTACATAGTAAACTCTAAAGTTTTCGCCATGGTAATCTCCTCCTTAGACCTTATTGCCTTGGTAATAAAGGCTCTTTTAATGGCCACAGGATAAAATTTTATTATCCAAGTGGTTGAGATAAAAGGAGAAGATGTGTTTGGAAGGGTGGAAAGGTGCGTCTGAAATGTGTGAGTTTGGCGTGGGGTTTATGGTCATTCTGCTGGATGGATGGAAACACGCCGGATGCATCTTAAGTCTAAGCCAATTAAAGAGTTACGTGTTTCTGTCAAGTACCGGGCATCACTACTGGAAAGCAAGACCACTCTGTCCTTAGGCCCTTGGATAAATGGAAAAGCACGCATTTCAGCCGACAGTACCGCCAACTCCTTGTGCTGATTCTGTGTTTGGTGAATATCATTACAGATTTATTCCTCGGCTTATATCTTAAGTGATGGGGGACAGTCCATGTCCAAAAGCATATGCATTTTTACCTAGATGCGATTTATATGCAAGCACTATAGTAGACCCGCTAAGGAGCCCCATCATTGCTATGCCACAGAAATATGGGTTTGTTGTCTTCCTTTATAGTTCAGCCATTAGTGAACAGTCCATAACACAGTAAGAGCACACAGGTAAGGTTTTAAAACCTCAACGAGGGGTTTTTTGAGGCACTGACAGTTAAGCAAAGATTTGAAGAGAGTTCATTAGCTGAAGAGAGGAGTTTGGAGAGGAGGCGGGACATCGTCTTTGACGCAGAGTGCCAGCAAGGCTCTGTGGTGGAGACTGAGCAGGGTTCCTGCCACTTGGGGTGTTAGGAGGCTTCAGTCCCGGATGGCACTGGCCCAGCAGCTGATGGGCCTGGCAGAGGCAATGCACACTCAGTAGCGGCTAAGCCGTCTTGAGGCGGCTACAAGCTGTTGTCTACCTGCAGAGGAGAACCTCCAAAGCATGGGTGCCAGCATGCCTGTGGTGTGTGCCGATGCCAGTCCTCTCCGAGGGGCTTCCCATCATTCCCCTCTGACGACTCCATGCCAGAGTTCCTCCAAGAGGCCCTCAGTCACTGTTCAGCCTGCTGCCTGACCTTGTCCTTCTGAGAAGACTGAGTCATGCAAATGGTCCTGATTGAATCACTCTCAGGCCGACTGGGACACCCAGGCTTTGAAAGGTATTAGATGTGGCCATTTCTTCTTGACCTGCTCTTTGTCTGGGGCTCAGGATGATGTGTTGCTGGCTCCTTACTGTCTGACAGCTTAGAAGGGACAGCCCAGCCTCTACTAATCCATCTGCCACATCTGTTTCCCTTTCCCAAGCCTAATGCCTTGGAAGCAAAGCCCAGGGACTGCAGGTCCTGTGTGACGAGATCCTTGGGGGTTGGTCAAACGGACCCTCCTAACACGGCGTCCTGAGCTTGGTGTCAGATCGGAGCTAAAATCTTGGGCTTGCCCTTGTGCATGAGTTTTGAAAACGGTCTAACAGAGAGCAGTGCTGAAACACACAGGGAGGAATAGATGCCTGGTTTGATGCCAACTTCACGGACTTTTCCACATCCCCGAGTGCGCGCATTAAACAGATTACGAGTTTATTGTGTAAGCCTCCATCCCTCCTGTTGCCAGCCGAGAAGGTCTGAACCAACCACTGTGCGACTATCTGGCTTTGTTTAATATGTGTTCCTCCTGGGGCTATGTATTATACCACCAATGCCCATCTTGTCAACTCTCTAAGCACAATATTATACTAGCAAATCCTACCAACAAAAACTCAGTATGATCGTGGAGCTGCTGGTAATGAACCTAGCGAAGCCTCTTCCCCACGACATGCTCCCTGCCCAACACAGCTCCCGGGGTCTGAACACACACAGCCTGCAGGCTTCACAGCTCATGGACTCCGTTCTTTGCAGAGGGACTGGGGTAGTGCGGGCAGGTAGCTTTGTGGAGACTGCAGGCCTCCTAAGATAGTCTGAGCCTCTCCCAACTCTCAGTCACCTGAGGTCAGGCCAACCTTGTCGGATGGATGGATTTCCCTTCACGTGTCCTATGTCTGCTTCAAAACCCTCAGCTCTCTTTAGACGTCTGCTAGGTCTTCCTTCTGACCGTCATCGCGTTCTTCTCTCTGGCTTACCCTCTTGGTGAGTCCTGCAGAAAGAACGTAGATTCCATAATGATAAAAGAAATCTTTGCTCTCCCCCACTTCCTTCTCCCATCCCCTTCTTTGTTACCGTGGCTGTACTCCCAGCTTCAAAACCCTTGATTGCTACATGGCAACTCCTTAGCAAGTTGACTGGATGATTTCATGTTTTGTGGTTCTTCCCAGTTCTCTCTCTCTCTCTCTCGCTCTCTCTCTCTCTCTCTCTCTCTCTCTGCACCGTATCTCTAAATGACATCTAGACCCTACATACCTCTGCATCGCTCTACTTGGGAAGAGCATGTAGCACGAGTCACAGGCCGGTCTTATGTGACTCGGTCATTCTGTCAACCCAGCGATCTACTGAGGTTGCCCAGCCCTTGAGCTTTTTCTGACCAACATTTCTGGGTTCTGCAGAAATCAAAAGCCTATTTCAAGATATGCGTGAGTTTTGGGGGTGTGAGTGGGTTTACGTTGCTGTGCCTTCAGACTCCGCCTCCTTCCATCTGTTCTCCCTAAATCAATCCAGGTGTGAAGCCCAGTCACGTCTGCAGCGTGTGTGCATGTGTGTGTGTGTGTGTGCACCATGCTCACTTCAGCTATCCACACCAAGACTAAGGTGATACAGGCACCCCCCATTGCCACTGTGCAAGGCCACAGCAACCACTTAAGATGGCACCCAAAATGGCCTGACTCTTGGAGGGTTTTTTTTTACCCCACCGCTGGGGTTGCAACTGGCTCTCCGCCTTCTCGCCGAATCTTCTCTCCTACCTTTCTGTAGAGAATCAAAGCTCAAAACATATTCCCAGGCAGAGTAGTTAATTTGTCGTTTGAGCTCCTGACTCCAGTTCCACCTGATCTCCATAACAGCTTATCTGCTAACCTTGGTTCCCCTAAACTAAAACAGAAATACCCACTGTAAGAGAGTTATAAAAATGTTAACTAAAACAAGCGCCACAAACCAAAACCACACTTGTCTCTCTTATGGCATCCTTTGTAGGCTAGACAAAAGAAGTTACATCTACTTGGTAATCACTGGAAGCCAAGGTGTGTTGACACAGTCTGAAACATTGTTCAGTATATGCCGATTTGTACTTAAAAGAAAGAGAAGACTCTTGGAAGGATGAAGAATTTTAGAGAGAGGAGCTGAGTTATTTGGGGGCAGGGATGGGGTAGAGACTTCCTTCTCCTCATGTAACCTGTCAGTGTTGTGGATTTCCCATATTTAAGAGGCTATTGTCATATCTATGTATCATCAATAAACACGACACAGAAGGCTGGTTACACGAAAGTGCTCAAACCCCGTGACTTTAAGCCTTGTGAGTCATGGGGACTCCTGATGTTGTCTGTGGTTGAGGGATGAGTCTCAGAGGCCAGTCTTGGAGAATGTGCCTGTCACCGCACATGTCCCTTACCACTGTGACTTCCTTGTCGTGAAGAGCTGAGCAGACACGCATCATTCGCCACGTCTGGGTTATAACATCTCGTTCAGAGTTCCAAATGGTTAGAAATGTTCACAGACCACTCCTTGCCTTGCCCAGTTTTGCAAACAACCAAGAAGGAAGTTGTCAACGCTGTAAATGTTGAAGGTACAAGTGATTGAACAATCTAAACTAATAATAACTGCAATGCATTGGAACACATACTATATGAATTCATAATTAAGGTATATAAACAAGAATAAAAACTCACTGACACCTTTGGAGGATGATTAAAAAAACCTAGCTAGCTTGAAAACCAATTTACAAAAAGAAAATCAAACAACTACCTTACCTATACAAAGGATATTTAATGGTAACCAAACAATTGATCACCTCAATCTCCCTCCCTCTCTCTACCCACCTCTGTGTGTGTGTCTGTGTCTCTGTCTCTGTCTCTTTGGGAGACAGAGTCATAGACACCATGGGGATTAAACCCAGAGCTGAACATGCTAGCCAGGCACTCTAACACTGAGCTGAGCCCAAGCCTGTGGAAGTTTATCTTTACAGAAAGAGTTCAGGAAATAAATGAAAGATTCATACAAATCAGAATTCCCTAAAAACTGTGTTGATCTTGACAATGATGCTGACAGCTGCTAATAACAAAAAGAAGAACGTCTTGTATTCAGTGCAGTGTCTTTATTAGGTGATGAAAATTAGGTCGGAACTGTCTTCTGGAGGAATATTTTAAGTGTATAATTCTGTCTGCACATACACAAAGATACAACATATTTATAAAGTCTTCCACTTCTGAAAAAGTCAATCCTGAATGTTAACAAGTTTCTACATCTAATAATTTTACAGGAAGTATAAAAGGAGTGGGTTTAATAAAGCCATCGAGAAATAATTAGCAAAATTCAAACTTTGGGTATCCCTTGAGGACAACTTGGTTTCTTCAAATCAATTGCAGAGGAAACGAGAAAGTGGATGAGAGGGAACAGGTCAGTTAAAGCAAAATGAAGAGAGTCATCTGATTATGAGAACAAGTCTGCTTTAGATCTTGGTTTAAACAAACTACTGAAGAATTTGGGAACAGCTGTAGAAACCTGAAGGGTAGATACCTGAGGCATTAAACTATCATTAATGTTTTAGGTGATAAAGTAATGTGGTTATGATTTCAGCAAGTCCTTAAGCTTCAGATATGTGTATGTGTGCATGCGCGGATGGGTAGATGACAGACAGGAGATAGATGGATGGATGGATGGATAGATAGATAGATAGATAGATAGATAGATAGATAGATAGATAATCGATAAATAGATAGATAGATGATTGATAGATAGATGACAGATAGATAATTGATAGATAAATGATAGATACATAGATAGATACATAGATAGGTGATAGATAATTTGTTATCAAATAAAAATTAAAAGCACAGGTCATGTCTATAATTTAAAGACAAATGTGTTACTGCTTTGGGGAGTGGAACTGGGAAATTAGGAGCTGGGATGGGAGAAATAAACTTGAATAATTGCTTTAATTAATGAACTATATTAGAATGAGTTCACCAGAACCTCGCCATGCTAGGAGGGTGGGAGAGTGTGTGCTTGTATTACAGAGCTGTCAGGAGCAGCACCCTGGAACAGGCTTGTCCAAGTCCTAGAGCCATCAGAGCTGGGTCCACCTCCCTCCCCCTAAGCTAGGATCTCAGAAACAAGAACTCAGAATCATTTGGGAACTGCCCTTGACGGCCTAAGTACCAGCTTTTTAATACTTATTGTTTGGAAACTTTGGAGTGTGTAAGGGGAAAATATAGCCAGAATTAAATGCAAAGTCACGCAGTTCTGGAAGTCGGGAAGGCCTTTTCTTTTCAGATGTGTTGACAGTGATTTAATCAGCAGATGTCACTGTGTTATCCTTGGGGACATCGCTTCCATGTGCTTGTTTTAGAGACAGGGTGTCCTCCTGGCAATGCCACACAAAATATTTGGGGTAATTTTGCCTAATGACAATCCTCCTTTGTGTGTTCCCATCGCCTGGTAAAGTTCCTAAGTTTCTGTCCCTTTTGTTTCTGTTTTTCTCCAGCATCATTGACAAAGAAGTCTCACTGATGGCGGAAATGGATAAAGTCAAAGAGGAAGCCAGTAAGTAGGCATGTGGCTGTATGACGAGATACCCCCCCCCAACCCAAAGCAATCCATCACTCAGGTTGACAGCAGTAATTCTGGGTTGGGGAAAAGACCCTACAATTCACACTGAAATTCTGGTGGGTGAGCTCCGGAACGCCGGGCAGGTCACTCGTCTCTGTGTCTCTGTATTTTTTTCTGCTACACCGTCTGGCAAAAGGATAGTGCATTTCTCTGAGCTGTCAGTACAGGGTGTTCCCTGAGGAAATAAGAGGTGTCTACTGATTTTTTTTTAACTCAAGAGGACTTTTGTGCCCACACAGAAACTAAACTTAAATTTAAAAGGACAATGAATTTAATATCACATCTATGTAGATGTGTGTGGCGTGTGTTTGGGTGGGGCGTTTGGGTGGGGCATGTGAACCGTGCGTGTGACTTCATGGAGGGAGTGCGCACACCCGGGTGTGAAGGCTAGACATCAACTTGAGTTTTGTATCACATGTCACCGTATCTTTTGAGAAAGATGGTGTCACGAACCCGAAGTTCATCGGTTTGGCTAGACAGCTAGCTGGTAGGCTCTAGAGATCCACCTGCCTCTGCCACCCCCCACCCCCACCCCAGGGCTGAAATTGCAGACGAGTGCTCCTGCCCCTGCCTTCTTCATGTGGGTTCTGGGGAAGTGAACTCAGGTCCTCCAGATTGCACAGTGAACACTCTACTGCCTGGGCCATCTCCTCAGCCCTGGCATTGATCTGGGAGGAGCAGGCATTAAATCTAAAGACAGTCGTTTTGAAGTCTATACAACTTACAATCTCACTATGTCATTCAGAGTAGTTTTAACTCATTGGGGTAGTTTAAAAGAAAATGGTCCCCAAAGGGAGTGGCACTATTTGGAGGTGTAGCCTTGTTGGAGGAAGTATGTCACTGTGGGGGCAGGCCTGGAGGTTTCTTTTGCTCAAGCTTCCCTCAGTGTGACAGTCAGTCATCTTCCTGTTGCCTGCAAGATGTAGGACTCTCAGCTCCAGCACCACGTCTGCCTGCACGTAGCCATGTTCCCTGTCGTGATGATAATAGACTAAACTTCTAAAGGTGTAAGTGAGCTGCCCCAATTAAATGTTCTCCTTATCAGAGTTGCCTTTGTCAAGTTGCCTCTTCACAGCAATAGAAAACCCTAACTGAAACACTCATTCTCTTTTAAGTTCAAATAACTCAAGTTATTGATTTTCCCTTAAATTGCTCCTGTTTAGCCTAAGGATGTAGCTCAGTTTGAGAGAGCACTTGTCCGGCATGCTGAAGACCTGGGTTTGATTCCCCACGTGACCTAAACCAGACTTGGTGATGCATGCCTGTAATCTCAGCCGTCAGGAAGTGGAAGCCAGAAGATCAACATAGTGAGTTTGGAGGAACCTGGAGTCAACGAGGAACTTTCATAAAATGAAAAACAAAACAACAACAAAATTTGTGCCACTTAGGGCTGCCTAAATATTTGTAAAGGGGTGTATGTGTGTGTTTATATTATCTGTCTCTCTTCAGGCATTTATCAGAACCTTCCATTGCACTGATAAAGCAAACAAGCAGAAGATCCCCAAGCTTTGAAGCAACTTGTACAGGAGTAATAATTCAAATGTACAGATGCACTAAATGAATTTTTTTTAAAAAAATACTCCAGTTCTGTTTACAAACGCTGCCAAAAATGCCATCACCTGCCAACTTCAGACTGTAAGAGGATGATCCAGGAATAGGACCTGGGGCTGGGTTACACAGGAATTAAATAGCCAGCATTCTGGTGCTCCCTGGAGGAGGGCCACCGTGGCATGAATTGCTGGGAGGTATCTTAGCCCAGAGTTAACTTGTTAACGTGTGTGTGTGTGTGTGTGTGTGTGTGTGTGTGTGTGTGTGTGTGTG
>JABTXL010000827.1:1400801-1423172 GCA_025134845.1 Neodon shergylaensis | reverse complement strand
TGTGTGTGTGTGTGTGTGTGTGTGTGTGTGTGTGTGTGTGTGTGTGTAATTAGACTAGTAGTAGTTGCCACAGCTCTTAGACAGGTGGGCCATCCTGGGACTAGAGGGTCCAGTCATTTCAGGTATGTCACAGGGCTTTTCCATGGCCCCAAAGTCTCTGTTTTGTGAACAAACAGTTGAAAAGGTTTGGGCTGGGACTGGACCCAAAGTCAGAGTTGTTTTTAAAACCTCGGGTGCCTTTGTGTAGTCTCAGCCCGGATTAGGGGCTCCGCACCCCCACTCTGTGCTTGTGTGTGGCGGGCCTGCTACTTCTGTAAATTCTACCCTAGAATTCAGTACTCGTTCAGTCCTGAGGCTCAATGTCTTACCTAGCCTTCTGTGGTGAAGAAGTAGATTCTAATTCCCATGAAGGAAGGCTTCATCAGCAGAATAGATGAACTTACCAGCAAAAGTGAAGGCAAGCAAGAAAAAAAAAAATAAAACATTTGCTTCTTCCATTTTTTTTTCGTGGCTTACCATCAGAAGGCGTGGCCCATACTTAGGGTGGGTTTTTCCACCTCAGGTAATCCAATCAAGACGTCCCTTCACAGGTGTGCCCAGCTGATTAGTTAGGTTCTAGTTGATTCCAAATGTATTCAAGTTGACGACCAAGAGTAACTAACCATCACAGTTACAATCAGCATCCGTGTCTACAGGTGGCAATATCCATATTAGCAAACACTAATGTAATTATGTAATTATTCTCAGAGTATATTTTAGATGGATGTATCTCACTTTGTTACTACGTTAGCACGGTGTGTGTGTGTGTGTGTGTGTGTGTGTGTGTGTGTGTGTGTGTGTTTCAGCGCGTTGCAAATGTTGCTGTTTAACTACACAGCGACCCTGGAGGGAGTGAAGGATTGTTACATTTTACAGATGAACAAGTCAGCATGCATACCAGGCCTTCAGACTTTGTCTGCCTCCCTGGGGAACTGAAGGTCACACAGACATATTCTTGACAGGTTTTCTGGCGATTTGGGAAGAAAACATGACTTTGTAAAACAAGAGCTCATTATGAAGCAAAACAGCAAATGCTCAAGAACCGTTACGGAATACGAAGGAGTTCAAATAGTCTCTACGCTTGAAGAAGCGCTAGCAGTCCACACCTGGCCCCACGATTCTGAGCACAAAGCCTTGCGCTGTTGAGTATTATTGGAGAAGCCTTAGGCTGTCCATGGTTCAAGCAATATGAGCCACGCTTCCAGTGTGGTCTAAGAATCTGAAGGGATTTGCAAATCCAGTTGAGAAAATGGATTTTAGCATGCCAGATTCCGTTTACAAAGCTGCATACACAATATCGTCTTGCATGTAGAGGGGACCCAAGCTGCACGGAACTGTCTCCCTCTACACATCTCTGAAAGCGTGGTGCTTTCGAAACATACGTGTTACTTGATTTTAAATTATGGGTACCCGTTCTTAAGGTCTGATCTGGTTTTGTCGTTGCTTTTTGTTTTTGTCATGGGCATTGCTGATGGTGAAAATGTGAGCCCCTGAAGAACACGGGCACTGGATCTTAACTTTTCAGGCTTTTTCATAAAGAAAGGCTTTGAGATGTTAATGAGACTGTACCCCGGCGTTTGCTGATACGCGGTCTTCATTGTCACGATTTGCATGAGTTTAAACTCAGAACTTATTGGCGATCTTGCACCTGCATCCCCATTTTAGGGCCCATTTGTATCTATTTTTACAGAGGCTCCCATCTCGAGTGAATGCCCAACTTCTACACAATCAAAAAGAACAATGACCCCTAATTGTCGCCAGCCTCCCAAATGATCCATTGAGAAAAGTGAGATCTGCTTCGCCGCGCTGTCACCGTGGTCTGCCCATCCCTTTTACTCACTGCCTTTCAAATCTCAGTCTTTGGAATTTATATGTTTTTTAATCGCACTTCGCAAGAAGGGAGCATAGCATTTCCTATTCTTACTCAATAACCATTCCTCATGTTGCTGACTTGAGTCCCATTTGTATGTTGAATTATAATGACAAGTAAGCAACTAATCAAAGCCATGGATCTTAAAAACTTTTTTTATGCTAGTATGGCGTAACTACTATGGGCGGGACATACTGGTTCATATATGTGGCATGCGTGTGAGTGTCCATACGTGTTTGTGTGTATACATGTGGAGGTTAGAGGTGAACATTGAATGTCTTCCTCTGCACTCTGCCGGCAGGGTAACGTTAATGCTGTCAGAGGGTCCTTGGGGACGGTGCACACTGGGTACCACCCTTTCATCAGTTGTCCCTTAGGATGCTGAGCAAGGGTGGTTGGAAATCACAGTTTTAAATACAGGGGCTTCACATATCCCAGGCTGATCTCATCTCACGGTGTAGCAAAGATGACGGTGAGCTTCTGATGCTTCTGCCTCTCCTGCCCAGGTGGTGGGATTGCGGACTCCTAGCACCGCGCCTCGTTATGGGGTGAGTCCGCCAAGTGAGCCACGCCCCTAGCCCACATTCCATTATTCTAAGGACCTCTAGAAATCTCTTTCAAATAGTATTTCCTACTTTCTAAATGTGGACACTCGGTTTGTTGCAAAGCTAATGTATAGATCAACCAAACGTGTTCTCTGGCTAAAAGTAATAGCAGGTTGCTATTCCGTGGTCTCTGGCGCAACTAGATACCCTAAGACATCTTTCAGTACGACACCGTCGGCATCCAGGTACATATTAGTCACTAAAGTTATCCAGACATGGTTTTGCAGTAGATTTTCTGAATCCCGAGACCAATAGGTATAGGTCAGTCTGCCCAGCTCTCTGCTAGGCGGGGGCAGCCAGGTAAATACCCAAAGAATGGTTAGTGTAATTGGCAGATAATTGAGCCTTACGTTGAGGGTTATTTTATTGGCATCTCAACATGGATATTGACGCAAACATAACATCTGTCTGAAGAATGGCTTCAGTGTGCAGGAATCTTAACCTTTGACTGTGAGAAGCTGCCTTTATTTTTGTTTGTTTGCTTGCTTGCTTTGATTTTTTTTAAGTGACTTGTTTGACATTGTATTTATTAAGGCCTCTTAGAATCAGAAATCACAGTGCTTGGATGTGTGTGGTGGCACAGGCTTGAAATCCCAGCCATGAAGGCTGAGGCGGAAGGGATGTGCAGTCGAAGCCAGCTGACCTACGCAATGAGGTCATACTTCAAAACTATCCATTGTTGGCTCTGTACTGAGGATGCAATCTGACAGGGCAGTTCACCCTTGCACGGCAAGGATGGAGCACACAGTTCAACGTGCGTGTAATCTCACATGGGTTGTTGTTTCCTAGGGCTCAATGTGACTGGCCAAGAGAAACACAGGAAATGCATGTATGATGAACTAGAGAGCCCCAGGTCTGTGTACGGAGAGTTCAAACGTCTTATTTATTGCTTTGGTGCGCTGTAGTCTCTCGGGAAACACACACAAGTTAACCTGGGTTTCTGCATCTCTCCGAAACTTGAGTTCACGTGTCAGAGAAGAGGAAGTAAGGGACCAGGGAATTCTTGACTGTCATCTCTACAGGTGTAGATGCTAAGGAACACACACACATCCACTTCATGGTAGCTTGACTGGCCTCGAAATTTTTTCTACCAGGGACGCTTCAAAGACCCGAGATACTCTAGCCTGGAACTCCTCTTTTTGTAAAACAGAAGTGTGTGTCAGAACATCAGAGGCAGAGGCATGGGTTTTTTTTTTTTTAGCTCATAAAAAGCTAAAAGTAAATCTTGGATGTCATATTCCAGTCTTGCAGCTCGTTACCCCAAGTGACTTTGTGTTGAAATATTCCAGACTAGGGATCGAATCCAGGGACTTTTGTGTGCTACTTAAGGGCTCTACCACTGATCTCCACCCGAGTCTGGATGTGGTAAGATTTAGAGAGTCTAATAGCACCTACAGGAAAATGGGTATACGGAGTGGCCTTCTGTTTTCATAACCTCATTCCGTAGGATTTTAACATCTTTTTTTTCAGAACTGGTTCTGAACAACACATTGAAGCCTCCGGATTAAGAAAGTGAGTTCAGAGACCAGGGTAGAGAATGAAGGAAAGCGGTGTGAGGGGACAGTGGTGACTCAGGGGACTGGGTTTTCTTCGGGGATTGGCAGATGAGGACACCAGGAAATGAGTTGTTGGTGATGAACATGAAGAGCCACGCCCCCTTGATGACCAACTGGGTCGTGGCCCTGCACAGCGACCTGCCTCTTGGGAGAGAACCGACTCCAAGAAACCCTGCCGTTTAATATGTTTAAGTCCCTGTCCTGACGTGCCTTTCCTTCTCCTTTGGCAGTGGAGATCCTGACTGCCCGTCAGAAGAAAGCGGAAGAGCTGAAGAGACTGACCGACCTAGCCAGTCAGATGGCGGAGATGCAGCTGGCCGAACTCAGAGCGGAGATTAAGGTCAGTTCTGTGAAACTCCAGCAGAATGCCGAGCTGGCGCTCTGATCCCGCTGTGTGTGGTTTGTGTCAGTAGCTGGCTGCTCAGACCGTGTATACCCCGCGTCCTCCCATGGGGTCGGAACACAGACTACAGAAGGGTGAAGAAACAACCGCTATCCTTAAGTTTATAGACCCACTGAGATGGTTCTTGTAAACAGCACGGGGTAAAGTGGCCAGAGGGGAGGTGGTCACCAGGAAGGCAAGAAATGCTCATAACGAAGTAGGAACGTGACGAACGCCCAGTTATTAAACACACAGTGTGTCTGCACACGTGTGCACCCAGCTTCCGCCTGGCGTCTAGAAACCCAGGGTCCTTTCAGCATAGAGCGGCTGCTGGCGTTAGAACGGTCTGTCCGTCGCAGGAGGAAGCTGCGTGGCAAGAGCAGAAAGGGCCAGGTGGCATTTGATCCATCCCCTCCATCCTGGTTAACTATGGAAGGGAGCAGGGGATTGGGCGTCAAGAGCCCTGGAGGTATTTCCCTTCTCACCTTCTCCCTGCTCTTGCTTCCTCCTACCCAGCCAATTGCAAGGGCCTCCTAACTGTCTTCTTCCAGCTTCTCTGCTCCGGGTCCAGAGTTCAATTCCCTAACAGACCTAGCCTCCCTTAGTACAAGCCACCCCCCCCCCGCCTCAGAATCCAACACAGTACAGGACTCAGTAAATACTGCAGCACCCATTTCCTCTGATAATTCCAGCTTGTTAGAACTTCAAGCGAAGAGTGTGGGATCGCAGCTTCCTAGTCAGTTGAAATCAATTTTCTCTCAGGTTTCATTTCTGCCTATCAGAATCCCACTTTTCATTACATGGTTGATAGCACAGGCTTCGGCGTGAAACAGGATAGCTCCCAAATTTTCTACTTCTGTGGCTTGGGTAAATTACATATTGTCTTAGGTTCTTAGAGTCCGGCCCCCTCATCTGTAACATAGAGGTAATATGAATACTGACTTCAGGATAACGTGATCAGGCGAAAATGAGGTTATTTCTTAAGAAGTCGTTCAGTCAGCGTCCGGTTTAATTTTTTAAAGTATTCCAGCTCCCGTGTTCTCTCTTCTAAGACCCTCTCCGCGTGCCACTCAGCAAGAGATAATTTCTTCCGCTCCTACGTCTCCAAAGTGCCAGCCACTTCACCCTTGGATTGAATGGCATGTCTTCCCTCTCTAGTAAACCCCTGATACTCAAGGAGGGTGTGAATCACAGTTGTTCCTGTGTTTCTCACTGCGCTGTCTACGCCGTGATCTTAATTTCAAGTGGAATTTAAATGAATTGAAAGCTAATCTTTCCCACTCCCCCATAGCGGCACTTGAGATTCCCTCAGGAAGATTGTGTTTTCTAGACGCAGAAGACTTGGTTTCTTATTAAGATAGAGACGAGGTGTCCAGAGAGGACGGCGTATTTTCTTTTGACGGTTAAAACCGTACCAGGCCCTCGGCCAAGGTAGGCGGTCCAGGCTGGGATGCATCTCGGAAAACCACACTAGTGAGGAATGCTAAAGGGTTGAGTAGATGAGCCTGGACATAGAGCTTCTTCTTGTCTAAGCTGCAGTGGGGAAGTCAGGTCTCCTAACTTATTCCCAGAAGAAGGCGGAGGGTGACGGAGGCAGAACTTAGAAGCGCCTCAGGCCAACTGGACACGAATGAACCCCTCAGGTCCGCCATCTGTGGGCACAGGAAGAACACAGTGAGGGGGTGCGCGGGTGTCCTGGCCGCGGTTTGGAACTCCTCCTCCACTTTTCTTCCCTCCAGCACTTTGTCAGCGAGCGCAAGTATGACGAAGAGCTGGGCAAGGCGGCCCGCTTCTCCTGCGACATCGAACAGCTGAAAGCCCAAATCATGATTTGCGGAGAAAGTGAGTTGTGCGTTGTGCATGCGTACTAAATAATTCCGCGTGAGTAAGCCTAACGCGGTTTGGGGTTGACGACAGAAACGTCAGGTGGACAGTCACACAACCCCCCCCCCCGTATGGCTAAACGGAGGTCTGACGAGCTTTAATGGTATACAGCCATGACATTAGTCACTGGAAATGTCAGGATTTGAACTTAGACTCTTCAGATGCCACTGCCCGTCAGCAGATCCCCAGGATTTAAGCTGAATAGAGCAGGTCAGCTGGTTGCTACCTTTCACAGGCTTCCCCTGCGCTTGTCCAGGTACGCCGCTGCCCTGCTTGCAGCCTGCCTGAGAGCCCTGAGCACCACGCCCCCAGCCCCTGGGCCCCGCCCCCACTCCCTGGGCCCCGCCCCCTCGCCCTCGGCCCCGTTCCCTGCTTAGCCCGGGTTCTCTGCTGAGTGAAGCTGGAGATAATGAGAGGCTTCGCGCCAGCCATTAGTTTAGTCTTGTTCCCTATTAAGCCTTAATTGGAGAGGCTGATGTGCAGCTAAATTGGCTGCTGCGTTTTCCTGTTCTCCGGCCCACACACGAGGGGAGGCGGGGGATGAGTGACAAGCGCTGACGTGGCTTTGAGGACAGTCACCGCGGAGGACCGGCAGCCGTCCACAACCCCGTAGTCAGCAGGAAGCTAAGATTTGACTGCGCTTCTTTTTCTACGTTGAAATTTCTTTTTTCTCTCTCTGTCCTCGAAATTAAAAAAAAGTCTATCAGCGCAATCTAAAAATTGCCAAGTTGCGTTGACTAGCATGTGACCTCGCTTTCAGGTCACCTGTGATTACATACCACATACGTGTGTAGTAATACAAGCTACTTTCGTCACAGTAGATGCTAGACCTTTTTCCGTGTCCGTATGTTCAGCTGATCACTTATGTAACTGACGTGACCAGTCCTGGGTTGTAGCCTTTAAATAACCTCCCGTTTTGAGCGCCAGAAAACAATGCCTTTGGCTTCCTGTTGGCCATCTTTGTCAGCCACCTGATTTTCTTGCTGTGCTTTTTAGATTTTTTTTTCTTCATATTGATGGCAGGAACCTGCCCGTCCCAGGTTCTCCTTGAATCGGACAATAAGCTGGGCTCCAATCCTGGGTGAATCTGTGCCACCTGGCTCTGCTGGGAGAGGCGGAGGGGCACTCCACTGGCTTCCCTCCAGGTGCCAGCTAGTGAGAGAAGCCGCCCCTTATCAAATTTACGAGTGTCCACATAAAAACAGCCAGCCTCGAGTGTTTGTGACAGTAATCCTCACGAAAATCCTGCGTGGAGGGTGTGCATCGCTGCGGCGACTGACCCAGAAGTGGAAACGGGAAATAATGACCCCAGGCGCCTGAACCTGGCGAGCCCCAGAGCTGCTGAAATCCCCTGGCTGTGTTTGGACAGCCCAGAATCATTTATCACACCTTACCTACAATATGAAGGGGCCGGAGCTTACATCCCCTGTCCTTTCCACTTCTAACATTCTGCGAGCCCTGCTAGCCACTCCTAATCCTCCTGCCAAACCCCGGGATTAAGTCCTGATCCGACAAAGGGAACAGAGAAAATTGCTTTGAAAAATTGGTGGCAATTTTAAAATTCACAAGAAGGTCTTTCCCTGTCCAGCCTGACAGTTGAATCCCAGCAAGCTGTGAGAGAAGTCACGGCTTTATCCTAGAATTGATTCCCTCTGGCCTCGATTCGGTATAATCACACAGAAATCACCCTGCCCGAAACCACCACTTTCAGAAACAACAGGACTGGCAATAAGAAGCATTGAACAGACCTGTCTGACCCGAATGTGTGCCCGAAAGCAGCTGCCTGATCAGCCTGCTGTGCACGTCGCCCTGGGATGATGTAGGTCTGTGCTTAAAGACTGGTCTGGGTAGCCCTGGTGGAGTATAGGAGATGCCCGGGACTGGCCGGCCTGCCCTGTGGTCAGGGATACTCAGGACCCAGGGCCACAGAATTTCTGAGGCATAACGTCCATCCACGCCCATGCTCTCAGAACGCAGGGCTCTGCTAGCCTCTCCATCCTTACGTGTCTGCAGCACGGGCTAACGCAGAACCTGATAAATGGAAGAACTAATTCACTTATGCATGAGCCAGAGAGGGAGCACACAATGTCATTATCTCGCTGTCCGTGCTGGTTCTTGACCTAAAAAAGAATCTTTAAGTTACAGAGGTGTGTCTTTGTTCCTGCAAATGCCTCTCGTCATGGAATCTCACGGGAGAAATGTGTCCTTTCGAACTACATCCTAAAGAATGACCCCTAATGTCTGTATGGAGCTCCTGCCAATTTCTTCCCTCTGTGGCAGTCTCTAATGGCTCCTCGGGCAGCGGCGCTCTTGGCACAGCCCCTAACACCAAACCCATTCTCCCTTGCAGTCACACATCCAAAGAACAACTATTCCTCAAGAACCCCCTGCAGCTCCCTGCTGCCTCTGCTGAACACTCCCGCCGTGGCTTCCGGGAAACAAGGGAACTTTGCCCGGAAATCGTCCAGTCACAGCAAGCCCTCGGAGGGGAAAGTGGCAAACCCCAAGATGGTGAGCGGTCTTCCCAGCACTGCCGATGCCTGTCACCAGACCATGCCCACGAACAAGCAGGTAAGCCACTCCGGGAGGGCCTCATGGCGCTGCCTGCAGGGTCTCTGCAGGTGCTGGTACACGATGCTGGCAAGGGCACCGCCCATTTCCAGAGGAAGAAAGTTAACAGCTCTGAGCCACTGAGCTAGTGGTCCTGTCCAGGCTCCCTCAAGCTCGAGAGCACTGGCTGCCTGGCCTCACCTTCTGCCTTATGAGCTTCACCATGTTGCCTCATTCACCTAATGGAGACAGGTCCTCTCATGTCCTTCTTGCCAGCATCTCCAGGTTCTGGACAGCCCACTGAAACCATTAGTGAGAGGGAAAGTGGCCGTTGCTGTTATTTATGATTTTAAAAAGTTCCTGCTTAGGTTTGGAGTAACGGGTCAAAGTCATGCGAACTTGTCTTGCCGTGGAATTTCAGTGAGGGACGCATATTTCAAAATGAATTTCTTGGTTCACTCCTGTCTTCCATGGCCTCTAAAAAGACAGCTTTTCACTGGTGGTGGTGCACGCCTTTAATCCCAGCACTTGGAAGGCAGAGGCAGGAGGATCTCTGTGAGTTCGAGGCCAGTCTAGTCTATAAAGAGAATTCCAAGACAGACAGGACTGTTAAACAGAGAAACGCTGTCTCGAAATACCAAAACAAACAAACAAAAAAAAACCCTGAACTTTTCAAAGAATAGTCTTCCACCCCTCCTCCTGTTTCTGAGAGGGAATTAGTAGCCCGTGTTTAGAAAGTGGAAAAGAAGCAGGATTCAGATTTGGTGACATAGGTGTTGAGCCCATTGCAGAGAGAGCATTCATGATCTCCGCAGCTTTCTCTGTGTTTCAAACCACTGGCTTGCTAGCAAGTGCCCTGGGGAGTCGCCTTCTCTTGGCCTTTAGGAGTTCCCGCTGTTGATGCTGCTGGGCATTTCTATGACTTCATGAGCCTGAAAGTAGTGGCTGGTTAAGGGAGCAGGGTACAAACACACAGGCTAAGTGTGTCTCCATCTCCACAGTATCTGCCAAACCCGTTGCTGTCCTGTAGATTCCTCTTCAGCTCGGTGAAGTTAGCATGTAGGTGATGGCTAATTTAAGTAGTAATTTCCTTGTATATCTAAGCACAACAGAGACGAGCAGGCAGGAAGGGCCCTGTGTTCCAGAATAACTGTTATGAGTCCCACATCACTGTCCTTTCTGCAGAGTTAGGGGTCAGTGAGGCCAAGGAGATATATATCCAGAATCAGCACTCTCTTCTCCCTCCCCCTCTCCTCCCTCCTCCACTTCTCCCTCCTCTTCTCCCTCCTCCTCTTCTCTTTGAAGATGATTAACTTTCTTCCAGTTCCATTTACAAGACTGTAGTGCTAGAACTGAGAATTATGTCAACCTGGCCTGTTTGCCTGCTGTCTTTCACTACTGTGGTTTGAAAAAGTTTGTCTGTGATTTAGGGGGTAGGTTTCCCCAATACCAGTGTCTTCGTGGTTTGCTGACTTCAGACCCTTACTTCGTGTCTCTTTTTAGCAGAATGGACCTTCTAGCCAAAGACGAAGATTTAACCCGCAGTATCACAATAGGCTAAACGGTCCCGCCAAGTCCCAGGGCGGTGGCAACGATGCCGACTCCGTGCTGAAGAGCAACAGCCGGCACGAACACAGAAGACAGCCGCACAACGGCTTCCGTCCCAAAAACAAAGGTGGTGCCAAAAACCAAGAGGCCTCCTCGGGGACAAAGGCCCCAGAGGTCCCAACGCATTCTGAAAGGCCCCGTCGACGGCAGCATGCTGCAGACAACTCAGAGGCCAGGCCTTTCCGGGGTAATGTGGGTAGGGTTACACAGTGCAATCTTTGTCCCACGAGAATAGAGGTTTCCACGGAGGCCACGGTTCTCTCCGTCCCAGCTGTGACGTTGGTGGCCTGAGCCGGGAAAGGAAAGAGCAGGCTTTGCCTGGTTTTGGTTCCCTGCCCGAGGTGCTGACCCAATTCGCTGCCAAAAGAGAGTCAGTGGGAATATACAAACCCCTGTGTGTTTGTGTCCTTCTCTCTCGGTCATTTTTACTCATCCTGATGCCCTGCTCTAGCTCTCTCCATCGTGCCCATGCTTTGCTTGCTCCGTCGTCGCTTCTCCTCACGTTAGCCAGGCCGTATTTACTCGTTGTTAGGGAAACCAAGATGAGGCTGGGGATTGGAGGCTCAGCTAGCCGACCTGTGTCGCCGCTGCCGCCGTGGCGTCCATCCGTTGGTTATCTTTAGAGAGTTCAATGTTGGAACCAGAAATTCCCGCTCAGACAAGCGTGATCTGCCGAAGACACATGTGCTTTTGTAGAATTTAACATCTGGTGTTTTTCTGAAATATAGATTAAATATATATATAAACATATATTGCTTTATTTGAAACAAATTAAAATATGCTGCATTTGACGCCCGGCTTGGTTCTTTCATTGATGGCTACCTTGGTGTGGAATGTTCTTTGACGCACTTTTGAAGCAGAGGTAAAGACCGGAGGTTTAATGCCAAGCTCTGTTTGAAACAAGAACTCTTAGGAAGCAGTGATATTCCCTCAGTTACTATTCGGATAGGTGCTACACGCCCAGTCATGGATGCTACATGGTAATTAGAAACCATGTATGTAACAAAGTTTCCCTCAGTCTAGCTTTGACAATAGAGATGATAGTTCATTGGAGATGATTGGTTCATGAACCAAAGTCCAGAATTAAAGCATGCCTTCGGTCCAATTTGATCATGATTCCTGCTCCTTTCTCTTAATTCTGAATTCTGTCCTCCATATGCTGACACTGTCTGTATTCAGAATAATGATAATGACCAACTTGCTGAGCTCTCTCCGTGGCTTCTGTGTGGGGCAAGTGTCTTGTTAGAGGTCACAGCAAAGCCCTGTCATGCCATGACTTACAGACCGGATTGTTGTTGGTCTCCCATGGGGAGAACGAGTTAACAGAACAAGCTCATTAGCCTATACTAATGAGTATAATATAGCCTATACTATACATTAGCATGAACCAATCAGAGCCCTTGACATCGACATTGGGCTTCTCCAGAAGCACTGGCTGTGTAAAGCAACTGTGACCTCAGAAAAGGGGAATGAACATAGAGTATCTCCAAAACCGAAGAGCCCCAATTCCCCTCTTTGGACCGTGGGGTTTCCTTCGGTGGCTACTTCCAAGTGCAAATGCTTCAACTCCGTGTTGAGTTTTTTTTTTTTCCTGGAAGCCCAGGTTCATTGGTTCCAGGTTCATTGGTTCCGGGCTCATTGGTTCCAGGTCCGTTTGTTCTAGGTTCATTGGTTCCAGGTTCATTGGTTCTGGGCTCGTTGGTTCCAGGTTCATTGTTTCTGGGTTCGTTGGTTCCAGGTTCATTGGTTCTCTTCTCCTGAACAGCCCAGCATTCAAGCCACACAGGCATCCGTTTCTTCTTTTGCCAAGTACAGGAGGATGTTTGCTCTCACCAGAGCTTTCCGAGGTCTCTGAGTGTACCCAGAGATTTAATAGGAATTCAAAATGTCAAGTCACATTCCAGGAAGGAAGGAAGAGGAACTGGTTCAAATAAGAAAGATGAATGCTTGGGACCACACTCTCTGTTGACCCATCCGAGGCCCTGAATTCATAGCTTACGAAGCAGGAGGATTTTACACAAGTTTCGTGTAGCAAGATCCTGCCGAGCCCCTGAAAAATGTCAGTCGCTATCTGACAGCCGTAAAGATGGGGCAGATTATTCTTAGAGAGGGAAAGAAAATGGACATGCCAGGGAGGAATGTGCCCTCTCCAGAGTTGGAGCCAGCCGCTCTTCTCCTGGCCCGTTCCCTCAAGTTGCCCTGGAGTTAAGAAAGCTCAGACACATTCCTGAGTGCAGAGCAAACACGCCCAGGTCCCTGGGAAGGACGAAAGAATGCTGAAAAGTGCTCAGACCTGATGACAGTTCTCCCCCCCGCCCTCGATTTTTTGCCTTGGACTCTGTCATGGGAGCATTTCCCAATCTTCACTTTAAAGTGGTAATTAGATATTTTAGGCCACTATCAGTTCTTTGAAACAAATACTCTCTCATGTTTGTGTTCAGAGGTTTCTGTCCTGCCCAGTCTAGTCATTCAGCCCCAAAGAAACACACAGAGGTCTACATTAATTATAAACTGGATGGTCTATTAGCTCAGGCTTCTTACTAACTAATTCTTACATCTTACATTAACCCATTACTCTTGTTTGTGTTAGCCACATGGCTTGGTACCTTTGCCAGCAAGGGATTCTCATCTGGCTTCCTCTGCAGCTGGGTCACCACTGCAGACTGCCTCATTCCTCTTCCCAGAATTCTCCTGTTCTTGTCACCCCCCTCTACTTCCTGTCTGGTCGCCCCACCTACACTTCCTGCCTGGCTTCTGGCCAATCAGCATTTTATTAAAATACAAGTGACAGGGTACAGACCATTGTACCATAGCATATTTCTTCCTCTCTGGTAGAACCATTTGTATAATCCGATGGATCTGGGTCATAGTCTTCCATTTTCACTTCTTAAGTGTGTGTGCATGTGTGTGCGTGTGTGTGTGTGTGCACACATGTGTAGATGCATGTTTGTACATGGACACCAAAGGGCAAGCTCTGGTATTGTTCATCATTCAGATGTCCACCTTAGTTTGGTTTGGTTTTCTTCTTTGAGGTAGGGTCTCTTACTGGCCTGAGGCTCCCTAGTTAGACTCTCTGTCTGTGCTCTGGGTGAGTCCCAGGGATCCACCCGGGGCTGCCTTCCCACCACTAAGACTGCAGCTGCCTGCCCAGCTTTGTATGTGGGTTATTAGCGTCGCAGTCAACTCTTTGTGCTAGAATGTCACACCCTTCCCGACCGAGCCATCCTCCAGCCCCATTCTGCCATTCTCAATAAAGAGAGCTAAACGCCTTTTCAAAAGCCAAGAGCTTTATGAACACTGATTTCTCTACTTAACATAGGGAAGTCGGAACAGAGCCCTCTCTTTAACACGTCTCTGATAGAGGTCGAAACTGTTTAATGGCAAGAATGTGTGCATAATTTCAAATCTCCCCTGCAGTTCACCACATAGATCTTCCATCCAGACTCTGAAATCCAAGCTCCCCGATGGCTGCCCAATTACATTCCAAATTCACACTTCACCGGGGAGTCTGCAGGTCCCACTCTGTGGCCATGAGAATGTCGCCTGCCTGCACGCGGTGCGTTTAACCACGAAGAAATTCACCCTCAGTAAAGACTGAGTTTAGGGGGAGGAGCCAGTAGCAGGAGTCCTAACCGAAAGCTCGGGTTACAGACAGGGCTTCTGTTCACCTCAGAAATGGGGATTTTAATTAAACATTCTCAGAGGAGCTTCATCGTATAAGGCTGATGGGAAAAGTGACCAGCTAAGAGTTTTTGTTAAAGTAACAGACTTGAGAATTCTGATTTTTCTAAACCTAGGTTTCAATGCTGATTTAATCATGAGAAGCGGGGGCCTGAGTTTCCTAGACCCGTTTGCAGTGAGGACCGGGAGGCTGGGCTTTTCCCCAGCTGTACAGAAGATGTCTGGATTCCTCACTGCCCCTGATACAGCATTCTCTCATTCTCTCTCCCACCCTTTATGCAGGGCCGGCCTTGCTGGCTGGTTGTGGTGCCCTCTTGTGTCTAGCAAGAGTAAACACTCTGCTTCTCCAGCAGACATTCTAGTGACAGCTTAGGAAATAATGTCATGTGTTTTTCCCTCTCCTCCATTGAGAGAAAATCCCTAAACTTCAGACACAGGAGGGCCATGACCCAAATGGCCCCAGGAAGCAAAGGTAATGATAAAAAAATAAAAAAACGGCTACCTTTAAAATAAAAAAAAGAACCCAGCACTCACAAAGACACAGATGGATCTCTGTGAGTTTGAGGCCAGCCTGGTCTACAAGAGCTAGTTCCAGGACAGGCTGCAAAGCTAGAGAGAACAAACAGAAAAAGAACAACAACAAAATAACAAAAGAATAAATGATCATTCCCTAACTGAGTAATATAGTTGAGTTTTCCTGAAACTGCTTAACATCTTAGTAGTTGTAATGTTTGAGAAAAACAAGTGTGAAAAATTGAGAAGTCCCTGGGATCATTTAGATGAAAATGTGAACTCAATTTTAATACTATACTCACAAAACATAATAGGGTTATTTTTTTTTCACCCTCTTGCTTTTCATTAAACAAGTCTTTAAAAGTCCTGAGAAAGACTGCTGTCTATTCGTAGTTTCTGAGATTCAGTTCCCATCCATGAAGGCGGATCGACCAACACCAGTGTTTACTCCTACGGCTGCAGTCCCATAGGCAGGGGCGTGGCTTCTGAACCTAGCTATTATAGATGCACACCATGGTTCTCAGCCGCTTCTTCATACAGGCTTCTCACACGTTCTTCAGGCTTCGTTTCCAGAGGCCCCTCTATCTGAGGACTGTCTCTTCCCAAAGCCCAGAAAAGCTCCGGGCACTTCCACTAGGTCCACGTTTCACAGAAGTCGCCACACGCTTCCATAAAACGCAGTTCAAAAGGAAAATTTGCAGGGAGCAAATTTCAACACACATAAAACCCAGAACCGTGACCTGACAAGGCCCAAAGAGCTACTGAAAACTGTTAAACATACTTCTAGTCAAAGAATAAAATAAACCATCCTATTTTTAACCGGAGAACTCAACTTTGAGTTAGAGTCAGGACAATGTTAGAACTCCTCTAGCCTGCAGCTCTAAACACTTCTGTTTCTCCCATGCTCAAGCCCCAAAGGCCTGCGAATCAGAATCAGGTGTATTACATTAACTGCCTCGCGCCTTGGTCCCAATATTCCGTGTTAGTTGCTTCTCTGTTACTACGACCGGCGACTTAAGAGGGGAGAAGGATTTATTCTGGCTCATGATTTGAGCGTGCATATCGTCGTGACGAGGGCACCATGGCAGCAGGAAGGAGCGTGAGGCTACTGATTGCCCGGCAACTACGGTTAGGAAACAGCAGTGACTGCTGGGGCCCTAGAGCTTAGTCCTTATTAGGAAATACTTGATCAGATAATAAACAAAATGTTTCTAACAGGGAGCGTGGCATGACGGTACATAACTGCAATCATCCTACCTGGAATTCAAAGTCATCCCCAGCTGCCTAGCAAGTTCGAGACCAGCTGGGGTTACGTGAGACCCTGTCTCAAAGAATATGCACTTCTAACACTGTACTAAAACCAGAAATGTAACTGGGAACTCAAAGGAGAGAATTCTTCATTGGTTGGCATTCTTTGTCATTTTTTGTTGGCGTCCTCCCTCTTAGTCCCACCCCTGCCCGCCCCTGCCAGCCCCAATGTTCTCTCACTTGCCTGTACCCCCTAATAAGAAGGCATTGTTTGCTCGGGTTGAGTCACCCCACGGGAGCAATGGCTCTCAACTGGGCCAAGTGGCCCCCGCCACTTGCAGAAGGCATCTGGGTATTTCTGATCACTGATCGGGTGCCACCAGACACCCTCCAGTGCAGAGTACAATCTAATCCAGGATGTCACCAAGGCCACTAGATCACTCTGCGGGATCCAGAAGGGCTCCATGCTGTGTGTCACCTCCAAATCATGCATTTATCTCAAACGCAACTGTACCGAGAGGCAAGGCCTAAGGGAAAGCATTTAGTTGACAAACGTTCCACACTCATGAGTGTGAGTTAATGTTAGTACAAAAGGCCTAGAGGCTTTTCGTTTAGTATTGTGTTCTCATTCCCTTCCGCTTCCAACACGTGATGAGCAGGAAAGGCCTGTGGGCTCCTTAATCTTCGACTTCCTAGCTTCCAGAACTATAAGAAGTCTTCCTTAGAAACACTGAGTCTCTCTGGTCCCCTGTCCCAGCAAAAGAAAGAGGATAGATACTAGGGATTGGAGAAAGAGATGACCCCACAGACGGAGACCACGGGGTACCTCGACGTCAGGTGGCTGCATTCTCTACTGGCTCCAACTCATTTCTCTGCTGACCAACATCCCTGGTCCGGATGCGTGGCTTCTGATGTCCTTAAACTGTCCATGTTGTCAACACTCAAGCTGAGTTCCCAAGTTTTCCAAATAAAGAAATTAGGTGCCGAATTCTTGAAAGATCTGTAATTGAGCTAGGAATGTCTGAATTTTTAAGAAACCTTGACAGAAAGAAGTGACTTTTGCCTTTTTCCAACTTGAGCAAGTTTACCCTTTACTTTTGAAACCAGTTTCTCTTTTCTAAGCTCCAGCGCCCCCCCAAATTCATACCTGGAGCTCAGCAGAATTTTACTAAAATAATGAGGGTTTTGGGGTGGAAGAAGCCAGCATAAAGTCTAAAAAGGAGCCTTATAGAAGGAAAACCTGTTAAATAAACAAGTAGGGCAGAAATCCGGACTGGCAGTCACAGTAAAATTCTATTCGTCTTAGCCACAGCCAGCAGCAGAAGCCATCTAGCTAGCGAATATGAAATGTGTAGGGGCTGTCTACAGAAACCCGAAAAGAGAAAAATTAGCTTCTCTGTAACAATGTAAACCGTGTGTATTTCATGAGGCTGACAGGAGCAACGTGAAACGGCTCCTCCGAGGCCGCACCACCAGCCAGCTTCTGTGAATACGTAATTCTGGGAACAGCTGGAAACCAATATTTTTCCCGTCAGCTATTCATGATGTTTCTTTCCCTGGCTGCACGACAGTCAGAACCAAGTGTCACCCGTCCACCCTTCACTGGCTGGGGAAATGGCAACCCGCCGACGGTTTGCAAGGGCGAGTTTCCACACGTGAGGAGGGACACTGTTCACCGTAGCTGAAAGGGTCCTAGTGAGTTTACAACACACTTTTGCTGGAGCAGAAGCCCCTTCCGTCGTCACGTTCGCGCTTTCAATTCAGTATTTAACCAGCATCAGTACCAGTGTGGAGTAAGCCTATTCAAGGGAGCTGAAGGTGTAACAGTCTTCTATAAGACAACCGCCCGTTCTCATGGTGTTAGCTTTTAGGGAACACTTTACCACCACAGGACTTCGTATGTATTCAAAATGCTACATCAAAAGATTTCTCAGGCCAAGTTAAATATGTTTGTGAGTCAATCCCTTCTTTAGAGATCAAGACAGTTGCAACACATTTAACCAGACACAGGTTGAGTGGATAAACTTGCTAAGGAGGTACTAGGAGAGACTGGCCAAGTTTAGGAAGCCGTGGCCCCACCTACTCCAGCCCTAGGAGCTGTGTGTCTCTGAACTACTGTGATGACTTCACAAGAACTATCACTCAGACCGTGGTTGCTAATGGCAACTGATCATTAGCACAGCCCTCTTTCTCCAGATAGCAGGAACCTTGCAGGGTCCATCAGAAATCTGCGCCTGCATCCCTGAAGGTCTCAGATGTTCTGATCCACGGCCAGGGGCTGCCTCCAACTGTGCGGAAATATGCTGCCGAACCCCTGGGTACCGGACACCGACAACTGCAGAAGAGACCATCGAGGTCTCGCGCAAGAAGGACGACCCTACTTCAGTACGTCCTACAGAAAGTCTTGCCCGCTGTTGAGCGAATCCCCAAGCTTTACGCCCATGTCTTCCCTCTGGCAAGTAGACGCCGGGCTGGGATGATGGAGTGTGCTCATTCTTGTACAGTATTAACTTTCTCATCCTCGTTCTCTGGATCTTTAAGAACTAGAAAAGACTTCCTTAATGCTGATGCTGTTCTGAAACTGAAAGAAAGTAAACAAAACATAGGAAAATACTCTGTGATCTAGAGTACGTGTCAACACAACCAAAATAAATCCATTGTTAGGTCAGCCTCCAGCTTTTCACTTCACAAGAAACCGGACTTGACCAGGACCAGCGAGTTTCCAACAAGGAGTCCCGGATGGGCACATTTTTCTTCGGATGAATAATGCCCACACGTCGTCTCGACTAAAGTCACTGCCTCCTGACCCAGACACAGGAAACTTTTCAAACTACACACTTCTCCTTTTCGCTTTTTTCCTTCTTCCAGTCCAGGAAAGCACTGACTTCTGGTGCACTACCCACTCGTTGCAGAGGCTTAAATAAAGCGTTTTAAGGACAAAGAAGAAGTAAAACATTTTATTTTAAACTTTTTTTTCCCCACAAAAGGTAAAGGCAACATCCAGGGAACTGTTCTCAAGCAATACTCTCTGACACTCGAGCTTTCTGAACTTGGCCTTAACTGTTCGGATCCGTGGATCTACCCACAACCCCACCCCTGCCGCCAGGACCAGCCCCAAATGCAGTCTTACCATTATTCCCTTTTCAAACAGTGGAGGGGATGACACCCACTCCTGCGTGAAGGTCAAAGAGCAACTTGTGGAAGCTGGTTCTCTCCTACCACGTGGTTGAGGGAGGTGATCGGCCTTGGTGGTGGCAGTGCCGTTACCTGCCGAGCCGTCTCTCCTGTCCTTCTATGCATCCTTCACCCACGGCCCTCGTGTGTTCTAACAAAGGCTAGGTGTGCTGTGAGCAGCCATGTCCTCAGATTACCTGCTGTGAGACAGGGAGGCTATTGACGGATTCGCCCATGATCAGTCTTCACAAGTTCCCTTTCCTGGTTATGTATGTCAGTAAATGAGTTAGCCATTCAGAATATCCTAGGTCAGGTAACAGGTGTGATGTCGAAATTGGTAGTCCCAAGAATGCATTCATCTTTAATTGTCAAGTTGCTTGAGTTCTCTAAAATAGCAGTTTTTAAAGGTGATTAAACAGTTTAAATATTTCAGAATGTCATTATGGATCTTCAATTAAAAGCCTTTCCACTCGGCTAAACCACCTTCTGAGAAAGGGACCAGTAGATGTTTATTCAAAGCTGACTTTATTATTTCATGGATTAGCAAGACAAGAAAGTAATTTTGGAAACACGAAGAGAAAACCTACATAAATTAGTAAGCTCTTAAACTATTGCAGGGAGCCGAGTTTAAATAAGTCGTCAGGGAAAATGTCACGGTTTTGTGGAAATGTTTTATTTATTTAAAAGGAACATTACACATATACCTGCCTCACTCTTCCAGAGCAATACAAGTGCGTGCCCAGGACCCAAGTAAGGAGCACAGTGCTCTAGAACCATCTTTAACCACTGAAGCACAGACTCCACGACAAGTAGAAACGGACGATCCCGTTACCAAACAATGTGTAAGAATAAACACACACAATTCAATGTTCATGAAAAAATAGAGGATTAATCAAAATATTTTGTTCAAAACTATGAAATTCAAGTTACATGGAAACTGTGCATAAAACATAGTGTATAAACCAAAGGACTCTTCAATGGTCACTTCTAAGAACAAATTAACTTGAGTTAAAAAGTTAAACTTGCTCAACTTCTCTTTTCCAAAGCACTTTGAAACATGACTATTGAAACCAAAATCTGAACCATCCCAGAACCCATTCTGCAGCTCCTACCACACGCACCGGGTGTACCTGAAGACCAGGAAAGGAATGGCCTGATCAAGTGAGAGCCCAAGTCTGGTCTGTAACTGTGTTATTTCCTCTCCCCTTCACTGCTCTCAGGCTGTCTTTGGAGAATAAGCAGCTTGTGGCTGCACACTCCTGCAGAGACGCACCCAGCCGCCATACAGTGTGGCCAGCACTGGTCCCCTCCATCTGACAGGAACCTATGCCAGGCCTCACTCCCACCGTTGGGCTACAGGAGTAACGTTATAAGAGCGGCTAGACAACCTGTAGTATTACTGCAAAAGGGGAGATGTTTCCAGTGAACACTGCTCAGTCACCTTGACATCAATTAACCATCTAAATAAAGCTTACATTAAGAGCTAGAAACCAAACTGCACAGACAACCTTAGGAAAACGCAAAGGAAGTAATCCCACAACCGCCAAGTCTCCTCCTCTGCTCCACGTCATGGAACTCATTTTCCCTGTAAACACCCTAAACATCCACTTGGGTTTCCCTTTTGCTGCCAAGAACAGAGCGCACTCGCTGGAACCGGTATGCGGGAAGCTGCGGGACAGGCAGTTTTCAGTCCACTTTACCCATCAGGCTGGTCTTCCCTGGTCTCAGTCTGCACACCCGAAGTGATGGACACCTCTGGAGAAGGCTGCTGGGGGGAGCTGCCCTGGCTCCCTGCTGAGGGGGTGGGCGGGGAAGGCCCCAGACACAGTGGAGTCCTCCTCAGCTTGATCACTCGATGCGGCAGAGACTTCTTGTCAGAGAGGAGCACCTTGGCAGGCGGTGGCTGTGTGGCTGGGTTCTCAGCACTCTGGGCATGAGGGGAAGCAGGAGCATGCCCGGATGCCCCGGTGGCCACAGGGCACTGGGCTGCCTTTCCATAGCTGCCTCTTCGAGACTGGTTTGCTGTGGCCTGAGAGGAGATCTGAGCAGCACGGACAGGCGACACTCTCACAGAAGTAGAGTTCTTGACTTTAATTTGGGTGCTTGTGGAAGGGCCCAGAAATCTGACCGGCTTAGGACCAGCCTTGCAGTTCACACCTTGGTCCTCCTCACTGAGGGTTAGCAGCCGCCTGGAAACACAGAAGCATCCATTTCAGCACTTCCGCTTTGGGGAGCACTAAAGAGCAAGTCTCCAGAGTTCACATTCAGGCATAAGTTTACAGGCAGCAACCCGCCTCCTCGCTCACTCCCACCGAGGACAACTGAAAGGGAACATGTTTACTAGCGACTGCTTCCATGGCTTTACAAACTGTGGTTTACAGTATTTCCACCAGGGAGAGTCTGGGGTGCTGGGCAGGAACCAGACCATACACCACTCTGTTTCCAAGGGCTCTGTGGGGACCCACAGAGTAACTGAGAATAGGCAGTGCTTTTTTCCAAGAACTTCAGAATTTACAGGCTTAATGACAAAGGGGGTCTGCAGCCCTTGTGACACAGAGGCCGGCAGGGCCTCAGGAAAGGTCTACTAAATGGTACGGCTGTATTGGCCGGCCACCGTTGTCCTGACACCCACAGAGCCTGTGTACCATGAGGCACATTTGGGTCCTGCTATGACAGTCAAGCCCACTCTGAAGCTAGGTATTTTTGAATATGAAAAGTATTGAACACATTACCCAGAGAGTCCTGAACTCAACCAACCATTCATTATAAAGAGCCTAAAGGGAAAACACTGCCAGAATGGACCTTAAAACTCCTGACCGTCCTGCCTGTTCTGTCCTGAGACACGTCTGAACACACAGGGAACAGGGGCCTCCAGGCACACTTTCTCTCCACGGTCTGGGGGCTAAGGCAATTACAACATGGTGAACACTTGTCCTTGGAAACAGAATCGAAGTCAGGTTTTATGAAAATTTCCATACAGAGCTTAGAATGCTACTACACTCAACTTTAAAACCTCACTGAACAAAGGAATACATGGCTTTCACTGTCTTGTCTACCATCAACAATGCTTCCTAAAATCCCAGAGAAAAGATCACTGACAAAGAGGGAGGTCACCATCAGCCATTCCCCCTGCTTCGCTGTCTATGTAACTAGACTCTCCACGAAGGTACAATCACCGTTAGAGTAAAATACTTCTTTGTTTGGGGGACACTGCCAGTAGGGTATGCGCCATTATCCCTGGTCTCCATGTAGAAGATGCCA
>JABTXL010000827.1:1378549-1400791 GCA_025134845.1 Neodon shergylaensis | reverse complement strand
TCTCCATGTAGAAGATGCCAACAGTAGGGTATGCGCCATTATCCCTGTCCTCCACGTACAAGATGCCAGCAGTAGGGTATGCGCCATTATCCCTGGTCTCCATGTACAAGATGCCAACAGCAGGGTATGCGCCATTATCCCTGGCCTCTGCCTACAAGATGCCACAGGAGATTTCAAGTGTCAAGCCTAAAGACTCTTCACTACTGCCAATGAAGCCCAATTTCACATCTGTGAGGAGACAGCAGCCCCAGGGTCAGCACAGCTCTTACGACCGCCTTCTCCAACAAGAGCATACAGCACATCACAACTAGAGGAGAGTCCCTACTTCTCCACAGTGGTGGTAACTTTACTTCACTGACATGTACAACACCCGCAAGGGTGGTTAATCAGCTTAGTGTAGTCAAGAGTTATTTCCACGGTGACAAATCTTAGCAGCTACAGCTTTAAAAACACAACAGAATCACAGATAACCTCTTTCGGATGGGGGCCATATGACGCAGGCTTCCATGCAACGGCTGCTCTTCCAGAGTCCAGCACTCTATCAGCTCGTGAGGCACACGCCAGTAGCTTACACCTTCAAGATAAAAAGAGAATTTTGAGCCATGGGTGAACACTGGCCATCCAAGACTGCAGCAGCCATCTGTAGCTTGTTCCTGTCAGGTGACGGATGGAGGTGCTCACAGCACGAACAGGAGCTCGCTAGTGGCCCCAGGACAGAGCCAGGGCTCTGCGCTGCCTCCTAGAAAGTGACTGAGTGTACACTGGCTTAAAGGGTAGCGGCTCTGACCCTGTGTCTAAATCCCACTGTCACTTACTAATGTGACCTTGGGAAAGTTACTTTCTCATCCTAAGTTTCGCTTCCTCGGTGAAATGCTAATTATCACAGCATGCACCCTGCACAGCTGCTGTGGTCTTAAGTTAATAGCCATGAAGTCCTTAGAACAGGTTAAGGACTCAGCCTCCTCAGTGCTCAGTGTCCAGGAGTGAGGCGCCGTCCAGTCAACTCCACTCTTTGTCCATTTGCTCTCCTTTTTTTCATATGTATTTTACTTTGTGTGGACATGGACATGGCGCAGTCTCCACCGGGGTCAGAGGACAAGGTCCAGGAGTCAGTTCCTTCCTTCCACCTCGTGGCTTCTAGGATGAAAAGCACCGTTGCCTGCTAAGCAGACTCCTTGGCGTACATCTTATGCTCAGGTCAGAAGCACTTCTTAGAGCACTGCCAGCTACACCGCAGGTCTACGTAAACTCTGACTAAGTAGGGACAGCTCAGAGAGCCACACTTGAAGTCACTGAGCTATCAACAGGTGACAACATCTAGCACCTCATGTGTGGGTGTGAAGACTGGAAAGCGGGCTCCCTGACATCTATCCCCTTATGACAGACAGCTGACACCCTGGAAGAGAGGGGC
This sequence comes from Neodon shergylaensis, assembly GCA_025134845.1. Lineage (NCBI taxonomy): Eukaryota > Metazoa > Chordata > Mammalia > Rodentia > Cricetidae > Neodon > Neodon shergylaensis. Next base: position 1,399,380 of record JABTXL010000827.1, on the reverse strand, counting down.
CGGAGGAAGAGGGAGGGGAGGGCAGGCCACGGGCTGGAGGCCATGAAACGGAAGAACCGCACTGTACCTTTTCCTTCCCAGGCATCAAAGGCATCCATCATTTTCTTCAGCTCGGCTACTGAGTAATAGCTCCAAATGTACTGAACATTATTTCCCGCCTCTCTAGGAACATTCAAAAATGGAATGAAAATCTACTATTTATGTATGGATGTGTCTGTTTATATCCAGCTAACATATGCTCAACAAATACTTGATAAGCAAGTTACAAAACATCTAAGCACCATGTTGTTCCTCTGTGACCCTAAGCTTCAAGTGTGCACTCACAACTCTCATCTCAATATATTTTTAAAATACACACACACACACACGTGCACAGTAGCTCATGTGTTTAATCCTAGCACTTAGGAGGCAGAGGCAGGCGTTCCAGGCCCCCAAGGCTATATAGTGAGAATTAGTCTCAAAAACAAACAAAGGGCCAAAAAAACAAAACCCGCTAGCTCTAATTAGAAAAGATCCAATTGTGATGCCATTTCCTTCCATCAGGCAGGTGTTTGGGTGTCTGACGCAGAAACACTACTGCCCGGAAAGGATTCAGAAAGCAAGCTCACACGGCTACAAGTTAGTGACGAGCGTGTGACCAACTTCACTCCCCCACAGAGCATGAAGACGACAGAAAATACGTTAAATGACTTTCCTATAAAAATTTAACACGTCCAAGCCATGGCAGCTTAGCCCTGGAAGGGACAGACCAAGGCACAGAGTCACCCAGTGGGCATGGACTCCAGGCTGGCGCTCTGCCGACACTGCGGTTCGGGAGACACTAGTGTGTGGCTCTTCTTCCGTTCACTCTGAAGACCCAGCATGGGGGCTGAGTGACTGAGAAGCTCCGGAGGCAGCCGTCCCACAGCTCAGGGCTCCATGCCCTGAGTCGGGCACAGTATTTCACACTGTAATGATTCCTAGAATGGCTAAGATGTGAGACCTGACCTCGTTCTCTATCACCCTGGATCTGAACGCACCTTTTGAAGATGCTTTTGCTGTGGATCCTTCCGCCCAGCTGCTTATCAATGGCATCGGTCCCGTCGGATTTCGTGGCATAGACACCGATAATCCTGCTCTCACAGCTGGCACCAGATGTGTTAAGATAGTGGAGAACCCAGACTGTCGGTTTACTGCAGACTAGGCCGTACGAGTCACAGAAGTCTGTTAAAGCCTAAAGCAAATATGTATATAAACTGAGATTTAATTATGGAACACAAGATAAATGTGCTGTACTACTTACATATAAAGCTAAAATTTGAGCTGGTCATAAAGAGAAATAAAAAGACCATCAATTCTGACTTAGTCTATAAACATAAATGTAATGAATTAATTGGAGGGAGGTTTTTTTCTTTGTAACAACAAAAACCTCCACAACTCTTCATTTAGAGAATACTTTTCCAAAGAGAGTTTCTCTTGTATCTCTTCTTTTGACTTGCCAGCATCACTTTGATTTTAGTGTTCATAGAGTAACTAAAAGTCAGCTTTCCGCCTTCTCAAACTTCTCACGTGGCCTCCGTTTTTCTTTCTATTCGCTGGCCCCACGACTGGTCCTTATTCCCACTCCAAATTCCAACTACGGACAACAAGATTAACTTGCCCTTTCTACACTGTAGGGCTGCTATGGTGCGGCCCAGCAGCGTCTGAACTCATCCGCATTCACACGCTGACGTCACTCACTCATTGGCACAGTAAGGACCCACTGTCTGCTGAGTCCACTGACAGATCCTTAGTGTCTGGAGAGCAGGCGGCATGAAGATGACACCTGCCGCTACTACTCAGTAATGCAGCCAGGGTCCTCACGCGTTTTCATTGAAGACAGCTAAATACTGATCTTTAGCATTTTGTGTGCACCTATGTGAACCCCTGACTACACTGTGAACTGTTCTCGGGCGAGAACTGGACTCCATTTCTTGGTGCTCCACACAGCCCCTGCACAACGCCATGCACGCCACAACATCTGAAATAAATGGTCTTGATGCTGGAATAAATGCAGGTACACTTTATCCTTTTTAATAGAATCAGGAGCCGAGGACTACAGGGCTGGGATTCGGAAGATGAACGCTAACCCGCTCTAATCTTCCTGCAGGCTTTTACCCCATTCTCTAGTTTGGCAAGTAGCGTTATCAAGACTATCACTTGGCAATTAAAAGTCCGAAACATCAGTAGCAGAATCCACACGCCCATGCGAATTCCTAAGGGATTCTGTGCTGCACTCCCGATAACCAACTGTCCGTCAGTCTGTCCTGAGCTGACACCGGAAGCTAAAACTCAAATCAGTGCACAGCAACTTTCAGGGTCAACAACTAACAGCAGAAACAATTTTCTTACGTGCTAAATAGCCACAAATACAATACCTATTGAAAGGACATGGATAACAAAACTTTCAATTCATGTAAGTATCTTTAAAATGTGGTGTAAAGTAAAAACGTCTTTTAAGAAAGATTTGCTGATCTTAAAGTGAATTCAGCACGTCTTCATTTACAAACTGCTACACTCACTAAGTCAGGTAAGAGCTTATTATTAGAACAATTCTTGTAAAAACAAGTTATCTTAGTAAATAAAATAATACCATTACACCCTCATTAATGATATTATTTCTCTAATTTAAAAAGAACTTCAGAAACCAAGTGTAGTGGTGTGTACTTTTAATCCCAGCACTCAGGAAGCAGAGGCAGGTGGATCGCTGTGAGCTCAAAGCCAGTCTGGTTTACAAAGCCAGTTCTAGGCCAGCCAGGGCTACAGAGCAGGACCTGACCTCAAAATAAAAACAACGATTTCAGAAGAAGAATGAAAAGTGTTACATCTTCAGTACGGTATATAATTTCCCTAGAATTAATCTTGGACTCTCAGTAGGAGTAGGAATAATTAAGAAGCGTGTTCAAAAATGATCACACTGCCTCACGCTCGGTATGTGACATCACAACTATGCAGAATAATACACTTCTTTGTGCATAATAAACATGTATTTTAAAACTTGAGAAAATGCCAAGACCTTTTTAAGTTCTATATTTGACCTTAAAGAATATGTCTCCATTTCATTGGCCAAGTGGTCAGACAGGCTGTACGGATAAGGGATGCCAAAATAATCGGCCTCTTCCTGCAGGGCGGCTCGGGTCTGCGCATCCGAGGGAAGCTGCACTTCTCCGTGGAGATAATCCAGAATGTACTTAAACAGCTGTCCGTCGCGGTCGATGATGCACGCCCCTGGAAGACAGTCCCGAGACAGTCGGGCAGACCCGTCAGCAATCTGGACGCTCCATGTCTCAGCCACGCGCATCAGCTCCCACGCACATCAGCTCCCACACACGTATACACATAGCTGGACCAAGCACGGAGCCCAGCATTGACTCTACGGTGGCTGCTCTGTCAACTATAGGACAGCTGCTTCTCCAGGGAAACACGCTGTCTTCCCTGAAGAACATAGAGAGAAGCTAGTGTGCGGTCAGCCTCAGTACCATCACCCAGAATGCCACAGGAAAGCATCAACTTTCAAAACACAGTCGTCCCCATCGTTAGGTCATGGTTGGCCTTTTCGCCAACTCACTCCTGTGTCTCCATTCAGAAGCAGCACCACAAACTTCAGAAACTGCTATTTAATCTCTCTATGAATCTCCTCCATACAGTCTTAGTGAGCTCAGTAATTAGTGTGCTGATATGATATGTTCTAACACAACTAAGAAAAGGACTTTACAACAGGGCCCCACTTGGACGAATATGCACACTCATGCTCCAGACTTTGCACATTTACCGGATTCATCTGTTTTCAGAGGGAAACGCCCGCTGAACATGGATGCCAGCATGGAGTCCTTAAAGCGGCACAGAGAGTCCCGCCGGGCCGTGTAAATGCAGCCGCCCACGTTCAGACGAAGAATATCTAGCAGCTCTTCTGCTTGGGGGCCTGCCATCGCTCCCTTGGACGCCTAAAGTTTTGACGGAAGCTCTCACACACTTCGAAACAATCGCAGTCGTCCCAGATGTCTGTAGAAACAAAGGACAAATATCACTGACCTTGCTGAAAATAAATGGATAAGATATAGTTTAGTGTAGTTTAAACAGATTCTAAGCTGGGGAAATTTGCACCTGAGGATTTATAAATATCCAGCGATTATAAATCACAGTTGATAAAATAACTAAAGATTATACAAGGTAAGGCACAGTCTGGCACATGGAAAGCAAAGACTAGACATGCTTGTGATCTCTGGCACTGGTGTTTTGAACAAGGCTGAAGAAACCATCTAGACTGTAGAGATCGGTGTGTAACACAAGGAACCGCAGGGCTTTACCAATTACAACCTCTGGTGCTTGGGTCAATCGATTGTCTTAATTTTCTTGTTCCCTTATATATAAAATGGAGGCAGCAACGGTCCACAGATCTCCCGAGAAGCAGTTAAGGTCACACACACAAAAAAACATGTGGCACAAACTCAAAACGCAGCAAATGACGAATTCTACACGGTGACACAAGTTTCCCGTAAGGTACACGCTGAGGAACTTGAGATAAACACTGAAGATATGGAACTGCCGATAACTGTGATCCTAAAATTGTAGCTAATTATATAACTAGGTAATGTATCCTTTATTAACTAGGATCAGAAGTATATTTACGCCATGGCTCCTGGTTAAGATCATGTGGCTTTTCTTGCAGAGGACCTGGGTTCAATCCCCAGCACCACATGGCTCAGGACTGTCTGTAACTCCAGTTCTAAGTGATCTGACGCCCTCGTCTGGCCTCTGAGGTCACCGCATGCACATGGCGCACAGATAGATACAGATGCAGGCAAAATACCCACATACACAAAAATAAACAGAATGTCCACAAATGAATTCTATTTATACAGGTAGCCAGACTGCTCTAGACCTATAGGTGATAGCTCGTCAGTCATCTGGCTCTTACATTCTAAAACGGCCAACGCTTTGGGGACGTTCTTTTATAAATTTCTTTATCCATTCCGAACATTGTTAACAAATGACCATGGTTCTCTACAGAATCTGAAATGGGCTGGAAACATGGACTCTCACCATTAAGAATCTGAAGTATCTAAACTTTCACGGAAAGTCTTAAGGTGGCTGCCAAACTCAACTATATCCATGCCAATTCAGTTTTACGAACGGATCAACTGAAATCCTTCCTCAGAGACACCAACTTCACCAAACGCCAATAAAATGGGAGGAGACCACTAGAGCCTGAGGAAAGCCAACCGACGAAAAGCATTAGGAATCCAACAAGGTTCAGTCTTCCAAAGACCAGTTACTTGTAGTGGTATTTCATTTGTATTCTAATAAACAAAGCTTGCCTGAAGACCAGAACGCAAAACAGACATACTAGTCGGCCATACAGGCCAGGCAGTGGTCGCGCACGCTTTTAATCCCAGCACTAGAGGAGTATAAGGCGGGATGAGACAGAATTTGCTCCTTCGGTCTGAAGATTACAAAGACCTAAGAGCTCTCTAGTAGCTGGCTGCTTTGCTTCTCTGATCTTCAGGTTGAACCCAATATCTGTCTCTGGGTTTTGATTATTCACGCTACACTTACTGAGGCGACCTCTTGCTAGCCTCAAAGTCCCGGAGCTGCCCGCAGTTACCTGTTCCCTACGATCCTATTTTTCCTGTTCCTAGATAAGTCGCATTTATCTCTTGCAAGGTCTTTCTGTGCAGAGTTAGAATCCTTGCCCAGATTTTATGGCATGTGTTTAATCTCTTCTTCTCCACCCCATCCCATTCCCCTAAACTCAAGAAGGCAAGGGCAGTGTCGTTGTCGATAATCCCGTTTACTGAACACTAGACGCTGCGAAGAGAACTAAACAGACATCACCTAATACACAGAAAAGACTTGATCACACAAGAATCCTTGTCCCTACTGACAGATGGCAACACTGGGCAATGGAATCACTGGTTTGTGCAGCAGCCACACGAACTTGCCTGGGGGGCAAGCCGTGAAGCCAGAGATAACCCAGGGCAGCCGGGTGAACCTGGGGGATGCACCCACAGTCCACCCTACCTCCAGGGCTCCCGCTTTCGGCCCTGCCCTCACTATCAGCTGCCCAAGGCCGGTCCCGGGGATGGCACTGCTCAGATGCACCCCCTGGGGCCTCCTGTGGTGTGGAGACCCTCCTCGCAGAACCGTCGAGGATGCCTGCAGAAAAGGCACACGCCCCGGCCACGGCAGGGATTCAGAGAGCCTGAGAGGCGGGGGATCGGCGGGGAATCGGCGGGCCTAGGACTCCACTCGGAGGAGCACACTTCAAAGGGCTCACGGCCCTGCGCCCAGCCGGACCAAACCGGGCAAGGCCAGCGAGCGAGCTGGGGGCGAGCGGGCATCACCAGGCCCCGCCGGGGTCTTCCTCGGTCCGCGCAGGCGCCGTCGCATCGGAGCGGCCGGGCCTCCCTCGGGACGTCCCCAACGCTTCGGGGCCCGAGCCCCGCCACCCACCCGGCGCCCGGGGCCTCCACCCCGGCGAGCGGAGCGGAGCGGAACGGCCACCGCCTACTGACCTGCGGCCGCCCGGCCCTCGGCACAGCCGCCCGAAGCCGCGGGGCCGGACCCGGAAGTGAGCCGTCGTCGCCCGCTCCGCGCGGCGCCCCCGTGCGGTCCCGACGCGCAGTGCGCCGGAAAAAGAGAAGGGAGGCCACGCCCCTGGTTCGCCCCGCCCCCAGGGCATAGGCCACGCCCCCAAAGCACCATGCCCCGCCCCCGGCTCCTCTGATGGAAAAGGAAAGGTGCCTCCATTCATAAATCTATAACTTGGGTGTTGTCGTTTGCATAGGGCGCGGCTTGCAAAAACTTTTCTCACTCGGGATTCTTCATTTTAGTCTGTGACAACTGTCAAAGGCGGCAGTTGGTTTCTAGAGATATTTTTTTAGTAGATCTTTAGAAATTTCGTACCTCGGAATAAGATGCGAGCTTTATTCTTGTACAGGTCATGAAATATTCTTCTTCAAGACGCGCGAGTTTTGTCGTAGCACTAAAATATGTGATATCTATTCTTGGGTCCATGGGCTGTAGAAAATCAGGATGGCTGCCTCTGTGCCATACTTTGTGGGAGACACAGACACTAACGACCGCCAGTCATTAAGGAGAGTGATAGCTCCCTCGGAGCAGCGTCAGGGCGATGTTGGGTTGAGACCAAAACCTGAATGGAGAGTCCCTTACCGATACGGGGAACTTTAAGCCGAGAGCTGAAAATGAGAGCGAGTTCGGAGTTTACGTGTTGAAGAGACTCGGTGACAATATTTTCGGGAAGAGAGAGAATGGGTGGAAGGTCATTGCGGCACAAAAGAACTTGGAAATCTGTAGCAAGAAAGGAAGCCAGGCTATCTGAAGCTGGGTGAGAGCAAGGACGATATGGAAAATCAAACATGGCAACTAGAACGGAACAGAACAGTAGTAGCCAAAGCCACGGTGATGGCAACGGGGTTACAGATTGTCTTTAGCAGGGGATTTCAGCTATTCCTCCATCCCCAGCTCAAGTGACCTTAGGAGATGCTAGTGAAATATGAAGTAAAAGCCTGATTGCAATGGGACTCTGTTGTGCAGCTTCTATAAGGTTGCCATCCATGACAGGGCAGGACTTTGCCGTTACCTACTGTCAGCTCCATGGTTTTCTATCAGTGTGCCCACTGGACTCCATGCAGACATATTAAGAGGATTGCAAGTAGAAGAATTCATTATATGTATTATATTTTCAACAAAATCACAGAAGAAAAACTCCCTAACCTCAATAAGGAGATGGATATATTGTTAGTTAGGACTTTGACGCTGAACGAAAATGCACTTTGAATGGTGAGCTGGCCCTGAGTCTACGGGGAGGAGGGGTGGAAAGCTTTGGCTTAAAAAAGATATGTTTGGGTTTCGAGTTGACGAGGATTAGATGCGTGGCGGTTAATATCGTCCATTTGAAATGATGCAGATCGTCTCTCCCTACCTGTGAGCGAGTTCGTAGACCGAGTTTATTGAGGCAGGAAGACCCACCCTCAGTGTGAGTGGCACCAGTCATGGGTCGGAGTCCTGGATTGAATAAAAAGAAGGAGAAACTGCGCTGAGCCCTCTCTGGGCGTCCTGACTGTGGGTGCAATGAAACCACTCATCTTAAGCTTTGGTCCCTCATGACTTCCACACTGCAGTGGACTGTACCCCCAAACTGTGAGCCAAACCCCCTTCTTGGGCCTGCTTCTGCAGTATTTACTACAGCAATGGGGGAAAAACTAAGGCAGGGAATCTGACTGTGGCGAGTCTTGCCCCTTGGCCAAGGCACCCTCTCTGTCTTCTCCACAGATGCTTTACGCCACGCAAAACTTTTCGCTTCTGTCAGCCAACCATAATTTGTAATGGAGCAGTTCTACCTCCCAGACTACTACAAATAAGATCAGGTGGCTAAATGGAATAACTACACTGTTTCTGCTTTGTTTTATTGGTTTATTGATCTGCAGTGTCCTTTGCCGGGCTCCAGCTCTCAGAGATCATTTTTCTTCGATGATTTTTATTTCGGTCATGCTGGTTTGTTAAGGAGGATTTCTTTACACGTAGCAAACTCTCCCCACTTTCATCCCTCCCAGCTTCCTTGGGTGTGTGGGTAGGTGTCTCCAGACAATCAGAATTTAATTGCCTGGAATTCCACCTGAGGTATAGGAGAGCAGACAATTAATTGCTGAAGGAATCAAGGAGAACTGGGAAAGAGCAAAGGCACTGTCCACCCTCGGGGAGTGTCACAACTAGACTGGGAACTCTGTTAATTTAATTAACAATAATTGAGTTTCATGTAAAAACATCACGGGCTACAATACTGCCTTAAAAACTCCAGCCTGTCTTCCCCTTCTGCAGCAGCCCTCAGATTTGCAATGGACGCTGTTGTTGCCACACTGGTATCAATAAAAACGTGTTTCTTTTATTTTAAATTGAAGCTTTGTCCCGTGGCGTCTTTCCCTGGTGTCCTCATATCCTGCAACTCATTCTCGGGTGGCAAAGTGTTTCCTGGGAGGAGACCGAACACACAGTTTGACTCACCCCTGCTAGGAACCCATAACAGACCAACATACGGATACCACCTAAGTCCAGCTGGGTAAACCAGCGAGTTTTATTGTGATGTTTACAGAAATATGGGTGAGGGGTTACTTACAGGAGCAGAAATGACCCAAAGGCAGCTGCATCACCATAGCCCACCCCAGCACTGGTGACGGCTCACAGAGCTGGGAACCTGCCGCTCGCTGCACGGCCTGCAGGCAGCTCAGCAGGCTGGAGAGCGACCGTTCCAGGTGCCTCATTTGGTGTAAGCCTCACCCAGGCAGCTCCCCTGGTTTCTGCTTGTTGCAGGCGGCTGCTCTGGTCTCGGTCTTTGCAGCTCTTCTCAGAGAATCCTCTTTGCGTTTGACTTCACTATCTTCGTGGCATCTCAAATCCCTCAAACACTCGGCGTCTATTGGTTACTCTGGCAAGGGAGGGCGTAGTGAATCTGGTCAGTTTCAGGGACTTTCCATTGCTTGCCTTTCTGTTTAAAGAGATTCCTGCAGGATGCAAGGTTTCAATCTCAGAGGAAACTGTTATCCAGTGAATCTGTTATGGCAAGAAAGAGGTAGTAGTTGGGAGCACGAAGGAAGCGATCGCACTGCAACTGAAATCAGAAAGTCGGGAGAAATCAATGCTGGCGTTCTGCCTCCTTCTCCTTTCTTTCCTTTTCCATTCCGTCTAGGATTCCAGTCTAGGGTATGGGTGCTGACCACATTCAGGGTGGGTGTTTCCTCCTCGGGTAAGTCTTTATGGGAAACACCATCACAAATAGGCCCAAGGTGTGTCTCCTAGGTGATTCCAAACCCAGTCAAGCTAACAATCAAAATGAACCATCAAAAGTCTTGTGGGTCTGGGCTTACTCAGAGATACACCAGGACCATAAATAAATTTTAGGAAGAAGAAGCTTTTTATTTTAGATACCCGTATCCAGTGTGGGACCAGGACTACACCTGGGCACATTCCCAAGATGCAGCAAAGATTTTCATCCATACATTTTCCATTTCTTCCTTTGTCGTGCAGAAGCCTTTTAATGTAACGCAGTCCCAATTGCCAACGGTTAGTCTTCGTCCTAAAACACCGGAATCCTTTTTAAAAAGTTCTTGCCTAGCAGGGTGTGGTGGTGCACACCTTTAATCCCAGCACTTGGGAGGCAGAGGCAGGTGGATCTCTGTGAGGTTGAGGCCAGCCTGTCTACAAAGAGAGTTCTAGGATATCCAGGGCTGTGACAAAGAGAAACCCTGTCTCAAAAAACAAAACAAAAACGTTCTTGCCTATGCCGCTATCTTGAAATATTCCCCGTCTGTTTTCCTAAATGGATTCAAGTGGGATCAACATATTAAAGAAACCAGTCAGACACAGAAAGGCAAATAGCACATTTTTCTCATCTGTAGGCACTAGAATTCTTTATAGATCATAAAACCGTTTACACAAACGTACATAACATGAAATCATAAGGAAGACGAGGGGATGGGAGGAAATGAATGCGAGACACAAAGGGAAGAAGGGAAGTTGACAGGACAGGGGTTGAATCCTGTCAAAATGTCTGCTATACCTAAATTTGTCATTATGAAGCATAGCACTATGTGTGAGGAACATAAAGCAATCTAAAACATTTAAGTGATATTTATGTCAAGATCTAAAGTTTCCTTCTTTATATCTAGGCTTCCTTTGTTCACTGTTATTCCCAAATTTGGTCAAATGGTTTTCACTGTTTTAGCATTTATCTTTGCAAATTTATTTTTAAAGATGTTTACATATCTCCCTCCCTCAAATGCATTTATAAAGCAAGCTGCCATTTCATAGACTCTTTAAGATGCAGTTATAATAATGCTCAAATGTACTCAAACGATAAAAATGTCAAAACATGACTACTTTATAGTTAATTAAAAGACAAGCTATTTAAAAGTTTTTTTAAAAAAAGATTTATTATTTTATTTTATGTGGATAAATATTTTGGCCTGCATATATGTATGTGCACCGTATGTGTATCTGCAGAGGCCAGAAGAGGGTATAGATTCCGTGGAACTGGAATTACAAAGAGTTGCGAGTCACCGTGTGGGTGCACTGAACCAAACTGGGTACTTTGCAAGACCGACAAATGTTCATAACCTCTGAGCCATCTCTCCAGCTCCCTATTGCATTTTTAATACGATGGACCAAAGCAAAAGTTATTGTATAGTTCCTCTAAATTCTTCATATGCACTCTAATCATTTGTGAAGGGAACCAAACTGTCTTGGAAAATAAAGAGGCTCACACATTTTAAAATATAGCTGTGACAGTTTAAAATGCCAGTCTCGCAGTCCCGTTAAAATGGAGCATCACCGCCGCTCTTGCAAGCACAAAATGAGAAAGGCTTATAAGAGCAAGAAGCGAGGATCACCACTGGGAGGCAAGGATGCAGAAACTGGACGCAGGCCAGTGATCCCAAGCTGTGACAGAGATTCGAGTTGCCTGGCAACCTTCCGGGTACCGGATGGACGGGCGCCCACGCCCGGCTACGCCTAGCCACGCCCACTCTGCTCTCCGCAGCAGCGCGTCCCGCCCCTTCCGGCTTCCACTTCCGGGACCAGCGCGCCCCTCCGCGCCGCCTCCTCGCACTCCGATTGGCTGTGGCGTCGGCCGCCAACCGCCGCGGAGTTTGAATCGGAGGACGGGTCGGCTGGGCGGCCGAGCTCCCGGGGCGTGAGGCGGTCTCCGAGGCTGCAGGGACGGTGAGTCGGCGCCGGCGAGGCCGCTGCGGCCGCCGCCACCGGCTTGCAGGTCAGTGCCTTCCCCGAGGAACGGGATCTGGGCCCCAGGCCCCGGGACCGGCGCGCCGAGCGCTCCCGGCGGGCTCGAGCGTCCGGCCGGCTCGGCTCGGATCTGGGGCGCTGTCTGGGATGAGATGGAGGATCTCATCCGGGAGCACGGGCGGCGGGGTCTGGTTTTCGGGGAGGGGAGACCCCGGCTGCACGAGAGTGGCCTGGGGATAACGGAGGAGTCCTGAGGGCGGAGCAGGCAGCCCGGTCCCCTTGTCGGCACCGCACGCATCCGTTCGCCCAGCACCTACGAGGGACTTAGCCTTTATTTCCTTGCACTTTGGAGCTGGGACCCCCCCCCCCCAAAAGAGTCGTAACCGTTGCCCGGAATGTTCCGGTGTCTATATCGTACCCCAAGAGGCCTGCTTCTGGCTTCTGTTCGTGCCGCTTGGTGAAGTCACTGATGTAAGAGGTGGGCTGGCTGGGCGGTTAAGGGAGACTCTAGTAGAAACACAAGCATTTGGATGGGCGACAGCGACATTTGTTAAATTAAACGGGATCAGCTGATGGGGAAAGAAAGTTCCCTGGAATTTATTTATTTATTTATTTATTTATTTATTTTTGACTGGAGTATTGGAAAACAGCTGATTTTTTAATATTAGGTTTCTTTTCGAGTGTGTTAGGGGTGACAGTTTATTGGCTATGTGCTTTTTTATAGTCTACTATTTATGGGATAGTAATCTTTGGTTTTGAATTTTCTGGTCCGGGATTATTTATTGCCTGTGTTCTTTTGGGTGTTGTTAACCTCTTTAGGTGGGTGTTTTCCTTCTAGTATATAGGGCTATATTTATTTGTATAAATTAAATATATTTATTTGGTTTTTCTCATGGACTGTCTTATTTTCTCCTTCTGTAGTGATGGAAAGTTTTGCAGGTATAGTAGTCTGGCCTGGCATTCACAGTCCCCATTGAGAAGTCGAGTGTGATTCTAATAGGTCTGCCTTTGTATGTGACTTGGTCTTCTTCCCTTGTAGCTTTGAATATTCCTTCTTTGCTCTGTATGTGACGAGGGGACTTTCTTTTCTGGTCCTGTCTGGTGTTCTGTATAATTTTTCTGGTCCTGTCCGGTGTTTTGTATCTTGATAAGCATCTCCTTTAGGTTAGGGAAATTTTCTTCTATGATTTTTGTTGAAAATATTTTCTGTGCCTTTGACCTGGGTTTCTTCTTTTTCCTCTGAACCTATTATTCTTAGTTTTGGTCTTTTCATCGTGTCCAGTAGAGACGGACGATGGGGTATTCTGAACATGGAAGGCTCATTAAGAAAGTGACATTTGAGCGAAGGCTTGTGACAGCATGGCTCTAATCTCTGCTCTTCCCTGTAAAGATGCTTGGGATGGTATTAGGTATGGTGTTACCTCGATGAATGAGAATCTCATCCTGAATCCTTAAATCTGCAGACTCGACATAGACAGAATTGCAGGGGCCTGGCCGTCGTCTTCCGGCCTGTGTAGGACCAGTTACAGGATGTGCAGAGTTGGAGGAGAATTAGAGAGAGGACGATGAGGATGACAGGAATCTAGGGATTCTTGTGATGGACGTGAAAGGCGAACTGAGAGAGTCCTGTGGACTCAAAGCAGGTAGTAGTGGAGCAGCTGAGTCTGGGGCAGGTGACAAGTTTCTATAGGTACAAGCAGGTGGACATAGGAAGGCTCCTGGAGGGAGTGTAGGTTTGGGAGGTCTCCCCCATTTAAACACAAAGGTCAGCATCCCTGCACCCCAGTGAAGGGCTCTCTGGTCCGTTTTCTCTGCCCAGGCAGCACTGACCAAGGTCAGCATCCCTGCACCCCAGCTAAGAGCTCTCTGGTCCGTTTTCTCTGCCCAGGCAGCATTGACTCCTTCTCTGTTTTCTTGTGTGATTGTCAGTATTCTTGTCAGATTACATAATTATGTATCCTTCTGTTCCTATTATGCTGTAAACCTAGTAGACCCTAAATCTAGTAGACGTAGCTAAGCTTATAGTTCCCGTCTATTCTCCAGCCCTCTTCTACTCCTGTGTTAGTTATTTCTTTTGTGCTCCTGTTAAACCCCTCTTACCTAAAGTTCCACGTTTGCTCAGTAGCAGAACAGTGCCCGTCTCTGGCTGGATATTTCTTCCGTGGTAGCAGGGACCCTATCCTACCACCTGCCCCTACATGTTCGTACCTGCCAGGCGTACGATACAGGCTTGAATGGGAAGACAAAGTATTTACCTTTTTGGAATTTATTAGTTCTCCTGATCATATAAATTCCTGTTTTCAGGTTTTATGCAAAGGATTTTGTAAATATTTGTGTACACAGTTTATTTTAAGTTATGGTGGCTTCTCTTTTGAATGTATCAGTTTGCTCTTATTTTACTCTTAGTAACCAGTAACTAACTAATAGTCTCCCCCCATCCTTTCTTCCTTTCATTTAGTGATGGAATACCCAGTGATGGAAGCTGCCGCTATTACTTCAGGAATCAAGAGACGAGTGAAAGACAGAATTGCAAAGACAAAGTTAAATGTTTCTCTTGCTTCAAAAATCAAAACAAAAATATTAAGTAAGCGCCTTTCATCTTTAACGTCATTTACCTTTGGCTCTCTGAAGATTTCATTCATTCACTACTAAAATGTCAGCTGGTACCTTTTCCATTCACTATTTCCATGGCCTCCAGCTCCTCTGCTGAGTGGGAGCTAATTTACCCTTGCTGACAGCTGAATTGTAAGCTGTGTGGCTGGGGGGGATCCCTCCCGAGGCAGCTACCTCTTAGCCTGCGAAGACAGCACCAGTATGGCTTCTCTGGAGAAGAGCTAAAGAGAGTAAACATTTGGCCTGGCGTGTGCTGTGGCCGGCCGGGAGTAACCTAGAGTTCTTGGCCATGATGAGTGTGGTAGTACGTGGTTTTCTATAGGCCAAGGCTAAGACAGCACTGTGGGCTTTGGAAATGAGATTTTATCAGTGCTGGCAGGAAGGTGTCAGGAAGGCAAACAAACAAACAAAACTCTCCCCCCCCCCAAAAAAAAAACCATGGAGGTGGGAAACTCCCCAAATTAAACTTTTATTGCTCCCACAGATTATCTCAGATTATTTATACCCATGTTAGCTACGTTGGACACTACCTTCCATAGTGACATATCCTGCTGATGTCACACCCAAGACTCCTAAATATCTTGAAATCATGACAGTCACCTATCAGGATCTGTAGGCAGATCCTGTGAATTGCCTTCCTCCCCTAGTGACCTGTCTTCCTTCATTTGTCAAGACTATTTGGAAAACAGCAAGAAGCTGTTATTCTTTCTGAGCCTCTGAAAATCCTGCAGCTGCGGTCTGTTTCTCTGGGGTTTGCCAAGGAGGGCGGAGTGGGGTACTCTGTGTGAGACGGTCCTGCTGTGGAGTCTTTTCCTGAAGATTTCCAGACTTTCTCTAAATATCTAAAAAAGATATATTTGACAGAGGTGAATCACAATTTTAAGGCTAGCCTTTGACTACATAGCAAGGCCCGTTCTCAAACTGTGTGTGTGTGTGTGTGTGCGTGCGTGTGTGTGTATTATACTGTGGAGTAGGTAGGTTATTGGCATGTAGTAGAATCTAAATTCTAATTATATTTACCTATACTAAAGGGAGATAATACTTTTTTTCTTTTTCCTTTCTTTCTTTGTGGTTTTTTTGAGATGGTTTCTCTGTAGTTTTGGAGCCTGTCCTGGAACTAGCTCTTGTAGACTAGGCTGGCCTTGAACTCACAGAGATACGCCTCCCACTGCTGGGATTAAAGGCGTGCACCACTGCCTGGTGGGACACAAACTTTTAAGGTGACTATAGCCATTAAATCCTCACTGAATCTCTTTGTTCCCACTTCAGTACTGATTTCACTTAGTCTGACATATTTCTGTTCAGTAAAAGAGGTCAAGTCTAGATTGCGATCGATTACTAGAAAGGAATAATCTTCTGGGGAGAGGTGAAGATCTCACAGGTCCTGGAAAAATCAATCCTTTCATTTGAGGGTTAAGGGAAGGGATTTGGGAGCATAGACGATTTTATTGAGTGTGGAGCACAGAAAGATGTGTAAACATTCAGGTTGGTTGCCCTAGCTCCTGTGGGTCTCCAGTGAGCGGTGTGGGGTCAGCCTCCCAGCCTGCTTCTCGTCCAGATGGAAGCGGGCAGTCGCAGTCCCCGTGACCCCCGTGACCGCTCTGTCTGCAGAGCCACCGCTCCCGTGCCCAGCTGCATACCTCTCTGCTTTTCAGCTTCTCTCTAGCTTTTGTTTCTTCAGCTTCAAACTTGGGGAATATTTTCTTTCTCTGAAACTATACGTGTATTGCTGTTCTTTTCCAACCATCATTTGATATTATAAAGTAAATTGCATTTTTTCTGAAATTATTTTACTAAGGAATGTGCAGTTTTATTAAGGAAATATAAATTACAAGTTCGGTATTAACTTTTAAAAAAATTGTTGCAGACAATTCTTCTATTTTCAAGATCTCTCTAAAGCACAACAACAGAGCCTTAGCTCGGGCTCTGAGTCGAGAGAAGGAGAACTCCCGAAGAGTCACTACCGAGAAGATGCTATTACAGAAGGAAGTAGAGAAACTGAACTTTGAAAATACCTTTCTTCGCCTCAAGCTAAGTAACTTGGTATGGAAATTGTATTGCTTTGATCTCTGCATTACAATAGAAGCTTTTAACTACATCAACTACGTCTTGTAGAAACTTTAAGATGCTTTTAAGATTCCAGTCTTAAAGAACTGTTGAAGGTCAGCATGCCATGGAAATCCATGCTTAAGGACAGACACCTCCTGGCAGTAGAATAGACAAATCTTAAGTCTTATTCTAAACGCATGCTGTGTGCTCTGCAAACCAGCATAGCACCGTAATCAGCAGCACTTGGCTGTCCGTGAGCATAGCTCCTGTAGTGAACTGAAGGGGCTCCCACGGGGTCTCTGCCTTCTTACGGCCTTGCACATCACTGGCTGCACGCCCACCTCCAACCACAGGCAGACAGCAGTGAGAGCCAGTATCTAGGTCTAAAATGAGAAGAAATTAGCATAAAATGGAAAAAATGGACTGTAATACAGTGATGATTAAATTCCTATTCCTGACCAACTGTGCTATTTTCCGTGAGATATATAAGAGTGAGAAGACGGGAGAGCAAATGATCCTTTATAACCGGTGTTGTAAATGTTCACAGCGTGTCTGTGTGTGTGCACAGCTGTTTTGACTGTTCACTGCAGTAGCCTTGGAGCTCAGTGTGCGCTCGGCTGAGAACAGTTGCCAGGCCTGACTGCATGGTGTAACCCCAGTAGTCTGGATGCCGAAGCAGGAGGCTTGCTATGGATTCAAAACCACTCTCTGCTATGTAGACCAGGCTGGGTTACAGTGTGAGACAATTGTCTCAAAAAATAAGAATAAAGACAACCATTTTTAAAACTGACTCTTCTTACATTGATGCTCTCCATAAATGTGGTATCGTTATAACCAACTCCGAATTTTAACTCAAAGGCGTCTTTATTTTGCATGTACAGAATAAGAAGCTTATAGAAATAGAATCCCTTGTGAACAATAATCTGATCACGGCAATCGAAATGAGCAGCCTGTCTGAGGTAAGTGAACCCCTGTGAGCGGGGCCATGTGGTAGCTGACGGGAGCCCAGACGAGCCAAACCGTGGGGCATCAGGGCCAGAGTCTCAGGTGTGCAGTGCAAAGAAAGAACAGGAATCTTGCACAATCTGAAAAAAAAAATTGACGTTTATGCCCTGGCAATGCTGAAGCATGCGTGGGCCGCCCGTATATGGCGGTTCTGTTGAACTTGTCCATGGTGGGTTTCATGGTCTAAGTTGATGAGGACGACCGACCAGGTCTCTTCCTCAAGAGGGCGCCAGATCTCATTACAGATGGCTGTGAGCCACCATGTGGTTGCTGGGAATTGAACTCAGGACCTTTGGAAGAGCAGCCGGTGCTCTTAACTGCTGAACCATTTCTCCAATTATATAAAATAATTTATCATTTTTATAATTGGTTATTGAGATTATTTAATTAAAATCAAATTTTGATTTAAAATAATAGATTGGATAGCTCTTTGGAACATAATGGCCCACCAGACATACTTAGAAACAGAGTCTCAGTAGAAAGGTAGCCTTTCAAGTTAGAAAAGAGTTTATTTTAAAATAAAAAGACAAATTGAAAATGTACTGGGGTGAAAACCAGAGGCTGATCCTATTGTGTATCAGTCTCTAAGATAAATTCTAGATGGTTGCATGATTACATAAAACAAACGACAAATGTACAGACTCAGTATAGGACTGACCTGGAGCAGTGAAAGCAAGGGCTTGGTGAGCTGTGGAGGGCGTGTCATGGTTGTCATGGTTGCTGGTGACTCTGGATACTTGTCCCAGGAGCACTGCTTAGCTTATTGTTGTGAATTCTGTGACAACGTTGTCATTGGTCTGTTATAGGCGTGTGAGAGTGGGGAGTGAGCTGGGGTTGTGCTGTCCAGGCTCTTGGAACTGTTGTTCAGCAGACAAGCCCTGTCTCTCCTTGCACAGACCCTTCTCCCTGCAGTTATCACTGACAGGAGGCAAAGGCCCAGACCCTTCTAACTCGGGAGCAATATCACGAGCATACAATGAGGTCTCACACCTACTTCTGTCTTTTGCCCTCCTTTTTAGTTTTCTTTGTTACTTTGCATGTATGGGTGTGGTGAGTACCCACATGCCATGATGGGGTGTGGAGGTAGAGGACAGAGCTGGTTCTTCCACCAGCTTGTGAGATCTGGTATTGACCTCAGGTCATCAGATCTGTGTGTAAATACCTGCTGATCCGTCTTGAAAACCCAAAGTAAATACTTTTTCTTTCCAAGTCTTGTTGTGCATATGGAGGTGAGAAGAAACTTTGTGTGGTTGATTCTCTCCTTCTACCTTAACATGATTCCAGGGGTTGAGCTCAGGCTATCAGGCTTCCTTGGCAATCCCTTTATGCTGTGATGGCCTAGGCATTGACCTAACTGGAATGCCTGGGAATGAAGAAACAATAGCCACACCAAGTGAAAAGCTGGAATCAGGGGACCCTTGCATGCTGATTGGAGATGTACAACCAGCAGCCCAGACACAGCCCGAGGAGGAGGCAGATTAGCTAATCTAGGTAGCCGGTCTTTGTAGGGGAGCGGTCTCAGATTGCGGACATCCCAGACAGTTGATACTTTCTGTGCATGCTGCATGCTGGTTTTAGCTAACAGGAAACCGTGTCAACGTTCATATTTGAGTCAGGGGAAAGCTTCGCCATTGATCTGAGCCTCGGGAGACCTGTCAGGAATTCCTCCAGCCCCCACCCCTCTACCCACAGCATCTCCTGTTAGACACGTGGTTGTCTTTTCCTGTTGCCTTGGTTAGTGTAGAGTACATTCCTCTCCTGTATCATTACATTTTTCTCTTTTCTGGATTATTTTGCATCCTTATACAAAAAAACTTATTATAACTAATCTTGAAAGCAGCAACAAAAGCTATGTCCCCTTCTCAGCCACTGTCTTAGTGTTCCTTTTGAGAGAGTTGTTCCCATACTCCTTCCTCTGGAGTCACAGTCTGGGCTCCTCCATTGCTGCAGCTCTTCAGAAAGTGAGCGGTGGTTCTAGTGTTTCCAGGACCCAGCTGTTCCGTAGGCCGGTCTTAGGGCTCTCCGGAGGCTACACCCCCCCAAGCCCTTTCTCCACCTTCTGCTGTTCTTTCCTTCCCCAGCTGCTAATTTTCAGAGTCTCAGACGCAGGTTTCTCTGTTCTGTCTATACTCATTCCCACTGCGTAATTCTTCCAGTCTTTGTTTAATTACTGACATGTACTGGTAACTCCCAAATGTGTGTTTCCATGCTGTATAACACACATGTAGCAGACACTTCACATATAGCTACAACTATTCTCTGTGTGTGTGTGTGTGTGTGTGTGTGTGAGAGAGAGAGAGAGAGAGAGAGAGAGAGAATGTGTACACATATATGGGTGTATGCATTTGTATTTCTATTTATAGAACACTTAGAAAATTGCCTAAAAAAATATCAGGAATGATTATCACTGAAAAGTAAATTTTATCTTTATACTGTACTAATTCAACTATTAAAGGCTAAAGTGCAGAGTCAGTCTGCAGCCGCACACACGCGCAGTGAGGGAGCTATTTTGCTATTGTCTCTGTTGGTTTCTTGGTATAGCTTGCTATTTTAATGACAAGGCTGAGATGGTCAACTGTTTCACCATTTTCTCTGTTTTATTCACAAACAGTTCCATCAGAGTCCTTTTTTCCTGTCAGCTAGGAAGAGGAAAAGGATCAGTAAGCAAAGCAAGTCCGCGCATCTTCCATTTGCAAGGTAATTGTTTAAAATTTGGTTAGATACCGACTTATATGTTTCTGCCTTAGAAGATGCTATGTTGGGCTTCGAGTGTTTTGTTTACTCACATCCTAAACCAGAAAAACAACTGTAGGTAGTTTGTTAGGTTGCTTTGTTGAATTAGACATGCTCATGTGTTACCTGGGCTCGAATGCTTCTGGCTTCAAGAAACCCTGTTCTCTTGGTCAGCCTGTGGCTGTGCTACTCAGGTGGAAATGGGAGCCGTGTGTGGTGACTCGTTAGACTCGGTCTTCGGGGCTCTGGGGAAACTTTGTCCCCACAGGCAGATATCTAAGTTCATCTTTTCTTCTGGCCTCTTTAACATCACATCTTAACCTGTGAGATTAACTCTCATTTAGGATATTCTCTTCTCTAAAGTCTTTTCCTGTTTTAATTATTGGTTACAAGTCATCAAAGTACCCAGTTTCAACCCTGACATATTGCGCAGTAAACACTGAGGCTGAGTGAGGTGAACTGATGGAGAGTGGACAGCAGTGGCCGGAACCTTTGTCTGCTTCACTCGCTGTCTCTGGAGCTTTTATCTGTGTTGAAGTATTACAAACCCTGTGTATTACACAGTGCATACACAGTCATGCACTGCCTTGTGGAAAGGTCTTAGTATGCGTGGGTAGATGCACGAATACTACTGTACATAGTCATGCACTGCCTTG
>JABTXL010000827.1:1352661-1378539 GCA_025134845.1 Neodon shergylaensis | reverse complement strand
AAAGGTCTTAGTATGTGTGGGTAGATGCACGTATACTACTCCTGTACATAGCAGGAAATTAGAAGGTGATTTCAAGAAGCATCAGTAGAATTATAGTTGTACACTGGGTAGTTTGATGAAGGGGAACCTTCGCATTGAAATGAAAACATTAAACAGGAAGACGTGTTTAGATATGAAATATCCTATACCACAGGAGAAAAAAGAAGCCTCCTGTCAGATCACTTATCTCGCTTCCTATTTATTTATTCTAGTTCATTCTGTCGATTTATCTATTATCTGTATTGATACCGCTTCTACCAGTACATTTTATTATTGTATTTTTAAAATAGTAAATTGTATTGTCTTGTACCTTTATTTTTTTTCAAGCATACACTGGCTGTTAGGCATTTATTGTTTCGAATATGTTCATATTCAGCCAGCTGTGGTGGTGCCTGCCTGTAATCGCAGCCCCTGAGAGGGTACAGTCAGACCAACAAAAGTCCAGACTGAGGGAATTTCACAAGTTCGAGGCAAGCTAAAAACTAGACAGAGTTATCTAAGCCCACAGCTGTTTGGTTTTTTGGTTTTTTTCCATGCATTCATTATTACAGTGTGTATGGTGTGTGTGTGGCTGGTGTGTGTGTCTGTGTTTGTGAGTGTGTCTGTGTGAGTGTGTCTCTGTAAGTGTGGCTGGTGTGTGCACAGAGCTTGTACAGAGGTCAGAGAACAACATTAAATGGTCCTTTCCTTCCTTCCACTGTGTTCACATGGCAGCCACTTTACCTCACTGGGCCTACGCCTACAGTTGTTGGGTTTTTTGTTTGTTTGTTTTTTGTTCTTTGTCAAAAGTTTTTGATAATATCCATTTCATTACTAACAAGGACATTCAGACTTCCTATTTGTCAGGTTTTTAACTTCTCTCTAAAGGATTCTTCCATTTCTTCCTTCTCCATCATCTAAAGAGTCAAATTATAACTAATAAAGTGCAGTCAGTCAGTCTGCATAATCAGCTGTCTCAGAAAACAAAACACAGATAAAATTCCTTTGTTGGTAGTTAGTGAGAGTTTCTTCATGAGCTGTGGAGTTAAACGAGGGCTTTTCCTGTCACTGTTGAAAAGACGACTTTTCCCTATTAGTGCAATGAGCTTTTACATTTCCTATTCGTGTAACGGAATACAATGAGTGGTTCATTATTATTAGTGTGTGTGTTTGTGCACATGATGTGTCTGTGGATGTCAGGACAGCTTTGTGGAATCTCTCTGTAATGGGTTCTAGGAATTGAACTCAGGTCTTCAGGCTTTGCACAGCAAATACGCTGATGTGCTGGGCCGTGTCTCTCAGTGATCGATTTTTAAATATTAACCCATTGCATTGTTTTTCTGAATCACAAATACATAGTTGTTGTTTAAAGGTGTTTACATGTGTGTTACAATGAAAATTATTCATAATTTTTTTATTGCAATTATTTTTCAGGGTTAGGTATTTTCATAGCGCTGATTGATATGAATTCTGTTTTCTGGAAGTATATCATAAAGGATTATTTTTCTTTAAGACCTTGAGGAAAGTTATCTAAGTTTTCCTGCAGAGAAATTTAGATTGTATCTCATTTCTTTTAGCACATTTTATTATCTTTAATTATATGAGTACAGATATTCATGCAGACTGGAGACAGATCCTTCTGGAGCAGGAGTAGCCCAGCCTGGGTAGAGGGAACCACACTCGGGTCCGTGGGATGAGCAGTACCTTTTCTTAGCTGCTCGGCCATCACTCCAGCTGCTATCCCAGTTCTTTTATAACCCCATGTTTTGCTTATCACTGTTTTCTTTTTCTTCACATAATTTTTGCTTTTCTTCTAAGAAACAGGTTAGATTATTGGCAGATGTACAGTGGTATCTTTTTTTTTCTATACGACTTTTATAAAACACAGAATTTCTTGTCTGATTTTCACTTGCCTTTAGGGTTCCATTAACTTCAGAAAATGATGATGATGATGGTGATGGTGATGAATGGAGAACAAAGTGTTACAGCAGAATTGCATCAAAAACGTCACCTGACGTCACCTCCTCGCTCTTAGGACAATCTTTGTCCTTACGCCAGTGTGACTTGGAAGTATTGCTTCCCAAGGAAGATAACCAGAATACATGTGTCTCCAGCTATTCAGAACGAACTTCTTCTAGTGTTGATGTTCATCCTAAAGGTAGGATTGTTTTAGAAACTTTATGTAGTTGTTCATCAGACTTTCTTGAAGATAACAATGTTTAAAAAGCTCATGAGTTGGTGTCTTAGTTCCGGTTTCGATAGCTGTGAAGAGACACCCTGACTAAGGCAACTCTAATAAAGGAAGACATTTCACTGAGGTGGTGGTTTACGGTTTCAGAGGTTCAGTCCATCATCATCGTGGCAGCGAGCATGGCAGCTGGAGAAGCAGCTGAGAGTTCTACATCTTGTAGACAACAGGAAGTGAACTGTGTCACTGGGCCGTATCTTGAGCATAGGAGACCTCAGAGCCCACCCCCACAGTGATACGCTTCTTCCAATAAGGCCACACCTCGTAGGTCCACACCCTGAGACTATGGGCCAATCATGTTCAGACTGCCACAGTCAGCCAGGTCTCTTGCGTTACTAACTTGTACTTTCCAACTTCTTACATTTAAAACTGCTGGTGAAAATCGCAACTAGAAGAAAGAAGGTCCACAAATGTCACATCCTCTGAGACCTCAGGCTGTTAGTCTGGAAGCAATCTTGAAAAATGAGCAGGACTAAGACTTCTACTTTGTTTATCGTGATTTGAAAAATACTACTACATTGATTTAGTCTTATCTAATCCTTTTTGTGGATCTGAAAAGTGGAGGTGTAGATGGATATAGTGACTTTTTTAGTCACAACCAGTTACTGATTATGATGATAAGTTTTAGTTGCCAACCTGACTTAACCTGGAGGCCCTGGAGAGGTGATCTCAGTGAGAGATTGCCTACGATGAGGGCTGCCCGTGGGCAGGTGGTTGTATTGACTTGGGAAGACTCGTCCTCTGTAGGTGGCACCATTCCCCAGGTAGGCAATGCTTGACCTTTCAAGTGGAGAAGGCAAGCTGAGTGCGAGTGATCCTCCATTGACTCTTCTCGGGTACGTATGGCACTTCCGTTTCAGGTTCCTGCCGCTTTGACTTCCTGGCGAGCGTGAACTGTAACAAGAACTGTGAGCTGAATAAACTCCCCTAAGTGCTAGTGTCTGTTTAGTCAGAGCGCCAGAAATGAGACTGATCATGCTAATGAGCTTGATCCTGACTCACTGAGAAGACATTCCATTTACACGTCTTCCTGATTGACGGTCCTGGGCTGTAGTCTGCGGTGCTCACAGATTGGCTGGAGATTTTCAGACTGGAACACGGAACCCTAACTGTTGAGCTCAGAGCCTGCTGATAAACATGAACTAGGCTAAGGGAGCGCTCCCACGTCACCCTTTACCTCACATCCATGAGAATGGACACAGCCGCACCCTTGCTCAGGATTAGGATGGGGGGCTAACTGGTCAGTGTGAGTTCTGGATAATACAAGGATCTGAGAAGAACGGCTTATCAGAAGTCCTCTCGGCAGTAGCCAAGTATGTTTTGTTTACTGTAGCATGCTTACTTTTATATTTCTTTATTTTGCAGAAAGCCGTGATGACTCAGACCAAAGCCCTAAGAGTTCTCTGTGTGAGATGAAAACTGTGCCATCTTCCTGTCTCAGCAGGGAAAAACCGTCACTTAGCAATGTGACTGAGAGGAGAAAGCGCAGGTCTTCTGCAGAGAACCCGCACGGCACAGACTCAGGTTACCCACAGATGTCCAGTCCAGGGTTCAACTGGGACATTGAGATAAATGGTTGTGCTAGTGAAACCAGTAGTAAAATGCAAAGAGAAACACAGTGTTCTCCCCGCTTCCCTTCTGAGGCTGCCAGCGACCCTCAGACACAGCCCACGGCCACAGTGCCCAACACCCATGGGTTTCAGTTGCAAGAATCTGTGTACGAAAACGCCGACATGGATTTAACTGCCAGTGAAGTGAACAAAATCATTGTAATTTCAAAAAACAATAAAAATCAAAGGAAGAAAAAGACAGATTGTGGAAAGGAAGCGTTCAGAAAAGTGAAAGATCCAAGCTCTGACAAAAGGAGAGAAAGATCCAAGAGAAAATGTAAAGGTAGTTCAGAAATGGGTGCTGAGGGAAAGACGGAAAACGGACCAGAAGGAGGCTCTGTTGTCTTAGGTGGCAGAAGGGACTCGGAAGATCCAATTTGTATTGCCGGTACTGAGCCACCTCAGGCAAACATGCTGAAGGAAATAACCCTCCCGAGCAGCTTGGATCAAGAGACCATCCAAAATAAAAAGAGGAAGCAAAGACGTGCTACTGACGGGCAAGAGGAAACATAGTGGAATTACCTGGCGTGAGTGAGAAGGAAACACGCAACGCGCAACAAACCCGCTTAGGAGTTTATTAGTGGAGACGTGTACAGGCCTGCGGAAGTCAGTGTACAGAGAGAGGGGCCGAAGGTGGAGCATCCAGCCTTTAATGGCTGCCTTGCGCATGCGCACAGGGGGATGATGTGACTACGTCATATGCAGATGACGGAGCTCACGCATGCGCACAAGGGCTTATGTGGCGGCGTCACACATAGGTGATGCAACCATGCCGCATGTGGGTCACGCAGGGCATTTTAAAGATCCCCAGAATGACTAGGCATTTTTGCCTGGGGACTTGTCCACACATGTGTGGCCCTGGAGCCCCGAAGTGCCAGCCATACTGGTTTGGCTAAAACCATAGGCACACACCTTTTCCTTTGAGGTTCAGTCAAATTCCTTCAAGATTGTAAATTTGATCAGTGCCAGAATATCCTACATTGTAATATAAATAAGCCTTTGTTATGCCCAGATCACAGAGTTCTCCCCAAACCAACTAGGAGACCAGGTTCTATATGTAAAAGCAAAGAGCTTTTAAAATCCTTACACAAGTTTGCAATCTCGGTCTCCCCGTGTGTCCAACGTATTGGAGTGGTCCGAGAGCCCTGAGCTCAGTTAGGGTTGGGATCTTATAGTAGCAAAGATGGGGGTGAGGGATTTCTAAGGTTCAGGACCCCGGATTGGCTGACATTTGTCTGGGGGCATCCTGGTGAAAAGTGATGGGTGTGGGCTGGCAGGTGATCCTAGCTACAGTGGTTGGAACATTAGGAATTTCCTTTGGATGGTCTGTTCCTGGGTGGTGCCCCGGGTGGTCTCAGCTTGTGGTTCTTCTTAGAACCAGGTATTGCCTTAGGGTAAACTGCTGAGACTCAGACCTCTATTGAGCTTGTCATGGCTGGGTCCTACACCTTCTTGACAGACATTTGTATTCATAACTCAGAAAAGGATAATTTATTTTCAAACCAAAAGGACGAAGAGACCAGTTCTGAAAACCTAGACGTTGCAAATGCATTTCATATAGCTGACCTTTCCACCAAAGATAACGAAACTGTATGTGATTTTGAGACCCAGACTATGCTGGACTTAAAAATGTTTGTCCATGCTCAGCAAACTCAATCAAAACTAAATAAGCGTAAGATGAACATAAATCAGAGGACAAAAATAATTTCAAGTATGAACCAAATATATGGGCATACTGACAAAGACATCCCCCTCCAAACCCAAGTGACTAAAAGTCCAAGTCAAGGAAGAAATAAAGGGAGAAATTAGAGAAGCGCTTGGTTTAGATTAGTGTCTGAACACTCTTAAATGTCAATCACTAAAACATGTTCATGTGTACGCAGGATGAACTTGGGAGAGATGCCATCAAAATGAAACTTCTTCTCCTTTCTCTTTCAGCTCTGGTTTTAAATTAAATTAGTTTCAGTTAATTTCCATCTTACTACTGTCATTTTAGAAACTTTAATTGGTAGCTATAATTTTTTATATTTGTTGAATACAATTTACCAACCACTGTTTTCATAGCTATTACCCACATTTATTTCCTGCGTTGCTCCCTGGAAGTCAGTGTGGCTTATATTTCCTCTGGTCCCGAAGAGAAACAATTTTTTTCTTATTTTTTTTTAACTGCAATGTACTCTGGCAAAGAAAGACTTGTAGCCACTTTACCCATTTACCCCTCCTCCGCTTTAGTAGTTATCAACAATGTGCTGAGTTTGATTCAGCTGTGCTTCTTAAGCAGGTCTCTGATATTTAGTGATTTCATTCATACAACACTTTTGTATTTGTCTTTAAAGAATAAGGTTTTTCTGGGGCCGGAGAGATGACTTCATCAGTAAAGAGCTAGAAGACACACGAGGACCTGAGTTCAGAGCCCCAGAAATCGCGTACAAGTCAGGCGGGGCAGCATGCGTCTGTCCTCCCAGCCATAATAGAATGGACTGTCGTATTTACAGTTCGTGCCAGCAGTAGGTGAGAAGTTGTCACCCTGGTCCTGCCCCTGACATTCTGGGGTCCTGGCCCAGGTGTTCTCTGTCCTCGGCTCTTACTTCTTCTCTGACCGATCTTCCTTGTATTAAAAGTGCTGCAGAGAAATCTATGTGTTGTGTGTCCCCATCTGTCTTCTCTGTCTGGTCTTTGTTTCAGAAAGACAATTGTTCTGATTTAATGTGAAATGGCGATTATATATTCACTATGGTGTGTGGATTTTACTGTTAACATGTCTTCTTTTCATCTTCAGTGCTTTGCAACTTAAAAGATAAGGATTTTAAAATACGTTTGTTCCATCCGCTCCTGCAGTCCAGCCCTCGAGTGCGGAGATGTCTGCCTGGGACGGCCACATCTGCCGTGTTCTGTTCCCACAGCTGGGTTGTTATCATTCAGTGTTTTCCCTGAAAGTATATTGTGATCTGTGTTTAAAATTTTTATCAAGTTCAATTACTCAGAGTGGTAGCGTCATTGTCTCTGGAGATGAGTTACGGAAGAGAAGGGACCTGCTTCCTGCCTGCCTTTTCTGTCTTTTCATGTTGAGACTATACACATACATTTCATGAAAAGCACACACACCTTACACGTGTGCATGCACACGCAATGTAGAGAAGAGATTAACCCCACCCACAGCACTGTGGAGCAGGGTCAGCCCTCTTTCTGAGAACACAGGAATGTGGGTGAAATACTGCACCCACAGCACTGTGGAGCAGGGTCAGCCCTCTTTCTGAGAACACAGGAATGTGGGTGAAATACTGAAATGGAAAAGTGAACTGGACGTTTTAGCGAACACTAATGTCGAAAAAGACTCAGATCAGAGTGAGGTGAGAAGGAACCCAGAGAGGTAGATGGTTTCAAGAAACCACTCTGGAAATGGTTTTCTTCTCAGTTCTTCCAGAAAAAGAGATAATTAGCGTGGAATCATCATTGCTAATCTTGCCTTTTCTTTTCTTTTGCAGCAAGATGAGAAGATGAAAGAGATATGAATCCTAGCTTTTTTGAGTTCTCAAAGCACAAGTCAGAACAGAAGCATAACAAAGATCAAGACATGAGACATGAAGGAGTATTACGTTTGGTTTTTACATGAAGAAGTATTCTGTTGTTTTCTTTTCTATTTTGGGGGACTTTCCTGGATTATTGTTTGTCTATACTTACACTGAGGTGTGTGTGCATCCAATAACTATATTTTAAATAGGAAACTTTTTAAAAAAAAAAAGCATTGGCCATCACATAACTTGTTAATTTAATTTTTTACTGAACATCATTTAGCAGTTCAACTCATTTCCTTTTAGCCAAATAAACACGCTTGCATTGGTTATCTTGTACAGCAGGATATCTTGCTTTTTGTTTTGAGCCGTTGAGTAGACATGAAGATGAAAGAGGGTTTGAACGTTATTGTCTGTTACCATTTCCTCCGCCATGCTGATTTCAGGAATACTTGTTAGCCGTCAGCTTCTTGATCACTTCCGCTATCTTTAATCTTAGCGCCCAGGCCATGGTAGCTGTCATGCAGCAGACAAACCCTCGGCCTGTTGTGCCTGGCTTTCCCAACTAGCGAAGGTGGGAAGAGCAGCCCTGTCCCACAGACTGGGGGTCACATGCGCGCTGGGCACCAACGTGAACCTTGTTTCCTGACTGTGGCTGAGATGGGACCCCGACCTCGCGTGCCTGCTCCGTGCCTTCTCAACCACGGTGGATCTGATCCCTTCCAGCTGCAGCCTGAAGAAACCCTCACTCCCTTAAATCACTATGTGTCAGGGATTTGTGCCTGTAACCAGGAAAGGAGCTAACATCCTAGTTCTCCAGACCTTACTTAAATCTTATCTATGTTTTTAATGTATGTGCTTTTGTCTGTGTGAGGACGGAGGGGCGCTCCTGTGTAGGTAAGAAAGAGCCATTGAAGCCTGAGTTACAGGCCAGTGTCAACCGCCCACAGTGGTGGCAGGAACCAAACTCACTTTGTAGAAGACCAGGCTGGCCTTGAACTCACAGAGAGAACTGCCTGCCTCTGCCTCCCTCTGCTTGGATTAAAGGTGTGTACCACCACTGCCCGTCTTGTAACTTGTTTTTAGAATAAGAACACCACTGGATATTATCAATAAAAGGTACAGTGGTATAGGGCTTTGATAAAATGCTTTTCCTTTGGAAGAAGGAGCACAGCAGATTCCTTTGAATGATCGCTTCCTTGCCGCACTACCAGATGCAAGCCTGCAGCCAGACCAAGCGTTCATCTTGGTTTTCATGCCCCTCTCTGGGAAGGTATGAGGTCACAAGGTTTACAATAGCCACTGGCATCTTTGGTTTTTATTCCCGAATTAGCTTTGGCATAGAGAAGCAAACAGAATAGAGTTTGCAGCAAATACCTTAAGCATGCAGAGGTGCAGATCTTTCCAGAGTAGACACAGCCAGCTCCTTCAACAATGTCTTACAGCATCAGAATGGACCATCTCCCCACCTAGCTCTTAGGGTCG
Organism: Neodon shergylaensis; assembly: GCA_025134845.1. Classification (NCBI taxonomy): domain Eukaryota; kingdom Metazoa; phylum Chordata; class Mammalia; order Rodentia; family Cricetidae; genus Neodon; species Neodon shergylaensis. Next base: position 1,369,666 of record JABTXL010000827.1, on the reverse strand, counting down.
GGACACTTGGATCCACAAAGCAGATCGGTGAAAGGGACCGGTACGTTTAATGTATTTTTTTTGTTTGTTTGTTTGTTTTTTGTTTTTTCGAGACAGGGTTTCTCTGTGGTTTTGGAGCCTGTCCTGGAACTAGCTCTTGTAGACCAGGCTGGTCTCGAACTCAGAGATCCGCCTGCCTCTGCCTCCCGAGTGCTGGGATTAAAGGCGTGCACCACCACCGCCCGGCACGTTTAATGTATAGGAGAGGGGATTGCACCCCAAAGAGGTTTGATCATTTCACCCAAGATGTGCGGTGAAACCTCAGTGGAAACAGGACCCCAGGCCACCACCCACCTCTGAAGAGCTAAGTAGAATGATCATATTAACATCATTTGGCCTTACTGGTCCAGACTGATGTTTTCCTTAATGATGATTACAGAGAAGTGCCCGGTGCCTCAGTGAGGTCCGGTTACACGAGGATATTCCCAGCATTCCTCTGCTGAACCTGACATTATCTCCTTGCTAAATTTTTACTAAACATTTCTATTTTGTTTTGTGTCCTTTGATTTCTATCAGGGTTGTTTACCTTCTTATTTGGGGAATTTTAAAGTATACAATGGATAGCTGCATAACCTATAAACGCCCGACTCTTTTTCTGCTCCCCTATTGTCACCGGGGCAGGACACTGCAAAGTCTTTCCCATCACACGTCTGCATCCTGAGAGGCGGGACGTCCCACCTGACACTCCAGCGTGTCTCTGAGGCCATGGCGGCACTGTCACACGTGAGCGGTGTCTGGGAGCACAGAGCATGCGTGATGTGGGAGGCTCCGCGCTCCCACGTGCTATGAACTCTTCTGACACCGTGTCTCGTGAGACCTTAAGACGGCGAGTGCTTGGGATGGTGATGGCCGTCACAAATTCACACCTGTGTCAGCACTGGGGTGACCGCCGTGCCAGTTTGTCCAGCTGCTCGTTTGGCACCTTAGATCACGGAGGCTTTCTCCCGGTGCCAGCCTGCTGTGGTTGAATGTGTTTGGCACCTGTACGCTCACATAGCTCATGGCTTGTTCTGCAGCTGGCAGAACGGTGTGGGAAGGGTTAGCAGGTGTGACTTGTTTGAGGAGATGTAGCGCGGGGGTGGGGGTGGGGGGTGGGGGTGGGCTCTGAGGTTTGAAAGGACCACACCTTCCCAGGTGATCCCACCACCACACCTCATGGTTGTTGTCTCAGCCTCTGAACTCCCGGCTACCGCTCCAAGGCTATGCCTGCTGCCATGTCGACTGTCACCGACTCTACCATCCTCTGGACCAGGAGTCCGAACTAAATGCTTTCCTTTATAAGTTGCTTTGGTCTTGGTGTTTTATTATGGCAATAGAAAAGTAACTAAGACACTGTGATATAAAACCCCTCACACACCGGGCTCACTCATCCATTTATGCAGCTCTTGTCTGCACTCCCCACCCAGTCTCTTCTTACGCTCTGAACACCTGGCCAAACCATCTGTTACCCCACGATCATTCTATTTGTGGGACACCTGCATGTTCCAGAAGAAGGTGATAATCACATGCACTATCTAACTCTGTCCATTGGGAAAACGTGTCCCTCACCAACTGCCAGAGAGACTGTCGAGCACACTTGCCATCCTGTCTGTACCTGCATCTGCTGCCAGCCAACCTGTGAACCAAGCTCTGTCTCTCTCCGTACCCACCAAACCGTCAGTGGGATCCACTCTGCTCCGTCATGGAGTGTGAGCTGAGGGAGAGAGACTGACATAGGTTGCCTGCTGGCTGGGGTCTACACTTGCCCACGTGCCTGCTTCCTCCTTCCGTTCCCACTTGTACTTTGCCCTGAATCACTGAAAAGTGATTTGCCTAAGTTGTGTTCTGTACACAAGACGTTTGTCATATATTTTCAAAAATTCTGTCTTATTCTGTGGGTTTCTCTCTCTCTTTCCTGTGCTGGAAATGAACCAAGGGCCCTGAACACACTAGACAAACACTCCATCACCAACTATATCCTCAGTCCTTGTTTTGTTGGGACACGGTCTTGCTATGTATCCCAGGCTAGCCTTGGAATCTAGACCCTCCTTCCTCACCCTCCTGATCAGTGGGAATGCTTTTTTTGAAGTTTTGATGAAGTTCATTTATCTCTCTCCTGACTCCCGTGGTCCCAGAGACTCTTTAGATAGGGGGCCCATATCTGTCCTGATTAGGAAAGTGGGGTGATTGCTCTCAGGGAGAAATGAAAAAAGTAAATACATTTCCAGATCACAATAGGAAAGAAATCATTTATAAAATCGTCATTCACTAGATAGTATAATTGTGTTGGTGTATACATACCAAAAGTGAGCACAGCCTAGCTGTCGTATTTAACTATACAGATCTGAGGGGCAGAATAATGAATGAACGAATGAAGAAATGAATGAATGAAACCACTTTAGAGGAAACAATTTAATATCTGTGCGATTTACAAGAAGATTTATAATTACTTAGAGCATTTATAATTGCTGGAGCATCCTGAAGTGAAACTTCCAAATCAGCTTCATGAAAATCAGCTGTGGATGATTCCGGGCTGTGAAAATCTGGCTTTAATGGTTACCATCTTCCAGCAGAGAGACCGGGAGGTGCATCCTGCAGATGGGTGCACCCAGTCCCTCCAGTTCGCAGCTCACACAGGGATGCTCCAGGGAACAAAGGATCCAGGCTCATCCCTTGGAATCTGGACAGAAAGAGCAAGTTTGGATTCTTATGAGTTAGAAACACGCTCGTGACTTAGGTTAAATAAATAGCAGAAGTCGGTGAAGGCGGAAAACCAGCACAGGCAGCAGGGCCAATGAGAGGGCAGAGAACCACATCACGTGGTGTACAGAGGCGTCGGCCAATGAGAGGTGAGAGAACGACATCACGTGGTGTACAGAGGCGTCCTGTACAGGGCCCAGCAGAGGGGTGGAGAGCTTTCCACCCCACGTGGAAAGGGCTAAGAAAACGTGGAGTCGGTGTCTGTTTGTCCAGGGTGAGGCCCAGGATCCTATGCAGAGCCGGCACGGAAGGAGGGCGGGAAGGACACCCCCACAAGTGAAGGAAACTTGTCTTGTAGCTGGGAAGGGAACTGAGTGGCGCGGTTTCCTTATCATGCTGCCGTACAGACAGCAGAGAACCCTAGTGTGTGCTCAGCGTGGACGCTGCACTGGGAGGGGTCTTTCCCTCACGCTGCCAGGGCCTGCGTGGGTGACAGTGGACTGTAGCTCAGTGACCTTGACTCCTGACTGTGTCCCAGGCTCAAGCCGCAGCCCCTGAACTCTTAGGCCTGACTCAGGGGAAACATAAAACCTAGAGAACGAACCTTCTGACCCCCTCAAGTGATAAGGGCCTGAGCACACAGGAGACCAACGGAGGCCAGGCTGATGGAAAGACACAACCAAGGGGCACAAGTTCAAGAACTACTCCATCCAGCTCACATGCCCTAAGGGGTTCCTGCCGTCTTTTCTTCCATGGAAAACCACAGCAGTGGGCTAAAGAAACGTGGCCATGGAGCCGGGGGACAGAAATGAAGAATTTTATGATTATTTTATCTCGAGTGCAACATACCATTTTTGTGAAGGTATCTTCACAGGCCATGCGGATCTTCTCTGGAGTCAGTGGACTTTTGAACCTCAGTGGTGCAGAGATGCCTCTCTCCTGTCTTGCTGCGCTCACTGCATCATGGATGGCAAAAAACACCGAACAACCCAGGAAGACCCCAGACTCTCCTAGACCCTTGAGAGAAATGAGCCAGGTAGGTTAGGACACAAAATCCCCTCCCTTTCTGAATATAGTTTCATATGCATATTGTACACACACATACACACACACACACATATAACCTTTAGACTGCCATACATATATTGCTTTTGAAAAAGTAATTTAGCCATTGACCTTAAGATTTTTATACTTAGAATTCTAGCTTAAGAAAATGATTTCAGGGGCTGGAGAGATGGCTCAGTGGTTAAGAGCATTGCCTGCTCTTCCAAAGGTCCTGAGTTCAATTCCCAGCAACCACATGGTGGCTCACAACCATCTGTAGTGAGGTCTGGTGCCCTCTTCTGGCCTTCAGGCATACACACAGACAGAACACTGTATACATAATAAATAAATATTTGAAAAAAATGATTTCAAATGGGACAAGCACATACAGAAATGAAATTGATTATTGCAATATAAAAAGTCAAGTGGAATCTGATAGTCCATGTCAGGCATATTGGGAATATTGCACCATGTTGTTAAGTCGATTTATAATTAAATGTTTACCATGGACTCCTTCTGTAGTGCCCTAAAGACCTCAAACACCAAGTAGACCAGTGTCTCCCCGCCCTACAGACAGCAAAGAAACCCGGGCTCCGTCAGCGAGCACAGCTCACCTTAGAGGAATACAGGGTGTTGGAGTTCTCAGACGGCGGCAGGAAAGAGACGTGCATCTCTGTGGGGATGTCGCAGATGGCCGGGATTTTGTACTGGTTTGGACCGCGGCTGTACAGAACGCCCTGAGGGGAGTAACTCAGCTCCTCTATGGTGTAAAGTCCCATTCCTTGAACAAATGCACCTTCCACCTGAGGGGAGAGAAGGGATGTGTCCCACAAAGCGATTTCCCAGGAGCATTTCTGCTGCCTGTGGCTTGCCTGACCTGGAGATCTGCAGTTTTGGGGGCCTTCTGGGGCGTCTCGGAGAGTGTCCCCATGACTCCATCTACAGCCATTTCTGTATGTCCCATTCCGTGCTAGACTCCAAGTCAGAGGACTTGGGTTTTAGTCTTAGCCATTGGAATGGTAACTCTGGGTGGGTCTGCACAGACCTGTGCACACACCATCATGTCGTCCTCCAACATGGACCCCGTCTACCTGGGTAAGGTCCCCAGGGGACCGGCAGGGGATGTTTCCTCTTCAGACCTCACTGCACTTTCTGCCCCCCAAGAACAAACAGTTACACGTACCTGGCCTATGTCCAGGGCTGGGTTTATGCTGTGGCCAACATCCATCACAATGTCTGTTCTGATGGTCTACAAAAATAAATATTTAATGCAGGTAACACAGAGAGAAGAAGCTGAGAAATGCCTTCTTCCAGGTATGGGGTCAAGTCTTTCTTTGGACAGATCATGTTATTTTCATGATAAAGAAGCAACCAAATTTTCATTGTGTAACCATGTTTGTTATCTAAAACCTTTGTTTTTGAGATAGGGTCTCATGTTCTTCAGCTTCTGATTCTCCCGTGTCCACCTCCCCATTGATTAAAGACGTGCACCACCATGCATGGCTTATATGGTATTGAGGATTGAACTCAAGGTCTCGCACATCCTAGGCACATGCTCCACCCACTGAGCTCCATTCCCACCCTCCATTCTGCATGGCTTTAAAAACCAGATTTATTTATTTTTATTTTTTGTGGTTGGGTGTTTGCCTCCATGCCTGTGAAGGGAGTCTGGCCAGCTCCATCTTGGCGGGTGTGGCTCCCACTGGCCTTTGTCCTTCTCTCCCTCTCTCTCTGCCTTGCTAAAAACCATCAGATTACATTCCCAAAGACAGCCATCAAGGTCTGGTCACTAATATGGCCGCTTCCTCCTTCTGAGGCTATCAATGTCCAGCTATCAAACTATTGAAGTCAAGCAATCAAAATTCTCCTTTGGCTCACCTAATTAACACCTCATCCTAACACGGGGTTTCCCCTTCTCCCTTTATAAACCACCATTTTCCTCTGTGACATGTCTGTGTCCCTGTATCCAGAGACAGAACTTTGTCATCGGAGACAATTACCCGTGCTGGGTCTCCCTTGTCCTCTGTCTCCTGTCTTTGTCTAAGAAGAAGGATTATTGTTTTCCACAGAGGGTACTATAATGCTAAGGAAACTCGTGAGTTTCATTTTTTTTTTCTAGCAATACAGAGAGATCACCCTTAGGGCTAATGCATGGTGCTGCCACACATCCAACTTCCTTCCAGTAGGCAGCATGTGGAACTTTTAGCATCTCACCCAGTACAGTCAGGGGACATTCCCTGGTAGGACTGACCTTGTGGTTCCCAGTCAGGCAATCTATTTCCACCTCTGAGCAGGCAGCTCCAAACACAAAATACTCGAAGATATGGCCTTCCCCTGTCTCCCAGTTCATTTCCGCCTCATAGCCCCTGAAAGAAACAGAATTGTTGAGGAGCATTGTTAGGTGATCAATGCCTGCAATCTCAGACAATGATGATTAAGCCAGCAAAAAGGGAGCTGTGGCACTCAGAGGAGGACCTGTGTCTAGGGCCATGCCAGCACATAACACATGCCTAACACATGTGTCCAAGAAACGCATCTTCTATGGTCCTCTGATTGAGGGTTCAGCCTGCATCTTAAGGCAAACACGGTTTCAAGGGGCCTTATCTGCCTGCTTTCTCTCCCTCTGGCTCCAGGATTCAGTGTTGCCTGTGAGGATTCAGGTCTCCTGGCTCCCATGAGCAGGCTCTATGCTTGCTCCATCCCCCTCTCGTCAGTAAGAACAGGTGAATGTCAAAGAGAAAAGAAGTCCAGGCCAGCAGCCTGCTGAGTCCTCTCCCCTGTCTCCCCTCTGTCCCCAGCCTGGAGGTGGCCATGAAAAAGGCTACTAGGGTCTGTCCCTGAAGGGCAGCTGGAGTCCCAGACAGAGTGAGAACAGGAGCTAAGACCCTGCCCTGTCTCAGCACTCACTCACTCTCCATGGAAATGGTCAACCAAAGGTTTCCTAGAGGGTGGGATGCTCGGGGCTCCACAGCTACTCGGATCTCTGTCTGCTCACACAGGGGGCGCCTATCCTAATTTTGGCTTGGCTTTCACCCACACTCTTGGGTCTTAACTTCAGGGATAAATTACACTCTCAACAAAAGCCACGACTGTGGATTTCAAGCACCAGTTCACAGAAAGCCACATCTCGACCACAGTAGGAACCGAATCAGCACCATGTTCACCTGTGTGAACTATTTTCCCCAGAGCAAGTCGCCTGGGAACTTGGATTAACTAGCAGGTGAAAGTTTCTTCCCATAGCAGGCTAACTGAACATAGTGAGTCAGGTTGGGGGCCAAAATCGCAAATAGAACTGAAATTCTTCCTCAAGCTCATACCGGAATTTTCCATGACATTGGATTGAAGGGACGGTCTTACCTGAAATATCCAATAGCCGACAGGCTGATGCTCTGGTCAAAAGCCGTCTGCGCCTGGGAGGGACGAGCAGAGCGAGATATAAGATGGATTCCTGAGAGAATTGCTCAAGAGTTTGGTTTATCTCAACATGTCTTTTAAGTATTACAGTCACGAGGATGGCCCGAGATGAACAACTCCTGTCACCAATCTCCATCTACATAAGCAATCATGGCTGTCTGGGTGTAGCAGCCACACTAGCTCAATGCACATGGTTGTGGTAAATGTCTGCTGTGATATGTTATGCTCGTCAACTGAACTATAATGGTGGTCCACGTCCCGCTTATGAAGATATCATTCAGTCATCTGGAGAGACTTGGGCTGTTACTTCTGGGATACAGTGGTTGGCTGTTTAATTTTATATCATGTGTGCATAACAGTTTCAGTTGAGCAGAGGGATTTGCTAAACAGTGCCATGACATCAACAGGTCTCCCATTTCTGCAAGGATATATGGTTGGCTACTCAACAGATAACCAAAGGTCAGGTCAACAGACTCAAGAGAGACGGTGACAGGCTCAGCGTTATGGAAGAAGACAGGCTCCAGGGCAGCATCCTCCAGTGGATGGCAAAGGAGGATGTTCCTGAGTTACATCTGGGGGCAACTTTCTCTAGTCAACCATTCTCAACCTTTCTGAGGTCAGGTGACACTAGGCAGGGGGAAAACAATGATGCCCAGAACAGATGCAGAAGTTTCATATTCCATAATAATAATAGTAGTATTAGTAGGTAGTTTGTTTTTCAAAAGGTTTTGGTTTTATTTTTTTTTTCTAAATAGCCCTAGCTGTCCTGGAACTCATTCTGTAGACCAGGCTGGCCTCGAAATCAGAGATCAGTGTACCTTTGCCTCCCGAGTGCTGGGATTAAAGGCGTGTACCAGCACCACCCAGCTTACTCCATAATTATGAATTTTGAAATCAGCCTTTATGATAGCAGGAGCTTTTGGGTGAGAGAAAGGTGACTGAATGAGCCACCAGGATTTAAGGCATACTGCTTATACTCTCATACTGGGCTAGCTCAGCACTGGGGTCTTTCCAAGCAGAACGGTATGCAAACCCTTGCCAAACCTGTTCTTTGATATTATAGAACTAATCACGTAGAGCAGTCGGCATGGCAGCCACACCAGGGGTTATTAATGTATGCTCCACGTCATCTAACGCTTAACAATCCGCCATTGTGAAAACTTAGCTGGTCTATGACAGGGCATGTGTTTTCTCCTCCAACTAGACTGCCAGTGCACCAGGAAGCAGGCGAATGTTTCCAGTCCACTGGTCCAGTCTGTGACTTGTATAGAATATGCCCTATTTGCTTTTACAAATTGTTTAATTCTTGTGTGTATGGATTTTTTTTTCCCTGAAGGTGTGACTGTGTGTGCACTACCTGCAGAGGCTGGAAAAGGGCATCAGATCCCTTGGACCTGGAGTTACAGACAGCTGTGAGCTGACGTGTAGGTGATGAGAATTGAACCCAGGTCCATCGGGACAGCAACACGTTCTCTTAACCTGTGGGCCATCGCTCCTGCCCCTGGTTTGCCGCCTCCGAGCGAGCGTCTATCTGAGCTTCTCAGAAGGATTCCAGCATTGCTTTTCTACTTAGGAACAGAGAATGGGAAGGAGGAGAACACACAGCAGGCATCCAGGGGGCACCCAGGTCCACACAACGAAACATACATGAGTGCAGCTTAGGGCAGGAGCTGGAGCACGGACACCGTCTTTCCGTGTCATAGAAACACGCCTGCGAGCACCCCTTCTCCCACTGCATGGGGGTCTCCATGTGCCACAGGCAGAGGGCCCTTTGCTCGTCATTGTGCAAGGACAGAGCCTTTGAATTACCTTCTCCTTAAACATAACCCACACTTGTCTCTCCCCTCTCCTCTCGCGTGTTAGCTTCTATGATAAACACAGAGAAGCGGTGACTCTCACCCAATCCTTCCACGTTCCCTGAGGATTCTTGCTGATGATGGGTTCAAGGCGTTTTAGAAGAGTCTGGCAGGCGTCCTGTAAGTGATTTTAAGTTACAATTCTAATAATTTTGTGAAGACATCAGTGTCCAAACTACACGGTATGTCATCCCATAGAGTCACCTCAACGGTACAGAGGAACAAGGAGACATAGGGTATCCGTGCAGTAGAGGATGGCATGAAAGACTTCATGCAGGGATGTTTGCATGTGTGAGCGGGTCAGACATGCACTGGTATAAAAGACAGACTCCTCACATCCTACACTAGGTCAACACTTAACGGGAGGACCCTTGTACACAACTAAACACTGAATGTGGAACATGAATCTTCTGGGCATGTTGTTCAGGGTTCAAGAGGCCAGAGTGAAATACAATGAGCTGGGATGGAGAGAGGGCATCGCCCAAAGGCCTGGCAAGAGGTAGGAATCTGACTGAACACAGAAGGGGAAGACATTGGGGGTTTGGGGTGGGATTAAGAGGTCTGGTGACCACTGGAGCAGCAGGCACAGAACGGCTGGGTGCTGTGTCCCTGCTGGGTCTGTGCGCCCGCCCTGCCCTGCACTGAGGAGACTTGGGAGATGAGCGCCTCATCTCTTCTGATCACCAACCATAGATCTGACCCTGAAGGGCTCGTGAATGATGCTACTTTAGGAGGCTTTACCTTTACTGCCAACCCATTGAGATCAGCCACCACAGACCCGCCAGAGGCATTGGTGTTGGGGACGGTTTCTGTGCTTGTCCCACGCAGGTGGACACTGGACATCGGCATCCTTAGTTCACGGCTGACCACCTAGGTTTGGAACCAAGTTTCTTTTCAGATGCTTTGGTTGGTTGCACCCTGTGTGCAGCCCCCAGATGCAGGGCAGGGATGAAGAAGCAGAACCATGAGCTCCTTCAAGTACATAAAACCCCTGTCTTCTAAAATCCTGGTGGCTAGCTAGTCTAGATTCCAAGTTCTAAACACATCTTTCTTTTCTGCTGATTTTCTCATGTGAAACAAAGTAAGGAAAAGGCTCCAGGCTAGTGCATGGGAGAAGCTTCATCCCCGTCTCTGGGTTAATGAAATCAGTGTTATCAAGCTAATCTCACCACCACACTCTGCAAAATCCTAGCCAAGAGGATATGACTTTAGCAGGAGCTGTATGGTTCCCTATGCAGTTCTGAACACACTGCAGGAAATGAACACTCCTCAGGAAGGACTCGGGCCTCAGAACACGTGAACCATGGAAGAGGGGATAGGGCTGGGGCCTTTGAGGGCAACATGGGGATTAGGGATTGCTTTGGTCTATTATTTTACATTTTAGTTGATTCAAATTAACCTCTCTCTGGCTAGCAGTATGCTTGATAGAGTTTTTTTTTTTTCACAACTTGTCCAAGGTCACGGGCATTCTGGACCCTTCCAAAATATCAGGCTCTCAGAGAAGCATCTTGACAGAGTACACAGGCTCTCAACATAAGGACTTTGGCTCAAGGAAGGAAAAAAAAAAGAACACAGAAAACTCACTGAAAAACAGAACTAAGAACTCTCAAGTTTTAGCAGCATGAAAGCAAAAAACAAAAACTCCTGAACATCCCAGGTCCCTGTAATTTAAAAATCTAAATGACATCACTTGAGCTGCTTTCATTCACCTGGCAAATTATCTAATTATTTCAACAATTCATCAAATTTAGCATTATTTAACAGCACAATGAAACAACAGATACTTTATGGAAAACAATTTGGCAGCCCATGTCAAGTAATTCCAAATGCCCATGCCCTATGATCCAGTAATTCCTCTGCTGGTGAGTCACGTTAAGAAAACAATTGCTGAGAGGATTACAGGTTTATTTTGAGAAATATTCATGGAATAGCTCAGTAACTGGGGTAGAGTTAATTATAAATACATCCCCCAAGCAGCCATTAAAAGTCATGATTGCTAAGAATCTCTTTTGCTTGTCTGTTTTGCCTTTGAGAAAGGATGAGTTTGGCCTGAGTTTGATCCACCTGCCTTAGCTTCCAGAGGGCTAGGATTATAGGCAGGCACAGGTGTGGCGAATTGTGAAGAATTTGCAATGACAGGAAGCAGTGGTCCTCCTGTGTAAGGCTGGTTGCAAAAAAACTGACAATGAACAGCATAACACCAGCAACATCTTAGTAATTTTTATAGTAGGTAAATAGGTTGGGCGGTGGTGGAGCATGGCATTAATCCCAGCACTTAGATGGCAGAGATAGGAGGATCTCAGTGAGTTCGAGGCCAGCCTGGTCTACAAAGCATGTTCCAGGACAGGCAGGACTGTTACATGAGAAACCCCATCTTGAGGGAAAAAAATCTGACAAAATAGAAGGACCCTAACACAGAATTGCTAATACACGATGGCTAGAGATATCAAGTCTGATTTATGTTATTGATTGCTTGGTGCCCTTAATATAAAAAGGTCAAGAAACATTACAATCCCTCTGAATTTACACATCCTTTTACTACCCAGCAAAAACTCAGAAAAGGACAATTCAGTTGTCAATCATCAGAATGGTAGCAGAAAGCAAGCACGCAACCATCTTCAGCAACACAACAAACCCATCTTTTGGCACATGCTTTTCTGGCATTCAATAACAAAACTGACTTATTTACCCAGTTTATGCTAACAGCCTAAGGCTTAAACTGTCAAAGCTACAGTGTCCTACCCTTGTATTTTGGGACAGCGATGTACGCTCACCGTCTTCGCTCATGAACACATCTGTACGGACACACTCAAGAGAATCCAGTGTTTTTATTCTCACCTGGATCATTTTAGTGTGGACGCCCTGCCCCATCTCAATGCCACCATGAGTGACGAGTACTGAGCCATCGAGATAAACGTGAACCAGGGCGGCTGCCTGGAGAGGGGAAGAAAAGAGGTGAATCAGAAGAGGCGCTGACCCTTGTCAGGACGTGTCGCTGTAACTAAAACACTGTCCACCCCTCTCCCCAAGCCTGTTGATAAATACATATCATATGTGTATGTGTGTGTCTGTGTATATATGTATATATATGTGTGTGTGTGTGTGTGTGTATTAACCAGAGCTAAGGTAAGAGCAGGGCTAGTGTTGCATAGTGATCACCCCAAAACGCTAATCCAAATAAGGTACACAGAGAAACGTTTATTGTTTAGTTGCAAAGTGACCCAGAACCACAATACACCAGTGGTTCTCAACCTTCCTAATGTTGTAACACTTTAACATAGTTCTTTAAGTTGTAGTGATCCCCAACCATATAATGCTGTCATTGCTATTTCATAACTGTAATTTTACTGTTGTTATGAATCTTAATGTAAATGTCTAATATGCAGGATATCTGATTTGTGACCCTTGGAGGCGTCGCGACCCACAGGTTGAGAACCACTGACCTGAGCCATCTTAGCACAGAGCTGCAGACCTCTGGAGTGATTACCTGACTGCACAGCTCCTCTGAACGGTGCATAATCAACCGTGCTGCCCACAGAATATAAAGCTTGTCTACTCAGAAGCAGTTAAACTAAGTGACCTTGTTTACAACTGACGAGCATGCGGGTTCTGCCAAGTCTTACTGGGCTAGAATTGTCCACTGTGGATTCTAATTCACTGTGTGACTGTGATTGTTTATCTAGAAGGTGACAGGATAAAGATGGAGAGAGGAAGGGACCCTCCTACTCTCTGCTCACAGTCTTCTCGTTCCTGACACACACAGCATATGTGTCAATGAGAGTCCATCCCACGGCCCCACCCATTCCCGGTTCTCCCTCCGTGAGACTCATGCAAAGGGAGGAGGCAAAACCAGGGACATCAGGGCTCGGCTGCATCTCTGTGTGCATGCACAACATACACACATACGTGTAATAAATTAGATGAGGAGTCCCCATCGCTGCTATACAGAAGCTAGAACACAGCGATTTTTCACCAGTGAGCACACACAAGTTCTATTCAAAACCAGAGGCAGAAAGAGTAAGTGGGGTTTAGGGGCTAAGCAAAGACTAATTTAGTCAGCTAAAGGAACCAGGACAGCAATTCAAAAACTTTTCTCTTTAAAGATATAAGGAGAGCCAGGAGGTGGCGGCACTTGTCTTTAACCCCAACACTCAGGAGGCAGAGGCAGGCAGATCTCTGGTTTGAGCCCAGCCTGGTCTACAAGAGCTAGTTTCAGGACAGGCTCCAAAGCTACAGAGAAACTCTATCTCAAAAACCCATTAAAAAAAGAAAAAAGAAAAGGAAGTTATGAGGAAAAGAAACTCCTAAAATTGCATTTTAAATGTTAAATAATTTACCTTTCCAGGTTTAGCTGACCCTTACCAAGCAAGAAGTAGGGCACCCAGTGCCACACAATGTCCCATTTCTATTTCATGCCTAGAGACACCAAGTCCCAGTGGGAGAAGAGGAGTCTCTTCCTGGACACATGAACAGGACCCCGAGCAGGTATCTCAGCTGCTTAGTGTCAGCCAGCAGTAAATCACGGGTTCCCCATTTCCCAACAAGAATGTCCCTACCCACAATGGGGGTGTAAGCAGAAGAGCCATTGTGTCCCAGAGTACTGCAGCTTAGGCTAACCCAGCCTGGGTGGGACTTAACATCTGGTCCCTGCCATCACACGGCTGATCCAATGTGGAGGGCATTCCCTCAGCTCCTCTGTTTCCCCAGGTCTCTGCCGGGTGACATCCCAATCTGGGTTCCAAGAACTGACCTGTCCCATGGCTACTGTGAAAAGACCCACAGGAAACTTCAGGGGAATCATGGCCAGCCCCCTCTTCTTCCAGGAATTCTCGGCGTTGAATTTTTCTACAGCCGTTTTCCTCATAGCGTAGGAAGACTTGATCATGCATTCTCTCCAGCACTCCAGGAGGGGCTTGGCATTGATCTCTTGCTTGTAGTGGGTACAGTCGATTGGCTTGTACATGTTTATGGTTCGAACCTATGAAAGGAGCGGAGAATGAGAGAAGTGAGGGGAAGCTCAGAAGACACAGTTTGTTCATCCCCTGTCCTCTTCCTCCACTTCTGCCCATCCTGAAAGGGCCAACTTATGTGCTGACCCATTGTTGCTAAAGCCCTCCTCAGGCACGACATTTTCCTTATCCCAGAATCACATCAGCTATGCTAGACTCTCTTGTTTCTATGCCATTCTTGTCCAGGTTTATAGGATGGAGCCCCTGGCCTCTATTCCCGTGTGCCTCAGTATGGTCCGGTTACATCCCTGACTCTCAGTTCTTGTATTTGTGGACATCTGTTGAAAGGTGCCTGGGCTATGCAACCTGGGTTACATAGATGCTCTGGCGAGATAGGACCACTTATTCCCAAAGCCAACCCACAGGGATATTTGTCTAAATTGAACTGATGGCTAGGAGGAAGGACAGATGAGATTACTCTGTAAATTCTTAGAGAGTTCCATGCATGCGCACTGCACATTTTAGCTGTTTCCCTTCCCGTTGTCCTCCTTAGCCCCTGGCCCATCCCACTGAAACCTTTCTCCTTCCCAGTCTCTCCCACCCATGCATGCTTTGTATGAACAACTCTACACAACTCCTACGGCTCGTGCAGACTTGGGTAGGAGGTTATTTTCTGCAGCATGGGGAACTGACTAGTGGTTACACCACTGAAGAAAGTGACGTGCCCTGCCAAGAGCAACCACTAACAGCCATTATTCCCTCAATGAAAAAAGGGTGAAGCTGCATGATCTCCTTCCACTACCTATGATGAAATGTTGACTGGCTCCGTCTTGGATGGTCTTACACAGGAAACCACAACCAAACATATTCTGATATCCCCAGAAGTCTGACACCCAGATTAGACGGTGACTGTCTTCCCAGAACCAGCAACTAAGACCCTCACCCAAGAGCAAGAGACACCAAGTGTCTTCTATTCCTAGATGAGAAACCCTCCCAGTTATGGTCAGCTCCATCCACAGCAGATAGAGGCCATTATAAAAAGGCACGCTCCCCCAGAAACCGGTCTAGAAATTGCCTAGATCCCTGTAAGAGAAAAAGTGGAACAAAATGCAATGTGCCTCTGGAGGTATTGTAGATTTTAAGAGATCTACATTGCTATCCACAGGAAGGGATACCTTTGAGTATTTCCTCTCTCGCTCCTGCTACCAAAATAAGAGGACAGAGGCAATAAAGGCTAGACAGACTCAGGCCAGTGATTTCCTCTCTGGATCACCTCTCAAATTCTTCAACCGGAACAACCCCAAGCCTTCCCAACTCAGTCAGCATTTTTTTATTTTTTATTTTTTTTTTTTGGTTTTTCGAGACAGGGTTTCTCTGTAGCTTTGGAGCCTGTCCTGGAACTAGCTCTTGTAGACCAGGCTGGTCTCGAACTCACAGAGATCCACCTGCCTCTGCCTCCCAAGTGCTGGGATTAAAGGCGTGCGCCACCACCGCCCGGCAGTCAGCATATTTTATACACGAGTTAGAGGAGGGGGCTACCTGCTCCGGGGACAGGCCACATTTGATTGCCACTTCTGTGATACAGACTTCGGTGACCAGTCCTGCCTGAGGAAAGCCGAATCCACGGAAAGCCGTGTTGGATGGAAGGTTGGTTTTGCAGACCCTGCCCCGGCAGCGTAGGTTGGGGAACTTGTATGCATTTTCCGTCTTCAGAAGCCCCATTTCAATCACCTGCAGAAACCCAGAATGGACGTGAAAAAACTTTGGCCTTCTGTGAATGTCCTATCATGCAGACACCTTCCAATGAAACCAGGCTGGAAACAGCTCCCTCTTCACATCTCAACAAGAACACTGAAATATGTGACACCCCAGGTCAATACAATTTGCTGTAATACAATTTTAAGGGATTTGAATTCTTCTCAATTATTGCCTTTGAATTTCACACTTTTGCGCAAATCATTTTTTCAAGTTCTAGCTATTTCTAGAAGCCTTGGATATGTCTGAATCCCCTAAGCATTGGGCCTATAGACTGAGACAGTCTAGAAATTTTAAAGGCATTCTGGTATCTGCTTTAATGCTCGATACTCAACCAGAGGAAATCCTTCCTTCTACCAAATGTGGATATTTAGCAATGTCTGAACATAGTTTTGGCTGCTCAGATTGGGAGCTGGCATGACAGGGATATCTACAGGTCAAGGATGCCGGTGACATCTCATAGTGCACAGGATGGCCCCATAAAGAGTTATACAGTTGGAAATATCCAGAGGGCCAAAGCTGAGAAAGCTTAGTCCAGAGCTCACAGCTGGGTGTGGGCAGCATGGAGAGGAAGGAGAGACACAAATTTGGCCACAGTCTCCTCTCCACTTGTGGTTGGCAGTAACTCTTTGCTACTGTGCAGTGAGACTCTCCGTACTTTCCTTAAGTGTTACATAAAGAGTAAATGGTTCCTGAGTGCAGTCATTTCATGTCACACTCTTTGGAGAATGAAAACCTCCTTTAATATGCTTACCCACAAGGACTCATCCAGGGAGCTCCCTCCATTGCAATAATGCTCCATGTCCAGGGCCACGATTCGGCCATCCTTCATGAATCCCACCTGTGGGCAGGGGGCAGAGAAATGCCTGTTGATACTGGCTCAGGAGATCGAGTCTACAGAAAGTTTGCTTAGTCATGCTTTGGAAAGCTTCACAGAGTCAGACTGGATGTCTGTTTCTTTGATGTGGAGCTGGCTTAGTGACCCTGGGAAAACACTGTGTGGCAGTTAATCATCAGTTTAACCGATCTAAAATCGCCTCTGGACATCCCTGGAGGGATCATCTTGATTGTGTTAACTGAAGTGGGGAAAGCAACCCTGATGGTGGGTGGCACCAAACCCTTGGCTTAGGTCCTAGACAGCTTCAGAGGAGACCAGGAGCTGAGCACAGCTCTTACACTTCCCTTCCTCTGGTATGCGCTGCAGTGTGAACACCCTTCACGCTCTGCTCCTGCCCTCTCCACACCCTCGCCATGATAGGCAGTTTCCCT
>JABTXL010000827.1:1328562-1352651 GCA_025134845.1 Neodon shergylaensis | reverse complement strand
TCTGCTCCTGCCCTCTCCACACCCTCGCCATGATAGGCAGTTTCCCTCCTTCCAACTGCGCTGCAGTGTGAACACCCTTCACGCTCTGCTTTTGCTCTCTCCGCACCCTCGCCGTGACGGGCACTTCCCTCCAACTAGAAATCGAAATAAATCCTTACTTCTTTAAGATGTTTGGAGGGTGCTTTGTCGCAGCCATGGGAGACGCAGAGAGTACACGGGGGAAGCTCTCTGCCTAGCTTTGAAATGGAAATAAATCAGGGGATGTGCAGAAGTAGAAGCACAAAAGCTCATTAGACAGAGCATCCGTGTTACCATGTAAATATCAGTCTCATTCCCAGTCCTCACGCCGCTCTGCACCACTGACCATCACTGCCATGGTCTTGGCCTCTGTAACTACAGCCCAGTTCTTTCAGTGAAGGTACATTTAGGTGAAGGGCATTTCTGTTTCCAAACTTACACAAACCAGATCACCAATTCCCTGCCAGAATGCTTACTGCTTTCTGATTTTTTTTTCTTTTAGAAATCTCTAGGCTGTGTTCTGTGGCCTTCTTTGTCACGTGGTGCTAAGGTTTTCAATAAGCACTGTCGTATTGTATACAGTATACTCGGGAGCTCATCTGGTCCATATCCTACAACCACGTCTCAATGCTACCTCTTCCTGCCTGCATTCATCCTGCCTCCTGAGCCACATCCTGCTCCATCCTCTCACTCTCAGACCATCCTGCCTGCAGCAGTATCACGAGCCTCCTGTGAGGACTCAAACCAGTTATGGCTGCAACTCATCAACAATCAACTCAGTCTCACTGTTCTGTGTGAGGTCAAGTTTAAAGTTGTTATTCTGAGGCTCTGAGGCTCCCCCAGGCTGGTATCTGAGCACACAAGACTCCATTTCTTAGCCAGGGAGTGGCAAAGTCAGTCTCAAAGACAGAAGCTAAGTCCCCCACTTACAGGGCTGGACCTCATGTGTGTGCCTTTTCCTACTGCCTTGTGTATACAGCTCCATGGAGGACTCAGAGACCCTGTACAGAGTTGCAATAGAATCCTTGGGGACGATGACAACATCGTGACTCCATGTGTACCATGGTAGTCAGTAACTACAGGTGGCCACTGTGCACTTGAAATATTGTTAATGCCACTATAGAACACAATCTTAGTTTAATTGTATTTTGTTAATTTAAATAGTTACACACAGCTCATGGTCACAGCGCTAGAGAGTTCAGTCTAAAGGGTTAAAGTTGTCATTAGAGAAACAGGTCCCTGAATGACTAGAGCAAGGCCTCCCTCCCCAAATCTATGCTTGCTACAAGGCTGTTACCTACATGAGAAATGACATAATAAAGGCTTAAGATCCTGACAGATTTTGGTTATTTGTTAAAGCTATCAGACAACTTGAAAGTGTAAAATGGTCTTTTAAAAGGCAAAAGATAATGAATTTCCATGATAAAACCTTTTCTAGGAATTTCTGGGTCATGGTTTTTCAAGATACGTTTGATATAATAAAAATGAGGAACAATTTGCAAATAATTGCAATTTCATATAGCACTATTGTTATAGGAATTATTCTATTTTTTCCTTTTCTGTGAAAAGAATGGCTATCAGATCTCCATTCATGGACATACAGAGTCAGAGGTTTTCCTATTATTCACTCTGCAGTGCACGATTCTAGCTGGTTCTCTCTCTCTCTCTCTCTCTCTCTCTCTCTCTCTCTCTCTTTCTTTCTCTCTGACATCTCTGAGCAAAGCAGGAAATCTCATTGAACTGGATGGTAATTCAACTGGAGCACAAGGAGTAGTGAAGGAGATGATCATTCTGTCCTGGCTGGTTTTTATGTCACCTTGACACAAGCTAGAGTCACCTGAGAGGAGGGAACAGCAATTGAGAAAATGTCTCTATAAGATTGGGCTTTAGTCAAGGATGTAGGACATTTTCTTAATTAGTGATTGATGGGGGAGGCCGTCGCTCATTGGGGTGATGCCAACATGAGCTGGTGGTCCTGGGTGCTATAAGAAAGCAGGTTGAGCGAGCGACGGGAAAAACACACACAATTCCTTCATGGCCTCTGCATCAGCTCCTGCATCCAGGATCCTGCCTTGATTGAGTTTCTGTCCTAAATGCTTTCAACGATGAACTGTAATATGCAATTGTGGGTAAAATTAACCCTTTCCTCCCTGAAGTGCTGGGTCATGGTGTTTCATCACAGCTGTAGACACCCTGAAGAGGACACATCCGTTGATGCGTGTTTTCTCCCCGGCAGAGCAGACAGACACTGACATCTGCTTGTATAGAATATTCTATCTGCAGCACAATGCTTTCCCCGGCTCCTTCTCCTGCTCACTTTATACTTTCCAAGGTAAGGGTGGCGGCCTCCAGTTATTAACATGTCTTCTCCTCTTTCCAGAATGCAGCGGACTGCACGACCATGTCTGCCACAGAAAATAAAGAAGTGTGAAACAAGCGAGCAAGTGAGCTAGCGAGTTTTACTCAATGATAGTATACCTGTGTTGGCTCCAAAGACAATTTCCTGCTGTGGGAAATCATCCAGCCAATGGCCTTTGGGATGCTACCTCACTTTGGGCATGGTTTCGTGTGCTATTTAGGCAGATGTAGGGGCATGCATGCCTCTTGGCTGCTGGATTCAGTTACAGTTCCCGGAGTACACAGAGAACTACAGATCTCTATTCTTTCTGTGTGATTATTCCCACATAAATAAATATCCATTTGGGGCTATTGTGGAACTCTTTTGTATGCTAACAATTTCCTATGGTGAGGTTTTGAGAGAGACAAATAAATGTAAGCTTAACCCAGAAAATATCTATTTAATTCAAGAGCGAGAAAGAAAGACAAACACCCTGAAGTAAGGGGAGGAAAGATGGAGGTTGATTGACTTGGGGAGACTACGCAGTTATATAGCTGATCAATAAGCATACAGATCAGACTCTCAGTGCTCAAAGCAAGGGACTCCATCCACTCAGGACCCGTTTCTGTTGACTTTCCAAGTACTATAATAATTCATTTGGGGCTGAGAGATGGCTCAGAGGTTAAGAGCACTGCCTGCTCTTCCAAAGGTCCTGTCAATTCCCAGCAACCACATGGTGGCTCACAACCATCGGTAATGAGATCTGGTGCCCTCTTCTGGCCTGCAGGCATACACGCAGACAGAATACTGTATACTTAATAAATAAATAAATATTTTAAAAAAAATATATAAATAAATAAAAATAATTCATTTATTTGCTTGCTTATTATTTATTTTAGCTTTTTTAGATAGGGTTTCTCTGTGTAGACTAGTTTGTCCTGGAACTCATTCTTTAGACCAGGCTGGCCTTGAACTCAGAGATCCTCCTTCCTCTGCCTCTGAGACTAACACCCAGCTCAAGAACTGTAATATTAAGCCGGGCGGTGGTGGCGCAGGCCCTTAATCCCAGCACTCGGGAGGCAGAGGCAGGCGGATCTCTGTGAGTTTGAGACCAGCCTGGTCTACAGAGCTAGTTCCAGGACAGGCACCAAAAACTTCAGAGAAACCCTGTCTCGAAAATCAAAAAAAAAAAAAAAAGAACTGTAATATTTTCACACTGGTTTCCATCATATTTTTCAGAAATTGATACTTCTTTTGGTTCTTAAGAAAGGCAAAGATGTTTCCTAAGCCTGCATCTGGTAACGGGTTTCCCCACTTACTTGCTGGCGGCAAAGGCGGTGACGGCGGCCATGACGCTGGTTTTGTCCACTTTCCCTCCAAACGCCCCCCCAACACGCCTTACATGACACATGACCTTGTTGGCTGAGAGCTTCAAGGTAGAGGCAACTACGTCCTGGGGACAGTAACCTTTTCATTAGTCCCATCTTCAGAAAAACTTACGGCCATCACTGTTATACCCACAAGCTTAACAGGAAGTCTTTCCCCAAGTGCCATGACCGCTACACATTTGGATTTCATAATACTGAGCACGATACACAAGTCATGATGTAGTTATCATCAATAACAGAAGGAAAATGTCCAATAACCTTACCATCACCCACTCATCATACTCACGGTTAGCTCATTTGGCTTGAATGGCATTGCCAAAACCACTGTTAATATTAATTAGTTCTTTCTATAGCAGTGAAATAGTTCTGTGTCTACTAGACCAGAGTATCTGTCCCACCCTCATCCCTCAGGGAAGTTTTCTGAATCAGTTGGATTCTGTGGTCTTCTAAGCTTCTCTATTCGCCCGTCTCTACTTTTCCTGTCTTTACTGGGAAACTGAGAATACCGCCCTGGTGGACTTCCCAGGAAGTCTTGATCATCCTAATACTTATAGACCATTTTGTCTAAACAACTGGTTTTTATTGAGGGGGAGCCCAAGATCAATGGCCCACTGTCACATAGGAAATGGAGCAGGAGAGCTGTGGACAGCAGTGATCTGGTCCCTTTTGGTGCTCTACCTGCCCAGTGCCCTGTTCACCCCCACACTCCTCCTCCCCTGGCTCCTTGGTGCCTCCTCACGGCTTCCAGGTCCCTTTGCTTTGCCCCCTAACTTTTACCTAGATGCTTAGACCAGTGAGGCCGACCAAAGCATCCAATGCTTTCAGAAGAGACCCGTGGTTGAATGGCTAAGTGGTGTTTGAATCGCGGAACTGCCAGAGATATCCTCACTTCCGCCATCTAAAAAGTCTCACTCCCACTACAGAGGTAAATTAAGGCTTCTTCTTTGCAGGATTTCTGGGTGATTCTGACCCTTGCCACACTCTCCTTTCTCTCATTCCTCCACTCAGGTGATTTTTGACTTAGCCATTTATTTTGCTTAGTGCCTTGCCCTGTCTTTTCTAATACTGTCTCCTAACTGCTTCTTGTACATCAGATCCCATAACTTGACAGGACAGGCTGTTCTCATTTTCCCTCTGTTTCTCAACAGCCAAGAGGACATCAAAAGATGCCTGCTGCCGGGCGGTGGTGGCGCACGCCTTTAATTCCAGCACTCGGGAGGCAGAGGCAGGCGGATCTCTGTGAGTTCGAGGCCAGCCTGGTCTACAAGAGCTAGTTCCAGGACAGGCTCCAAAGCCACAGAGAAACCCTGTCTCAAAAAGTTAAAAAAAAAAAATGCCTGCTGTTGCTGATTTTAAAGCTATGGATCCACAGACAAAGTCTTCTCTCTACTTTAATAAAAACCCTCTTCTATGTTAGGAAGCTATATGGCTGTTAATATCCAATTTAATATTTTAAATACTTAAATATTTGTCCTGCCTGTAATTGTTCTCGGTCCATTTTGCTGGCAGAAACCATTTAGCCCCGCCACCCCCCTTCTGACCCTGTGTTACCTGTATGTATTTGGGAAACTGTGTGGACACGTAGACGTCCATCTCTCCATCCTCTCCCTTGGGAACAACAAGCATGCTCTGGGTTTCCATATAGAAATGCTCCTGACCTCCTATATGTATTTCACCTGTTGCAGGAAATACTTAGACGTCAGAAGCTGGCAGAAAAGCCGGCAGTCTCTCCCACCCACTCACTCCCGTTGTCTTTTGACACAGAAACTGCACTGAGTGAGCTCTAGACAGAGAAGCCTCACCATGAAGGTGACGAATCCCAGTGTTCAGCTTCCAGGGTGAAAGCAGAGCTATAGAGGGGAATCTTGGGCCTATCTGTGAGCAGCCAGAGCCCTAAGGAAAGACCTCTGAGTCTCTACAGTCAAAATCCTGTGACAGGAGACTTCTAGGTCCCAGACGAGAGGAATATTGTGCTCCTCCCCATTCCTCCCCCTAAATGTATCTAGTCCCCTGAACCCTACGTGTAAGCTGATCTAAGAAGTGTGACAGTTAATTGTCCAAAATCGAGTCACCGTGTCACACACAACAGAAATGACAGCAAGAGGCCAATGGAGAGAACACGGCCTGTGTGTCTGCGTTCCAGAACTATCTCCCGAGCCCAACCCAAAGTGAAGAGGGCCTAATGTAACTATTAGACATAACTGTTATCTACCAAATATTGACACACGCCAGTCAGAGTGTGCCCCTGTTCTGCCGACGATGCTGCCAACGTCACTGGGCTTTTGTAAGATGGAACTTGGATACTCTTTTCTCCACCAACAAACTTGACCTTTCCCTTTGTTCTCCAGATAATAGGTTAGCCCTTCTCTGCATAAATCTCCCATACTGAAATCTCTATTTTTTACATATTATTTCCAAATAAATCCATCCCCCCCCTCCAAACTGACAGAAGTCCCTAAAGCTAGAGAGACAAAGCAGCGTGAGTAGGGACTTCAGGATACAATAAAGGACCCCAACAGCAGTTGGCTCTCAGAGTTACTGCTATCCTGCACCTCATGTGTACCAGTACTGGTTCTAGAGAAGCCAGAAAGCCCAAAACACCCACAGGAGAAGTACAAACCTCACTCCCACTACAGAGGCAAATGAAAGCTTCTTCTTTGCAGGATTTCTGGGTGATTCTGACCCTCGGCACACTCTCCTTTCTCTCAGTTCCTCCACTCAGGTTATTTTTTACTTAGTGGGTTTAGTGCCTTGCCCCGCCTTTTCCAATACTGTCTCCTAACTGCTTCTTGTAAAGTGGGTCCTATCACTTAATAGTAAAGGCCTTTCTCATTTTCCCTCTGTTTCTCAATAGCCAAGAGGACATCAAAAGATGCCTGCTGGTTACATAATTAATTTTGGAGCTATGGAAAAACACATAGCCTCATGAACGACAAAGGACCCTAAGGAGAGAAGACTCGGAAGACAGAATCCCTTTACCCAGGAAGCAGTCGATATCAACAGATACCACAGAAGGACCTGGAGCCCCAGCTCCACCTGCAGAGGTCAAGAGGGGAGCCCCGACTCCCACCCATGTCAGGGTGTCATGAGTACTCCCCAGCTCCTTGCTGGGCCATGTCAATGATTCCAACAAGAAAGATATGGTAGTAATGACTTTAATCCCAGCACTTGGGAGACAGAGGCAGACAGATCTCTGTGAGTTCAAGTCCAGCCTCGTCTGCATAGTGAGTTCCATGACAGACAGGGAAAAAAACATGTCATGAAAAACTCAAATAATAATAATAATAATAACATCAACAACAATAATAAAAAATATGCCAATCTGAAAAATATAATAATTAGACTATAAAAAATGGAGTCTCATAAACCATGTGGCCAAGAACAGGGCATTGGGTGCTTGTATCATTGAAATCAAGTATTTGAGAAGTAATGGTTGAGAATTTTCCAAACTAGGCAGATAATAGAAACCCACAGATTTAAGATGCTGAGTGACCCTCAAACTGGATAAATCCAAAGCAATCCTCGGCATGACACAGCACGGTTCAATTTCAAAAAAAAAAACTAAAGACTAAACTAAGCCAGGGGAAAAGGTCGGTACCTGCTCTGTGAGAAGAAAGCACTTCTAAGAACACTGTTATTTCTCCTCGGTAACCATGGTGACAGAGGAGCTGGTACAAAACTTTCAACTGTAGTCAACCCAGAATTCTGTTTTTTTGGTTTTTTTTTTTTTTTTTGGTTTTTCAAGACAGGGTTTCTCTGTGGCCTTGGAGCCTGTCCTGGAACTAGCTCTGTAGACCACGCTGGTCTTGAACTCACAGAGATCCGCCTGCCTCTGCCTCCCGAGTGCTGGGATTAAAGGCGTGCGCCACCACCGTCGGTATTTGATGAAAATACCCTCCAACAAAGAGCGGGAAGTCACAGTAACAGGGCAGGCTGGCGATGGACGAGAAGACGCCCTGCTTCTAGGTCGCTCACATGGCATGTGGGCGCCACTAGAGACACAGGGAAAGGCGGTGTGAACGGGGACCTGCTCCCTGGGAGCAAACCCCTGAGGCTGTGGGATGGTTTCTAGGAGGCAAGGGAAACCCTAAACTAGACATAACCAGAAAGTTCCCTGCGGCTCCCTGCTAAAGCAAGGTTTACCTTCAAGAATTTCATCAGCCACTTTGAAGGCTTCATCAACATCCCCACACTCCAGCTTCCTTTCTGGTTCAAAGAAGGACTTGTGCCGTATGGCTTCCTGGAACGGGAATGGGGAGAAAAGCGAGGCTTCCTGGGTTAGAAAGCCTGGGAGTCCAAGCCCTGTGGAAAATGATCGGGTCTGGGTCGCATTCCTCTTCTGGAAGGAATCCTGGCATTCCCCCACTGGCCCTGGGACGCTAAACTGAAAGCCAAGCTTCAGAGATTCTCCAGGAAGCGAATGCAAATGTGCCCAGTGAGTCCTAGGACGCAGCCTGCTCAGAAAACACCTAATACCTAGGGGGACCCAGTGGAGAACGATTGTGTTCCGGGCTGACGCAGACCGAGACACAGCTATCCATCCCTGGTCATTGCCCCCACTTCTTAGTGTTTGCCCGGCCTCTCTGAGCATCATCCGTGGCAGGCGCACATACAGCCTTCGGTGACATGAGACACATAAAGGGCTCCATGGTGTAACTACCTATAAATGCTGGCTAAACCACCAATGACTGGAGTCACTGGCTCTGTCTGCTAGAGTCACGCTCGTCCTAGAGGGCCATGAGCTTTTCCTTTGCACAGGGCAGTGGAGCACCAGGGGCCACCAGTCCCAGACTGACGGCTCACGTAAGGCTTGCCAGGGTACCACAGCCCTGTAACGGACCCACAGCTGACGACTCACACCGGCGCTCTGGCCCCGATCTGCCTCCATCAGCTTGACCTCATACCTCAATCGTCAGGATCCGCGGCTCCAGGTCTTGGTAGACGACCTTCACTCGCTTCGCTGCTCTTCTGGCCTGGGTCTCAGACTCAGCGATCACGGCGCAGACCAGATGGCCCACGCAATGCACCTGAGGCACGGAAAGGAGGCACACGCAGTTGGGCTCCTCCCATTGGCTGTGGTCCTCGGTCCCACTCTTACAGATGCAAACTCTGCTTGTGTGGGGCAGACTCTGAGGACAGGTACCGCGTGCAGCCTGGGGGACCGGCTTGTTAACATGGAAAGGCCACGATTCACTTGGCCTCTAACGGGGTGCACAGGCCTGCCTTGGGGAGCTTCACACTTGATTAAAACTCGTGAGGGCCTAGCTGTCTTTAAGGGAGAGCCAGAGGCGGGGCTGTTTGAAATTAGGAAGTTCTTTTGGGTAGACAGAGGACTGAGACATCTCGGCTATGCAGAGAATCTCTATCCCGTCTTTGCTACATTGCAGTAGCCTGAGATCCCGTCGTCAAAGTGAATCATTTGACGCCTTCACCTGGCCTGTGTTAGAACAGCTCCCCTTGGCTTCACCCCATCTGGGAAGCAGTACATGAAACAGACATGTAAATGTAGCGTGAGCTCTCACTTCAGGAATTACGGTAGGCAGGGGGTTATCTACAACATGTAAATGGACTTATCACAAGGAGAGGGGGCTGAGCCCATTAGGTCTTCCCTGGAGGGGAAGTGGTGTAAGGACAGTGTCCGCAAGTCTTTGCTGAGCTCATTATAAAATGCCATGGGATATGGAACAGTGTGGATGAACGAACCGTGGATTCCTTCCTCTAGAATCTGAATTCGTTATACATACAAATTCCAAGTTCCCACTCCCTCCCCTTTTCTCTTCCCCTCCACATATCCAGCAACCCCCCATCCACTCCTCAGAGAGGGTAAGGCACATTGCTTTGGGGACTGCCCAATACCCTCCCTACTATATCTAAGCTGAGCAAGGTATCCATCCAAAGAGAACAGGTTCCCAAAAAGCCAGTACAAGCAGTAGGGATAAATCCTGGTGCCACTGCCAGTGGCCCCTCAGTGTGCCCCAGCCATGCAACTATCAACCACATTCAGAGGGATTAGTTTGGTGTTGGTGAGCTCCCATTAGCTCAGGTGAACTGTTTTAGTGGGCCAACCCATCATAGTTTGACCTCTTTGCTCATATTCTCACTCTTCCCATGACAAATTATACACTATCTCTATGAAAACATGAGGTGCCACTGACTGGGAAAATTGTTCAAACTGAAAGCAAAAAAGGCAATACCTCATCTGTGGCCAGGAATGTCACTGTGTCAAAGGTGTTTGCATCCTGAAGATGATCTGCAGTAATGATGTCCACCACGCCTGGCAGGCTGAGCGCCTCTGACAGGTCCACGGACCTTGGGAAACAGAGCAGACAGCTCCTCAGAGCCGACACGAGGGCCAGAGACACGGAGAATGTGGTGGTTGGGAAATGAGGATTATCAGAGAGTTAGTTACTCTGACAGTTCTCTGCCAGACACAGGACGAAGTTGGGGCACAGTCAAGTGACTGTGTGCAGGATGTTCGTGAGGAATCCGACATTTCAAGCCCACATCCTCTCTAGTTTGGGGGGGTCACCAAGCCTCCGTTCACCCCCTCCATTTCACTACTTTCCATTAACAGAGCAGAGTCAGACATGGAGAAGAATCTCCCCAGCTGTGGGTGAGGACACTTACACGATCTTAGCGTGTGCTCTGGAACTGGTTACGAAGGTCAGGAAAAGCTCCCGGTCTACTGCAGGCATGTCGTCACAGAAGATGGCCTCGCCGGTGGCATGCTTAATCCCAGAGAGGTGCATGATGGGACGCCCAATCGGGTCTTGAGGAATCTGCTTTGGGTCCACGCTCTGTGGAACAGAGGACCGACATCTAGCTTTATGTTTCCATAGAGACTGCAGGGATGATCACAGAGTGTCTCCCCCATGAGAGAGTAGCAGTGTACATGTATGCGGAAGCCAGAATACTCCTGAGTGTGAGAACTGCCACTGTCTTCACTATTCCAGACAGCCTATCCGAACACTTTAATAGTCAGACTGGAACGTGGAAGTGTGACACATTTTCATTTTCTTAGCTTTTGAAACGCAGATCCCAGACATCGCTGACGGAAACTCCACTGCTCTCAGCACATGGGTTTCAATCCCTTCTTTATATGACACCAAATCTGTACACTGGGATTCAGGCTGGAGCGGGGATCTGAAGTGGGCCCCAACATCCACCAGCTCCACCCATCCAACTCACTGCCCTGCTCCCTGACAGCGCCCCCTCCCTCTCCTCAGAGACCTGAGCTGGGGAGGAAAACACAAACAGATGATACAGCATCACCAGGTACGTCTGCTCAAATGCTGCAGAGGGAGAAATTGGTTTCTCTGAAAAAATTGCCCCCCAAAGTACAGAAAAATCATATTATATAGGCTCTCAGCTTCCACATTATTTGAGTGAAAAATTACCCACATCTCTTTTTTGTTTTTATAAAATACTCTCAGAGATTTTCTGTTTCCATCCTGAGGAACAGACTTCTAGGTAATTTATAGGCTCGGACACTGAGCCAACGTGTTCCCAGGGATCTAAAAGGCTCCTGGAGTTTTCTATTATTAATGCTAACACCTTTTACTGTAAATAATAGAACATTTCACAACCGTGAAGAAAATCTTCTGAAACTTTACTGTGTTCAGTGTGCCAAAAGACTGAAGAAATTTTCAAGGCCGTGACAGCCAGATGTGAACACTGATTTATCAAAGTAGCAGCCAGCTGGAGTGGACTGTGGGCACGTGCACTTGGCTACCTCCTTCTGCTTGTTACATGGCTAGAGACAGTGGGTGAAGGTGGATAGCCCCCAGTCAGGTGATCTCTCGAAGTCACCAGGGACGTTCTCAATGCAGAATGTCTCCCAAAGGCTTGGTTCTACTGGGGCAGGGTGGAGTGGGAGGTGTTAGGCCATTGGGAGAGCATATCCTGTTTCTTTTTTACTTGCTGGTATGAAGGTCACAGTTGGCTCTGCCATGCGTCCCTCACCCTGCCATCTACCCCTCACGGCAGAGCTTAAAAGCAGGGGTCCACTCGTCAAGGACCCTGATGGCCAACAACCCTCCTCTGTCACTGATGACCTGTGTCTGTGAGGGTCTGAAAGCGAACTTCCAAAGCAAGAACGTGATTGGGAGACGTGTTTGTTGTGAAGGCTGAAATAGCTCTAGAAACTTGGATGTGAGTGTGTGTGTGTGTGTGAGAGAGAGAGAGAGAGAGACAGAGAGACAGAGACAGAGACAGAGAGAGAGAGAAACTGAGACCAGTTGGGAAAAGGAAACAAATTTTATCTGTGTGGGAGACACAGAACACCCCAAACATTGATTCAGAACACAGCTGTACAAACCCATTTAATATCAACTGCTCAGGGGAACTCAGTTTTCCTGGATCTCCTGAAGAACAACAATCACTGACTTTGGTTCCTCCCTGAAACGCAATCCATGGCCAAAGTGCTCTAAGGGTCTCTCCATAAGTCACAGACTATGAGCGTGTTCTTTCACAGAACACTAGGGAAAAGGCAGCTAGCTGTTCTTAACTTTCAAAATGTTCACTTCCAAAGCAGTTTGGCATATTTAAATTTTCTGAACATATTGAACTGCAAGCCTCCAGGGATCCATAGCAAATTCAGTGTTCACTATAACGTGATTTGAATTTTTATAACGAAATCTGTCAACAGGTTGGGTGCACCGAGGTTTTAAAATCTCTTCTCATTCCTTGCTTAACAAACTCTAGGTCCAGTTTCCTGACAATTATTTCAAGAAAGCACATATTA
Organism: Neodon shergylaensis; assembly: GCA_025134845.1. Lineage (NCBI taxonomy): Eukaryota > Metazoa > Chordata > Mammalia > Rodentia > Cricetidae > Neodon > Neodon shergylaensis. Next base: position 1,340,164 of record JABTXL010000827.1, on the reverse strand, counting down.
ATCTTATCCAGTTATATTTTTATGATGTTATGACAGGAACTTCTATTTGAAAGCTATAAGAAAGCCAGCCATGGCACACAGCTTTAATACCAGGGCTCAGGAGACAGAGGCAGGTGAATCTCTGAAATTGAGGCCAGCCTGGTCTACAGAGTGAGTTCTAGGACAGCCAGGGCTACCCAGGGAAACCGTGTCTAAAAAAATAAGCAAACAAAACAAAACAAAAAAACAACAAACAACCCAAGCTACTGGAGTCCTATACTTTCAGGACACCATGTCTGTTAAAACAAACTAAAACAACCGAAGCTACGGGGTCGCACACTCTCGTGGTGTAGCCTGCAGCAGGAAACCTGGGAAAAGCCCGCTGTGCTCTGATTGATTTCACAATAAAATGAACCTGCGGAAACCCACATGGACAGAAAGGACTCGGGAAGAAAGTAGTCCTTCCATTACAGGGAAAAAACAAACTAGCAGCTGTTGCAACATCTTGTGTTGTGGTTCCATGGCCCCTAGGGGGCAGGGGTGTGTTCTTGTCCTCTGAAATGTACCAAAACATTTCACCGGCCAACTCAGAACTAGGCTTTGATGAATAGCTTACAAAGCCAGGGTAGGAAGCCAGGAGCAATGGGCCAGCTTGTTTATTTTGTTTTTTGTTTTTTTTTGTTTGTTTTTTTTTTGTTTTTTGGGTTTTTTAGCATGATTTTTAATTGGTTTGGGTTACTTTTTCCCTTTTTGAGGTACTAGACTCAAGGCCCTGTCCATACTCCACCACTGAACCAGACTCCCAACCTAACTCCCAACCTAGTTAGGAAGTTTTAATAAATACTGAAGAAGGCAACGTGTCTCCAACAGACAAAGGCTCTGCAGCCCCCTCTTTGATTTGCTTATTTGGTTGTTTTGTTCTTTGAGTCAGGGTTTCTCTGTGTAGCCCTAGCTACACTGGACCTCATTCCTGTAGACCAGGCTGGATTTGACTCACAGAGATCTGCTGGCCTCCATCTCCTGAGCACTGGGATTAAAGGTGTGTGCCCCCACCGCCCTTCTTGTCTTTGAAATTAAGCACATGCACACACACACACACACACACACTAACACACGCAAGCACGTGCACACACACGCGAGAGCACACACATACACATGCATGCACACACGCGCGCACACACACACGCACAAACCTGGTGGGTCAATGTTCTCCAGTGAGGTGTTGAATGAAGATCTTCTAATGCACTCTCATGCCTGACTTCCAGGCTAGGATAGTGAGCAAGGTCCTGCAGACAGAGGAAAAGAACAGTGAGAATTTAAAACCTACCAGAATGTTCTAGGGGAGAACGCTGGTGCAGCTCCCAGCAAACATCTCTACCCTGGAGTCTGGAGTTCATTAAGTAATTCATCCTTTCAGAGCCCTGGAAATCTAAACGTCCTCCTGACCACAGGACAGGACCCTGCAGGTACATTTCCTCCTCCGTGATGGGACAGACCACACGAAATCAGAAAATCACAGACTGCCACCGTCTCCGCTCCATTAGATTATTTTCCGGTTATCACTATTTTGTCAACCTTGTCTAGATGGACAGACTTGCTCTCCTAAGTGGCGGGGGGGAGGGGTATGCACCAATACAGCAACAGAAAGAAGTCAAATAAAACAGAAAATACAAAACTCAACATGCAGGAAAAGTCAGAACCAACGCCCTTTATAGCAAATGTCCCCAAAGCTGCTTGGTGACATCTGCAGGCACAGAGAAGGGCAGAGGGGGCACAGCTGCCGTCTCCCCACAGAAGGGACCTCTGAGAACAGACAGGAGGTCAGGCGCTACTTTATAGAAGACGTTAAATGATAAACTTCATGATTTAACTTTTATAATTAAAAAAAATTACTAGAAAATAAAGCCGACAGCAGGTAGTATTTTCAAAGAGAGGAAGGTAAATGGTGGCAGACGTTGTCAAATTTATCAGTGGATTCACCAAGAACTGTATTGTTTGCTGGTCATTGGGAGTGAGGGTCTACAGTTGCTTTATTTTCTCACTTTTGGAGACCTGGTGGAAATATGTCATTTATATATGATTTCCAGCTCATCATCACGAACATCTGATACAGCCTATTGGTTCTTATTTATTCTCATCTATACTGAGAAGGCAGCCTTTCAAGACCTCCACGAGAGGACTTCCTGTCCTCTATAGATTTATTTATGTATTAACTTTTACGAATTCTTTGAGAACTCTGTATAATGTATTTTGATCCAATTGGCCCCCTCTCCCAACTCTTCCCTCTGAGTTAAAGTTACTGTCTGATTTCTGTACAAGGCAAGGAGTCCTGGCTTCTCGTCTAATTGGGTTAACTGTGGCAGGAGGCTAATGAGAACAATTAGGTTTAAGCTCCTTTCACCCAGAAAATGCTTTTCAGAGAACTTTTTCCAGGTGTGCTTTCTCTGGGCAACAATCACGTAGCCCTGCGCTAAGGGAAAGCAGGAAAGGAAAGCCTGCGGGTCACCAGCATCGCTAAGAACTGTCATTCTACCCAGCATCCTCTGAATGGCTGGGGACCACGCCGAACCTCCTCCCTCTGCTGACTCACGTCCCAATACAGGGGTGGCTGCCATCCACGTATGAATGAGGGTGAACCCAGACAAGGAATCACACACAATAAGGTAAGCTTCAGCAAGTAGGAAGAAAATGCATTCACCTCATTAACGAGTTTTCTCAGCATTATGCAGACAGATGAGAAGTCCTAATAACAGAGAGGTGTCAAGCAAACCCCCGTGCAGGTCTGTGCCCTCCTTGCAAATCTCTCCTCAGACATACAGACATCTGCGAGACTGCCCACTGAAAGCCATCCAGAGGATGTGATTCTAGTTTCTCATCCTTTCCAGTCCACGGATGCTCAGCAGGCTCTGGTGCCCCTGGCTTTGGGCATCACGGTCCACACAATGGCCCCACTCACCATTCTCTTCAGATTCTGGCACACCTCCAGGTAGAACTTGAAGAGAAAGCTGATAATGAGGGTCCTCTTGAACTCCACCTTACCACCGGGAGCAGAGCCTGGCAGAGTGACTTCATTCAGAACCAGCCTGCATGCTGTGTGGAACATCTCTTCATCCCAGGGCCTGTGAGAGACACGGGAGGAGACTCAGACTGCCAGGGCTCGTGATCTCACAGACTGGGCTAACAGATAAGGCCAATGGCTTTACAGGAAGCAGGAGAGCAGGGTCTACAGCCAGGCAAGCCGAGTTTAGGACGCTCAGCTACTCTCCAAGCATCTGGCTGGGTCTCACCATATCCTCACCCATCAGAAGTCCTTAGCTCAGGAGTCGCTCCCTGCCTCATCTACTCCTAGGACATTTCTGTAAGCCAGCTCCTAGGGTAGCACTGTGTGTGTGTGTTCACATATGTAACCTGCTCAGCCACTTATAAAGTAGGTTTGGCTCGCTGTAACAGGTCACGAAACGGAGGCTCCACGGTGTGAAATAGGCTGACTAAGTAAAGGACACTGAACTAAGATATGCACCAGGCAGTCTGAGCCACCGAGGGCTTAAAACACGCGTGCTGAATCACTGCTCTCTCTTAATTCATCTAGAAAGTTCTCAGGAAAGATTAGCTATTGTTACCTACAGATAAAACAATTCGGGTAAGCAAAAGAAAAGGTTAGCAACCAGTTAGCACATGCTCTATTTTCAATCAGAAAAAGATCTTCAGATACCCCTAGAAAATAATTTAAATTTATTGGAAAAGAAATGAGCATCTGACCCCTTCTGTCTCTGTCTTTTTCTTACACACACATATACACACACTCATGTATATACACTAGACACACGTGTACATCATACATGCTCACACACTATGTACACAGATTACAGATGCTCATCTCTGAATTTGCTAAGATGCAACATGGATGATGATATCTTGTTGGAGTTCCCAGCCATCAAACTGGGAGATCCCAAGCATTTTGTCTTCTTTCTGTTGCAGCTTCCCACAGCACAGGTGGCTCAGGTACCTGGAAGCTAAGGACACAGAGTCTCACCTTCCGACGAGTTTCTGGCAGGAGTTCTTAGCACTGACAGTGGTCGGACCAACACCGCCATACACAATGGAGAGCTCCTTAATGTCGTCACCTCCCTCTCTAAAGAGGACTCGCATTCCAGAATTGACAATTGCTAGTGCATTCTGCTGGCGCTGGGCTTGTCTGAAGGCTGACACAAACTCCCACTGAGGGAAAGAAACATAAACAGAACTCTCTTGAGAGACAACCCCATGCTAAAGAGGTGATTTGATTTCAGCACTTTCTGGCCTCTGTTGTGTGTTCCCTAAGTTCAGATGCTGGAATTTTAAACCCCAGTACTTCAGTTCTTGGGGACAAGGTAAAGAGAGGCCCTAATAAATCGATCGAGACCCTAATCCCAACTGATTGGTGTCTGTGAAGAGACAAATTGGATAGAGACATGAAAAGGACCACAAAACGGTAGAAGAAAGGCAACTACGGTCAAGGTCCAAGGTCTTAAAAGACGTCACCAACCCTACTGACACCTCAATATCAGAGTTCTAGCCCCAGATGTTCCAGGAACTAAAGCTCCATTATTTGAGCCACTCTGTGTGCTTCTTTGGGACGGCAGTCTGCCTAAACCATCACATCTCACGTGGCAAGTTTGATTCTTCCACACTACAAATGAGGAGTTATGGACGTGGGGTGATTCATTAATTAGTTCAAGTCTTGAAACCAGAACTCAAGCCTCAGGATATCCAGCTCCAAACCCGTGCTTTCCCCCTCCAAGTTGCCCTGCAAATGTCTTTTCAGCTTCGTTCAGGCCCCAGGATCTAGGCAGAGCTGTCTCACTTAGGGAAGACATCGGAAAGGGCAAAAGACATCTTTGGAAAAGCAACTTTAGAGTTTGGGGCAGAGGAAGAGGGAAGACGGTCTCCTAGTTGTAGACGTGGCAGGGGCTACACAGCAAGATGACAGGAACACAACACAGCAAGGTGACAGTGACTGTGTCCAAATCCCCCTGTACCAGTGGCCTCTGTCACTTCCTAGAGTGAACTTCATCCCCTCTGCACACACACGTCTGTGTCCTGAGCCCACACAAGCCACAGCCGGTGGAGCCACTTGACGTGGAGAGGAAGGGCCATCCTCACCTTCCTGGAACATGGGATGCTCACTGAGACCAAGACTTCCTGAGGCCTAAGATCCGCATCGGGACTCTTGCGGAGAAACTGCTCGCTTACAGGGATCTGTCGATCTCCACCTGTGGAAACATGACACCTTCTCTGGAATCTTCAGTCTCTTGAACCAACTTCCCTAACCTGGGAAATGATGCTACGGGCTGTTGTGGGTGGTACTGTGTGTGTGTGTGTGTGTGTGTGTGTGTGTGTGTGTGTGAGAGAGAGAGAGAGAGAGAGAGAGAGAGAGAGATGTCTGACAGATTCTTAATATGTTTCCTCTAACCTAGCACTTCTCTCTGGGAGATAGTTTTCAGACAGACTGAGCAACTTCTCAGACTCAGCAAGGTAAAGGAAATTATTGATGTTATAGAGAACAGTCATGTTCCACACAGGACTTCCTGCCTCCCCAGAGGGAGAGAAACAATCAAGCTTAGTAACTCCCCGAGCAGAAACTGCTGTTACCTTTGGACCGCAAGTTGAGGGTACAGTTCCCCACAGCCAGGAGGGGATTCAGATCGGAGTCCAGATGTCTGCTCACTATGTGGCCCCCTAGAGACTATAAAAAGTGGTCACTGTCAGTTCTGTTACACAATTATGAAGCACAAGCACTAAAATAAAAGTCAAGCGATGCATCGGAGAGCGGTTCCTTTGGTTTGTTTTAAAGAGCAGGAAGGAGTCACCAGTTACAGTCATAGAAGTCACAATGCCAGAGTTGACTTGCAAAATACATACAGCCATGTTCCTGATCTGGGACCCGGCCAGAGTTCTGAGGTGCTTCAGGAGGGCGCGGTACGTCTGTGTCTTCTCTTCGGGGAGCTTCCGGACCACATCAGCCAGAATGTCCTTCACCTGTTCCAGGCTGAGGCCAGCACCGAGGGTCAGCCCTGAAATAAAGTCTCCTGTGAGTGATGCTGTGTGGTCAGAAATGACCTCAAAGTGTTGGACCAAAGCTACAGGTGTGGGAGTCTTTATATTGGATCCACGCTGCTGTGCCTACGGGCTGTGGTGGTGATGGTGACGGTGATACAGGTGGCGTGGAGATGGCGGTGGTGCGTGGATTGATGGTGGAGTCGGTGGTGGAGAGCGTGAAGGTTGGATTCCTTGAAGACTGAGTCTATCACACATTGTACTGATAGTAATAAAAAAAACCTCCACGAATGTAAACACAACCACGAGATATTAATAAGTTAGTTCACTTCAGAGATGGCAAAACTAAGACTCAGCTCAGTCACGGCCCCAAGATCTTAGATAAATTATGTCATCACCATGAATCGGATTTCAGGAACTTTATCCTGAGGACTGCTGAGTCTCACTGCCATTTAACCAAACTCCCTTTGTGAGAATGAAACAGGCCAGACTGCAGAGGCTTAGCCCCCCCCCCCCCCCCCCGCTTTCCTTCTGCCTCGCTCTGGAGAGCAGCCAGCATGTCTCATTCAGCTGCTTCTTCTGTTCTCCTCCATGGCCCAGATCCCCCTTGAATCCTCTCGTTAGATTCCCTGATACTGCAAACAGGAAAGTCCCTCAGTGACAGTCCGACTTCTCAGACAGTGTCAACTGGGACTTCAGAGAATTCTGCCTGGACTCCTTCTAGACCCTCCCGGCTCTGTCTGAAGAGAAACTGGGAAGTCTAAACTAGAAACAGCTCTCCACTGTCCATCAATAGACTGAGCGGCAGACTAGAGGAGTGCACCTGGAAAACACAGACGGTAAGAACTCACCGTCACTGGCCTGGCTCACAACACACATCTCTTCAATTCTGTCAGGAGAAATTACGACGGGGTGGAAGACACCTTTAAACTTTACTTCTGGCCCTGAGGGATTGTGGAAGAGACACAGGATTAGAATAAAAGGATTTTAAATTTGAAAACTAGTCTCTTTAATTTGAATTATGATTAACTCCATGTCTTGGGAAATATAAAATATAAAAATTGTTTGCTTTTATTGGGCTGTTTGTTGCAAACCATAAGCAGAGAGAGTGGCCGCTAAAACTCGAGGACTCTTTAGAATTTTTAGCCCTAAAACTTGTGCTGTATGGGCACATTCACAATCACTAGGAGAAGATCCTGGGGGCCCTGCAGAGAGATGGGCCCACACTAGGCCTACGTGGAAAAGGAGAAGAGATCCTGAAACTGCCTTTTAAGTAAAACACATCATAGTTACAGAGACACCACCCAGAGAGGAAAGACAGAGGAGTTTCTACATGAGAGCCAGAGTGGTCCCCAGATGGAAAACCAGAGCACTGGCACCCCTGATGCTGGCCTACCATGGGACCAGCCTGTGCTCAGTGAAGCCCAGGCTAGCCCTGCTGGTGGTCTACCATGGAGGTTAGCAAGTCAGCCTTGGCACCAGTGAAGCCAAGGCTAGCCCTTCTGCTGGGTTAGCATGGGGCCAGCAAGCCAGTCTCTGCATCTCTGAAGCACAGGCTAGCCCTGCTGCTGGGTTACCATGGGGCCAGCAAGGCAGCCTCGGCACCAGTGAAGCCCAGGCTAGCCCTTCTGCTGGGTTAGCATGGGGCCAGCAAGCTAGCCTCTGCACCAGGGAAGCCCAGGACAGGCAATTTTTCATGCTGGAACATCCCTTGAACAACACTGAGTTTCCTGGCTGGGCTCCTGACAACACACCCACGTGAAGCTTGTTTCCCTCATAAGATGTCCCAGGGGGTTCACATACCCACAGAGGTGTTCCCCATCACGATGGGGGCCTGGGGATACTTGAATTTAACTTCCACGAGTTCCTTCAGAGTCACTGGGGAAATCCACGTCATTCTCTCGCCACTGAACACCCTGGTCTTGGGTGGCTGTTTCTCAGCCATTGTCTGTTGAGAAGGCAACAGGGATATGAGAGCTTGTAACAAAATTCCCTCCTCTTCTCATTTGATTTTATTGAAACAGAGAAAAGAAATGCTTATCTTCTAAAAACTAAATTCTGTGACATAAAGTAGAGCCCTACCAGGGGTCAGAGTTCAAAGTTAAAGACAGGCAGTGTTTAGACCTGGAAACTGAAGTCCCATTGGCTCTCGAGAAACTCAAAGTAACTCATTTTGATGCTCACTAACATAAAAATGTACTCGTTTGGTCAAATCCTTCTACAGAACATGAAATCCGCACAGACAGAAGGAGAAACGAGTCTACACTGAAGACCATTGACTGTGCCCTCATGACTTTGACAGAGGTCATCAGTTGTGTCTCACGTCCCAGCCCTCATGGCAGCTCCACCCTCCCTCCACCTCCTGCTGGGCTCACACTCTCTGGACTCTGGGGTGAGGATGACAGGTGAGCATTGCCTATTTGCCCATCAGTTTGTTCTTATATAATTTTATTAATTCTTTGAGAATTTTATATATGAACACGTGTAATTTTATTATATTCCCTCACATTCCTCCCCCTAACTCCTCCAACTTAAGTATCCACCCTCCCAGCTGAAGTCTCTTTTTTCCCCCAAACCCTACTGAGTATACTCTGTGATGTCCATAGACTCATGATATGGGACCATCCACTGGGTAAGGACATAACCTTGAAGAAAACTGACCCTCCCTCCCCAGCTGCCTTTAACCTATCAGCTAAAGGTGGGGGCTGGCGAGTCTCTCACCTCTCCATGCTGAATGTTGACTGGACTAAGCTTGTGTAGGCAATGAGTTCATGGGGCAATGATCCTGTCATTTCTAGAAGACATTAATTCCACCCTCTTTTCTCAAAGGTCCCTGAGTCATTGACAGAGTGGGTATAATGTAGATGTCACATTCATGCTGAGCTGAGCACCCTGCAAATTCTCTGCCCTTTGACAAGCTGTAAAGTCTGCATTAACCCCTGTCTGCTGCAGTGCGTGTCTCTGATGAGGTCAGAGAGCTGTGTGCCCTCAGGTTTTGACAAGACTCTCCCTGACAGGTCACCAGGAAGGTGAGCAGCTGCCTCCCTTACCATTAGCTCTGGAGGAAATATCAGCTCCTGGGTTGGGTCCAGAGGCAGAAACTCCTCTTCTGAGAAGAGTTCTGGACTTGTCTTTAAAAATAGAAAATGACAGAAGTTACAGAAATATCCCCTATTCTCAGGAGACATCTCTCCCTGTGGGTACCCAAAACCAGAGGCAGGTTGAACTTTAGAAGGTTCGTGAACACACTCCAGTTTTCCTATTCATTCTTAGCAACACACTCTAGTACTAAACATACCTTTTCCCTAAAAAAAAAAATACCCTGTAACCACTCATTGGCATATCTGAATATACAGGCTTGGTGCTATTATCAAGTAAAGAAGTAAAGCAATGGTTATTTGAACACAAGTACTGCAATGCTGTGCCAGTCAATCTGATAACCATGGCAACTGCTTAGTCACAGGTGCGCAGGTAAGGTGTACAGCATGGATACATTGGAAGAAGGGGTGGTTCACCTTCCAAGGGAGCCAGGGGTGAGCACAGTGGGAGTATCTCATGAAATTCATAACGGCATGTATTTAGAAACCTATGTTATGTCTAGAAATTCCCACTTAATATTTTTAGAATATGGTTAAGTACAGGTAACTCAGATTGCAGGAAAAGAATCTGTAGACAAGAGGTGGCTACTGTATTATTGTCTGGCACCTCTACTTTTAGTTTTTATGCAATGAGACTGGAAGAAGATGCTCAGACAGTCCAGGGATGGTGGCACGTGCCTATAATCATGAACTTGGGAGACAGAGGCAGGAACAGCAGAATTCAAGGCCAGGCTTAGTTCTAGGATCATCTGAAGACCGAATGGAAACAGGAGCGGATCAGTCATGGTCCTAGCTGCCAGCCAAGGACTCTGCTGCAGACCTGAGCTCTCATAACTCCGCAAGTGTCAGAACATCTCTGCGGTCCTCAGCTCCTTACCTGTTCCCTTTGAGTCTGGGGACAGCGGAGGGGACAGGCAGGGGCAGGCAGACACTGGGGACCTAAGCAAGACCTGGAGTCCCGCCTCTCCTGCCATTGTTCTTCTGTCTCCATCTCCACTCTGCTTCTGGTCACTAAAGATGCCATTTAACAACCAAGAGACCCTGGGGACCAGTGCTTTTCTGTTCTACAGATGGCAGCGTTTGAGTAGGACTGATGTGAGCAATGAGGGACCATGTGGATGCGGCAGGTTTATAAACAGATTATTAATCTTCCAGTTGGTATGATAATTGCATCTATTTGTGGGGCAGAGTGTCATCACACACACGTGCATGAGAAGATCTTGTTATTGTTTAGCATCTGGTATCTCAGACATGAATTGGTTCTTTGTGTGGAGAATGTTAAAGGTTCTACTAGTTATTCTGAAATAACAACCCATTGTAAAACACAGTCACCCCGCTATGCTATAGAACAATTAGAAGGCATCCTCTCAGCCGGCTGCACCGTGGACCTGCTCATCCTCCTTTCTCCACCCCCAGTGGCCTCCTGGGCTGAATCTTTAGACTGTATGGGGACAGTGGGAACAAGAGAAGGAGCATGTTGACATAGATGAATTTGTCAACCAGAGCAGCTACTGATTTTTCCAAAGACTCGGTCAGCAGCTGCTCATGTCTCGAACGAATTTATGACCTCATTCACAGACCTCATCGGCTTCCTGAAATTCCGCCAATCCATTGACTCGTCGATCCCCATTACAGCACACCCCATTTTCTTTACTTTGACAGCAGCCAGAAGCCTAGTGGGGAAAACAAAACAAAACAAGCCAATGAGAATTCCCTGGCGGTTCTATTGTTAACTGGGTGCCTACAGCTGCAGAACCAATATTGTAAGGCGTTGTAAAAGAAAACCATTTACCCTTCAATACATAGAAGTAACGCTAATGAAAACCAAGTTTACACAATTCTGAATACCAGTGATTATTTAATAAAGTTTATAAAGGTCTTACTAGATAAGCCTGTCATACAGCAATAAACGTTAGCTATGTCAATTATTGATACTAACAATATTTAAATACCGCTAATAGTAGTAACAAGAATTGACAGGTTGTTCTGATCTTATCTATGAGGTATTGATTCCATGGTTCACCTAGCAGGAGTGACCTTCTAGTGGTGGGGGAGGACCAACCATGACGAAACGTGTATTAAAATTCCACAAGAGCTTTTTGCTTTATATAATAGTTTGAAAACAAAGAAAAAAAGCAACAACTTTCAAAAATTTTTGTTAGTTCCATTAATATTAATGGCTGAGTAGCTTACTAACTGGCACGTGGTGGCCCTAGCCTGGAGAAGGACCGCCTCCACTGTCAAACAGTCCAGTAAACACTAGAGTTATGCTGGACCTTACTGTGACCAGGGTCATGTTGGACCATACTGTGACCAGGGCTACGCTGGACCATACTGTGACCAGGACTATGCTGGACCATACTGTGACCAGGGCTCTGTGGACCATACTGTGACCAGGGCTATGTGGACCACACTGTGACCAGGGCTATGTGGACCACACTGTGACCAGGGCTATGTGGACCATACTGTGACCAGGGCTATGTGGACCA
>JABTXL010000827.1:1317150-1328552 GCA_025134845.1 Neodon shergylaensis | reverse complement strand
TGACCAGGGCTATGTGGACCATACTGTGACCAGGGCTATGTGGACCACACTGTGACCAGGGCTATGTGGACCATACTGTGACCAGGGCTACACTGGACCATACTGTGACCAGGGTTATGCTGGGTCACTCATACACACATATCATGCTTGCAGGGGGCTGCAGGCACCCAGGCAGGTCCCTAACTTAGGCAAACAGGTCAAGAGCAGCTTCTTGGCAGGAATGACTTATGGCCAACAGCCAACTGCTTGAATGCTCACAATTTGACTACCCAGGCAATGATATTAAGTCTTCTGCCCAGGACAAAATGACATACAAGAGTTGTAGACCTTGAGCTAAGAAGTGGTCCAGTCTTAGTAAAAATGACTCTTGCCATAACATGCCAGGGAGCTCCTACACTGTTTTGTTTTATTTCCTGGAGAACACATTCGGCCATGCATTCCTTTCTACTCACTTTACAGAAAGTCTTGCATGCATCGATTATGGGCCTGTATCCAGTGCAGCGACACAGATTTCCTGAAGGAGACAGAGCAGGTGTGGTTACTCAAGGGCCCTGGACAGAGCCATGGAACGCCAGGTGAATGAGGGCATGAAGGACCCCATCTTAGAAGAAAGGTCTGCCTGACGCCTTCATTTTGAAATCTTGCGTTTGAGATTTCATTTTTACATCAGCATCCTGGGATATTTCGCCAAGAGTCCCGGAGTATATTTTAACATCTCGGCCACCTGTACTTACTCTCTGTAGACACATCTTACGCTGTCTTCTTAGGACAGATGCTCATAGGACACAGTAATTTTTTTTTTTTTTTTTTGGTTTTTCGAGACAGGGTTTCTCTGTAGCTTTGGAGCCTGTCCTGGAACTAGCTCTGTGGACCAGGCTGGTCTCGAACTCACAGAGATCCGCCTGCCTCTGCCTCCCGAGTGCTGGGATTAAAGGCGTGCGCCACCATCGCCCGGCTCAGGACACAGTAATTTTAAGACAAAACTTGTTCTGTAGCTGCAATCAAGAGCTCAATTTAAAACAATAGCCACTTTGTTGAGACACTATGGACCCTCCTGTGTCTAATCAACTGATTAGTGATTGGTGTATCTGAGATAAGGATCCCCAGTCTGCACTGTGAGTAGACCTAACACTCTGTCTCCTCATGCCATTTATTTATTTAACCATTCAACCAGAAGGGAGACATCTAACCAAAGATCAACCCTCACGGCAACTTGTTTATATAGCATGATACGGATAGCTGTGGGAACCAAGTTGCGTTTCTTGGACTTATTTATTTCGCATAATAAACTTTGCAACCTTTGATTATTCCTCATTTTCTCCTTCTCCAACCTCAGATAATCACTATTCAATCACCATTCTTATGCCTGCTTCTGTTGTTCTACTCCAGGTTTTTCGTATAATACAGTGTTTGTTCTCCTGGGTCTGGCTTGTTTCGCTTAGCATCCTGTGCTTATGGTTCATGCGTGTTGTTACTAGAGAAGGATTTTCTTCTCTTTTCAAAGACAAAAGGAATATTCCTCTCAGAATTCCTCTCAGTTTTGACAGAGGCAGAGCAAAGGGAGGAAGGAGAGAGACACAGAGAGGGAAGTTTCAGTTGATCAAAGCTGCTCTGCAACAGTAAAGCAAAGGTGGGGAAAGTGGGTGGATTCTGAGCCTGGAGGCGATTACACACACAAGTGGCTGCAATAGATGGTTCGGTAGGTGTTTCTCTCACAGTGGGTCTGTGTCCTTACCCCACCCCCAATATGAGGTCATATTATAGTTGTGTGTGTGTTGTGTGTTCTATGTACATATCTGTCGCTGTGTGTACCGTGTGTGTGAGTACATGCAGAGGCTGGCGATTGACACTGGGTGTCTTGCTCAATTTCTCTCCAGCTTTTTTTGAGACAGAGTCTGGAACCTGGAAGGCAGCTGGCCAATGGGTTCTAGGGGTCCCCTGGTGTCTGATGCACCCCCCTCCCCCAGGACAGTGGTTATTCACCATCCGTCCCAGTCTTTTACATGGGTGATAGTGACCAAAACTCAGAAGCTCAAGCCAGACACTGACTAAGCCCATTATCCCAGCTCCCGAGGCCTCATTTTAGAAACAGCACAAGATCGAGTTCTCCGCTGAGAGATTTCCTCAAATCTTCGTTATTATACATTTGCCACCCTTGTCTTAAGCTACTGAAATTTGAAAATCCTTCATCAGTGTTTGCAACACAAACAGCCTTGAAGCAAAATGCGACCTCATGGAAATCAGGCAGGATCCCGGTTAGGTGCGGGATCACTCCTTTCTGCCTGTGTTTGCTCGGAGTGCCCCTGAAATATTTTGTAGAGGAAGTAAGCAAGCAAGCGTAGGCTTATGTTCCCTGGACAGGAAAATAAGAGGTAAAAGACAAAGAGAAATAGAGCCAGGGAGCATTTCAGCAGACAGACATAGAATTTAAGAAGCTATTAATGCTTAAAATGTGTTCAGATTCTTATCAATGAATGTACACCTGTGTGTATGCACACGAGATATAGTTCATGATGATGAAGATAGATAGATAGATACATAGATAGATAGATAGATAGATAGATAGATAGATAGACAGACAGATAGGTAAATAGAAGATGGATGGAGAGAGAGAGGAAGAGAGAGAGTTGTTAAAATAGCATCACTAGCAGATTTCGGCCCAACTTCCAGCTGTACTCAAAGACACTCTCTGACCCTTGCTCTGTGGTGGGGAGGGCGTCTATCACAGGACTCAGACACTACTTTTGCTAAAGACTCTTTTGCTGACTCTTCCCTTGGGCACACGGGCAGTGATGGTAACGAAACCCAGCATGACACCTGCCACCTCTACCGTCTTTTCCATCTGTCTCCTTTGTCAAACACCCCCAGTGAGATTCCAGGTGGACTCTGCATGGCGGCCTGAAACTCCTCAGAGTGTTCATCCAAAGCCCCTATTCCTCTTCTTCCAAGTCAATGTGTAGATCTGGTTTACAGATTGACGTCAAGAAATCAATGCTTCTGCTCACAGGGATCATTTCTAATAAACCACCCTCTCTAAACCTCAGCTTCTCCTTCTACGAAATGACGATAATAATGGTAACTATCTTGTAAACATATTTAAATGAATTTCCAATATGCATTTAATTCAGCACGTGACATATGGGAGGTGTCCCATTATTTCTGTCATCAACATGTGAAAATAAAAGCATACTTACCACCAAGGGCATCTGTCAGCTGATCTAGAGTGGGCTCTGGATGGTTCCTGAGCAGGGCGTACATGGACATCACCATCCCGGGAGTGCAGAATCCACACTGTGTGCCGTGACACTTGGCAATCCTCTCCTGGAAGCAAAGGTTAGAAATGCAGACCTTGCGCTCTCTTCCAGGCCTACAAAGTCAGAACAGCGTCCCCAGGACATTCTTGAGCTCACTGCATTTGGAGAGGAGCCCCCCGAAAGCCCACATCTCAGGCGGCTTCCCTTGGGCCAGTCTGATGGTTGAGCCCCATAAATTGCTCGGCTTGACTTCAGACAGTGGTTCTGAGACTTTGCATGGCCAAGGAGTTTGTGATTTCCGCCCCAGCAGCACGCCAGATCAAGTGACTGTTAGGTCAGGCTGAGGGAACATTGCATGTCTGTGAAAGACTCCTCAGTGTGCAGGGGGAGTGTGAGTCCCTGCAGCAGAGGAAGGCCTTAGAGAAATGACCAAACTCTGTTCAAGTTGAAAAACATGAAAAAAGTGATAGCACACACACTTGGGAAGGAATGTGGGCACACCTCCACACCTCTCCCTCCCTCCCTCTCTCTCTCTCTCTCTCTCTCTCTCTCTCTCTTTCATGAGTGTTTACATCTTCCTCTGACAAGTCCAAGCTCACACAGCATTTGGGAAGGAGCAGGGAGTCTGATACTTTTAATTCAGCTTTTAAATAAAGTTATTTTTCAATTTCCAACAATAACAACAAAAATTGTATGTGTCAATGCACATGGCTGGTGTTTCCTTCTGGGATTGGGGGGTACAAGATGGGTACCTCCCTCTAATTGGAACACAGAGGAAACAAAGCTAGGAAGGGGAATCTTCTAGTCTTCCAAGAGCACCTTCCCGAGTAGTCAGCTCCTCATCCGTCTCCACATCCCAGCTTTATCCTCAGCTCCAGAGACTTTTACTGTCATCCCTGACCAAGCAGCAGGGCCCAGACATCCCATTCTCAGGCTCGGGGGCTCAGAGTCCCTTCGGGAGCGGGAGCGGCGCAGCCTCACCTGAATAGGATGGAGTCTGGTCGTGGTGCTGCCTATGCCTTCCACTGTGGTGACGGCTGCGCCATGCAGAGAGCAGATGGGGGTCAGGCAGGCATTGACGGGATGATGCCTTCAGAAGCAAAGAGAAGCAGAGGTGACAAACTACACGACATCCCGTGACAAGGGGACCGAGCGCCCCGTGGGCACCTCCCGTAGGCAGGTAGGAGTCTGTGTCTCATTCTCAGCACGTAGGCATGTTACAGAAACGGTTCTAGAATCAGAGTGGTGAATTCAGGGTCACAGCTGGAGAGGCGGTGGCAGAATGGAAATTAGACCTCGTGATGCCAATCCCTGAAAGCTTCCACCAACCTCATTATTTCCCTCTCAAGTCGGGGCCGACTCTCTCTAATTGCAAGTGACTGGCTATGAACTAAAGCCGCTTTCGTCCTGCGGGTGGAGCTGGGCGAAGGCTGCGTGGGCGATGAAGTGAGTTTGCTGTCGCTCTTCAGAAGAGGAGGTAGCGCCAGGTGAAGAGCTGCTCCACCCCACAGGACCACTGCTGAAGATGCCTGATGTGTGGCTCAAAGTGGAGGAGAGGACAGAGCTGAAGGAGATTCCCCAGCCTCCGAAGAAAAGAAGCCCATGATGGGCAGAGCTGAGAGAACGCGCTAAGCTTTCACTGACTATAAAGCCATCATTCCCCTTTAGGGGCTAAGGATAAGGCTACATGGCGACCCAAGACCTCCTGAAGCATCGGTAAGAGAGGAGCTCAAAGGTACCCTAAAGAGCTGGCAGCCAGGCTGGGAGGCAGGGAGAGGTTTCCCAGCCAATGCAGGCCCAGCATAGCCCTGGCTGCTGCTCAGACCCTAGATCTCATCTGGAACGTGGGGATGAGGGAAGTGGTTTGACAGATGCATGATGGGAATATCCCAGAAGACGGGAGGGACGGGAACAGATGAAGATGTGGAACAATAATGCGCTGGAGATAAATACAGAGCGCGAACAAAGCAGGGAACAAAAGGCGGCTGTGAGCAGGAGAGCGAGGCCGCCTGATCCTTTCCTGAACAGGAGGTCTCTGGCTTACACATGGAGAACGCACGTGTAGGACCATGGAGATGTTCACAGGCCCCCACTACGCATGCGTGACCATGGCTGTCTCCTCCATGGTCATCTCACAGCGGCCTTCCTTCCCAGACGGCAGAGTCGGCGGCCTTTCAGCTCTGCTGAGGTCATGTTCCCACCCTTCCCGTATTCCTGTTTATCCCTGGGTCCCCAGCGCCCACACAGGTCTACCCACACGGTGATGTTCCATGCACCATCACCAAGAGAGGAGGAAATAAAGCTGGGACCTGCAAAGGTCGCTCAGAGCTGGGCTCTGCCGCAGGTACCTGATGGTCTTGGTGCTGGGGTTGTACCGCGAGACCATCACCGTGCAGGCGCCACAGCCTCCCCCTCCGCAGCCGTACTTCGTGCCTGGGAGTCGGACTGGAAGAGGCTGAGTTAAAGATCACGGTGTCTGTGGATTTATGTCCAGAATAGCCAGGACTTAGTACAAAACACATCATAATCATGCATAGGAAAGTTCCATATCGACTCACCAAAGACCGCTGCTTAAGTCTGATAACTTTCTGTTTCCTTTTGTGTGTTAGGGATTGCACTCATCCTTTGTATGGAGCTGGAGCTCAGTCTGCCAAACACAGGGCCAGACTGGAGAGGAGGCTGCGCGTGGCAGTGCTCTGAGAATGTGCATGTGGGGGCACACTGTATATCCGCCCTCATCATCGTGTGGGTCTCTGATGTTATATGATGTTAAAATGTTATATTATAAATACTTTATGAAATGTCTGTGCCACACTAGAAACACAGTGAGTCATTTGCCTGCATCTTGTCAGCAGAGACTTCTAACTGCTCTCTCAAATATCTTCTGTATGCTGTGAACATCATTGGTTAATAAAGGAATTATTCTGGGCCTATAACAGAGCTATAGGGGACAGAGCTAGGCAGGGGCGGAGGGGAACTAAACTGAATGCTGGGAGAAAGGAGGCAGAGTCAGAGAGAAGCCATGGAGCCTCCAGAGACGGATGCCGGAACTTTACCAGATAAGCCACAGCTATGTGATGATACACAGATTAATGGAGATGGGTTAAATTAAAATGTAAGAGTTAGCCCATAAGAAGCTAAAGCTAATGGGCCAAGCAGTGTTTTAAATAATATAGTTTCTGTGCGATTATTTTGGGGCTGAGCAATTGGGAACTCTCACACACAAAAACAGACCCTTAGGCTCACAGACTCACAAGCACACGCGCTCACTGCACACAGCAAAGGATACGGGTCTTCCTCAGGTACGGTAACAGCATCATCTCAGGGTCGGCATGCTTTTCTATCACCTGTGTGAGAGAAACACAGTGATGCGCACCAGAGCAAGAGCTGGTGTGAGTTATGTTCACACTGCTTAGGACCCTGCCGACCTGTGGGAAAGGCACCCGGGATGTGCAAGCATTAACATCGCAGTGAAAGTGTAACCGTCCAGCCCTGCCTATCCCTCATCCAAAATCATCACTGTCCCCTAATGTCACAGCTGTTTCCACGCCCAGGAACACTGGCGACTCTGCCCTGCTTCTCCTAGAAAGACCCTAGAGCAGAACAGAGCAGTGGGGTAGGGAGGGAGAAAGGCGGGAGAGAGAGAGGAGATGCTGGCAGAGCAGAGTGTCCGAGAGAGGGATGCAGCTAACATAAAAGAGTTGTCTGCCAAGTTAGTGGAGACTGTGACCAGCCATGTCCCTAGATACCCAGACTAAGGAGCAAATGCCTATGCAGAGCCATGCAGTGCTGTGCAGCTAGGCACACGTACGGCTGTGCAGCTAGGCACATGTAAGGGTGTGCAGCTAGGAACACGCAAGGCTGTGCAGCTAGGCATACGTAAGCAACTGGGCTGCCAGACAGCCAGGTGCAGAAACTGATGAGTCCATAGTCCCCTGGGATCCCCCTTTTTCTGTTTTGATTAAATTATTTAAAAACTAATGTTTTGAGCATGTATCGCTGCACAGACATATTGTAAGCCAAACACCCATACGCATAAATAAGACTTGAATGTTTTAAGTTATCACATAAAGTAATGGACTTGTGGCATTTTTACTTTGTTTTTAACTCATCCCCTCCCCCTGAGGGCCGCCAGCGTGTCTCCTCTTCTGTTTTCATGTCCCACGCATCTGAGCTTCCTTCGGCCGTCACAGAACGGGCAGAAGAAGCATGGCTTGCTTTAAACGCCAATCATCCTTCTCCACTTTGTGCTATTTCATCCCTCTGGGAAGGAAGGCGAAGAAGGCACAGCACACATCCGGTGCTGACTCCTCCCCTGTGACTCTACTCGGGTAACTGCAGGACAAAGCAAGCCCTTTTGAGGAACATGCAATAAGGAAGACTATGCAATATGATAAGTTTGGCCTTCAGACACCTTCATGTTAATTGAGTTTACTCTCATCCCTCTTTTCCCCAACCGGCTCAGAGCCTCTCTCTCTGCCAGGACATCTAAGGTTTGAAAACTGGGATATTTCTAACTTTCTCTTTCTTTCTGCCCACTGCAATCAGCGTCACCAGGTTCTGCTCCTTGGATGTCTGGAAATGATTCTCCGCTACACTGCCACCATCAGCACAGCCTTTATCATCCAGAGCTTCCACAGTTATAACAGATGACTCACAGGTCGCTCTGTGGTCTCTCTGCAGCCTGAGAGCCTGGTCTGCAGGAGCAACAGCTCTAAGACACGATTCTGATCACCTGTGCAGCTGCCCTGCCCCCAGGGAACTCCTGAACCTGCCACACACATGTTCTGACCCCCTCTTCTGCTCTGGAACCAGGATTTCCTGGAGGGGAACCAACTTCAGTGAATTAAAGCCAGAGTCCCTGTGTTTGAAGCTTTCAACTCCTGGAAGTGTGTCTTTTATGCCACTCGAACCCAGACAGTACACCGACTTTTAACTTTCACTATATCTGCATTCAGCGTTCCTCTCCTGAAGAGCAAACAGCAAACGCCGGAGGGCTGCTGTGCAGGTCACCAGAGCCCCTGAAGGTCTTCCAGGAGGCCTTGCAAAGGCAGATCTGAGTCACAGAAGTCCAGAATTTCATAGGACCCTTCTGTCCAGTGGGTTTTCATGCTTCTCTGAATAGCCCCTCACTCTCAACTTGCTGACCAGGGTTGAAACACACGCTTCACTAAAACTGGAAGGGACAAAAAACGGGGGGGGGGGGAAGCTGACATAATGTTTGTTTGTTTTGTGGGATTGGGGGACAATTCAAGAACCAAACCAGTATTTCTGGAGTCTATTGTACAAGGGGTCACAGAACATTTGGTCCCAGGACCCGGTCCAAGGCTCCCGGAAGCCCCCAGAAGTGCCAACAATGGGACTGAGAGATTAAAGGAGCCTTCAGATAAGAAAGGGCTCAGTTACTCTTAAATATCATTAGAACACAAGCTGCACTACTTGTGAAACGCTCCCGTTTGGAAGCAGGGAGGGAGAACGTGAGAGACTTCAGACTCAACAGCTGCTGCCTCACTGAACTAAACCCTAGCATCACCTGTACTCTGGCTCCTAGCCACGTCTCCAGTCCCAGCAGTTTGTTCTCTGAGCATGGAAACATTCTCCTGCCCCAGGGCCTTTGCCCCTGGATTTCTCTGCCTGAATTGTTCTTTCCCCACATGGATGCTTGGCTGCTTCCTCCCACACACTGTCCCGAAAGATCAAAGATCCCCTGCACCCACCCCATCAGATCCTGCCCATCTCAGTGTTCTTATGCCAGCACTGTCACCACCCAACAGCACACTCTCTCCATTTCTTTATATGCACGTCAGCTGTTACCCCAGGACATGTCAACTCCACACCGGCAGGGGCCTCATCACTTCTGTGGTTTGCTGTATCCCATAAACCCAAACACAGTTTGGCATATGATAGACTAATAACAAAACCACAGATTGAATATTCATGATCACTCCTTGTGCAGTAAGAAGCATGGCCCCCGTTAGTAAAGAAGTGAGCCTCCCTGAGGCCACCTCGGTGAGCGGCAGGCGTGTAAGGGACCCCTGCTTGTTTAGTGTGAACAGAAGACTCCCGTGCTTATTCTGCTATGCAAAAGAAAACACGAAGGAGCAAGGCAACCCTTTCACCCCATTAGCCTAGCTCCCCCTCACGCTGGTCCTGCGGGATCCTAATTGAGCCCATGAAGGATCCATCTTATTCCATGTGAGGCCCATAAAGTGTGTGTGTGGGGGGGGGGGGAATGACAAGTTTTTTAGTAAGGTGTTTATAATTTGAGAGATCCTGTTCTTCAAGAAAACACTTTACAAACCCACAACTCTGAATCAACTCACGGCCTCAGAACAGACACACGAACATCTGGTGCTAAACCTTCAGTGGCTTCCTAAGGCTCAGCCAGTGCCAGCCAGGGGAGGGGCTCTGTTTGTCCATAGCCAGATGCAGGGGCCACAGGGGACCCAAACGGAGGAGCACTGGCACTATGGGCAGCAGGGCTCTGCCCACCCCCTCAGTGCACCATCAGTGTTTACCAAGAACACTCCGAGTAAGCCAGCTCACTGCCAGACCTCGGCTTTAAATGATGCTCAGGGACTTTGCTGTCTGCAAGCAACAGGCCTTGCTTGGAACAGTCGTAAAGGTCCTCAGAGTCAAACCACACACACAAGTAAAACAAAACGAACTGCCGCACTCAGCAGGGTCCCTAGAGCCTGGCTCTGGCAAGCTGGGCTGTGCCAGGAACTTGCTTTGACTTCACAAATCACGGCTTCTTCTGAGAAAGAACAGGGAAGCTTGAATCAGCTCATCACTGTGGTCCTGTCAAAGTGGGCATCGCTCCCAGGACAAGCGGAGAATCGGGGCTGGAAGATGTTGTTAGCCGGGGCTTTGAGGGTGGGAAGGGCTGGATTCACACCGCTGGATGGATAAGAACGGAGTTCTTTTTCCCTGCTCTTTGAGGTGGGACTGGGCTAGGGTGTCCTGCTATGGCCATGGAAAGGGGATGTTGGGAAGGAAGAGGTCCTGGGATTCAGGCAATTCTGAAACTTGCCCTTAGACCCTTAGTCTCCTGTGTGCAGGAAGTGAGGCAAAGGTATCCACGTCAAGGTCTCAGGGAAAGCAGGGACAGGATGAGAAAGGACCAGGCACCCGTGCAGGGTTCGCCCTACGTGGGCAGCCCCAGGGCTCTCACCTTCCTTCCATTCACGAAGAAGAGCAGCTGCGTGGGCTCCATGGCTCCAGAGGTTCCCAGCAGTTCCTGGGCAGCACCAGACACCAGAGAGAATAAGTTGCCTGAGACGAGGGGAGGGGCTTGCCCGCCCAGAAAGTTCTGGAAGAGCTGGTGCTGCCCAGTTCCTAACTGGAAAACTTTCCGGACACCTATGGAGCGTGCCAAGCAGGTGACACACGGAAATCTTGCGGCATCTTTTCAATTTTGCTTTACAGCAGCGCTGCAGGCAAAGGAGGTCCCGGTAGCTGGTGCCAAGACTTGCTTATTGGAAATGGCTTCCTGCTCATTTGAATCTTCTCTGCTTGTTTAGCGGGAGGTCGGGTGTCTGTAGGGCTGAGTCACTTCCGAGAGAACAGTGCCCTTAAAGGCAAACATCCACATTTATTTACTAGGAAAAATCTTACCTACATACTTAAAACCTGCTCTCTGAGGGCAACTTTTTGTCCATCTCTTACATTATAAAACTTGGGAAATCTCAACTGAGATCAAACTTATTTTCATACCTTGTCTCATATCATCTCCTAGATGATGTTGTTCCTGCAAACACATCTTCCCCCTCCCTCCCAGACAGGGCTTCTCTGTGTAGCTTTGGCTGTCTCTTAGTAGATCGCCTAGCCTCACAGATCTCCGCCTGCCTCGGCCTCCCGAGTGCTGGGCTACACCACATTGTTATTGGGAAACTTGCCAAGTTTGTACATAGACGAGAATAACCCACATCTCCAGAGCTCCAGGGGCTTTAGTGGTGAGTGGTTAGCCCCTCCTGGCTTCCTGGGTGTCGGCAAGGAAATTTCAGATGCAGTGTTTTGTGCTTAAATGCATCAGTAGACACAAAGTACGTGAACACACATGCATACACATGCGTGTGCACACACACACACACACACTTTTTTCCTTCCTTCCTTCCTTCCTTCCTTCCTTCCTTCCTTCCTTCCTTC
>JABTXL010000827.1:1306730-1317140 GCA_025134845.1 Neodon shergylaensis | reverse complement strand
TTCCTTCCTTCCTTCCTTCCTTCCTTCCTTCCTTCCTTCCTTCCTTCCTTCCTCCTTCTGTCCTTTCCCTGGGGCAGAGTCTCACTATATAGCTATGGCTAGTTTGAAATTTACTAACCTTGTACTGACAGACATCAGCTTATGCTTCCTGAATGCTGGGTTTAAAGGTGTGCTCCACCACACCTGCCATGCTTTTCCTTTTTTGAAAAATGCTTTGTTTGATTGAGGCTGGGGAGACGGCTCAGTGGTTAGGAGCACTTGTTACCTTAATAGAGGACCGGGTTCAATTCCCAATGCCCACAGTCATCCATAACTCCAGTTGTAGGGAATCCGATTTCCTTCTTCTGACGTCCCAGGACCCCAGGTGTGCACATAACACATAACACACACAGGCATGCACACATACACACACACATCCACACACACACTTACACAAACACATAACACACACACACACAAAGCCAAAGCTATTTGCTTTATTTTGTCCAAAGATCTATTTAAAAACAAGAACATCCGTATTGCTGCACCAATAAAACTGGTGGGCATTAAGTCTTATCCGTGGAGCACATTCTGCTGAAGATGCAAATTGACAATCTTTTCTCACGCCAGTCACCCCTTCCGCGCTCACCGACTTAGTAAAAGATGCTCTCATCTCACAGGGTTTTCCAATGGCTGCCACCCACTGGCAGTTGCTCAGATTTTTGTTCTGGTAGGATGCAATGCTATTGCTTTTGCTGCTCTTGTTTGCAAGAGCAGACCATGGTGCCCTGACATTTGTCTGAGAGAATTTCTGATGGTTTCCCAGACGTGGGCTGCAGAAACAAATAGTAGATGCGTGTGTACATTTTCTGGATATTGTCAAAATCTTTTCTATGAGCTTCTATCACGTTGCACCCTTCCAGCAATGTGCGAGAAGCAACTGTGGTATCAGAGGGAAGGGGTTGGAATAGTAAAGCCGAGATATCTGGGAACCTCTGAGGGAGGGCACTGCCCAGTCTTTGTCAACACCTCAGGAGGGGGCATTTCAGGGGCAGAACCTGAGATTTGGGAGGTAGGCCAAGAGGGAGGAGGGGACGTGTGGGGAGGCAGGCTGCAGCCTCTGAGGGAGGTGCACAGCTCCAGACTGAGCATCAGGCTGAACCTGGGATTGCTGGAGCAGGCTGAGAACAGACTGGTGCTGTTGGGCATTACTAGGGTGGGGCTGACAAATGCCAGCACTTGGGAAGGAGCGAGTGAAGCCCTTTGCCTTCTCTCCTCTGTGCCCCCCACCACCCGTTGACAGGAGTTCACACGAGGTCAGCCAGCAAAGAGCAGAAATCATTAGTCTTTATAGCATACAGAAAAGTGTAAAGTCAGAGTTGACTTGATGGCTGGCGGGTATTAAAAAGTGGAGTTTGTTTACAAGATACTCATGCTTATAATTCTTCCAGCCTTTGGAAGCCGAGACGGGGACAGCCTGTGTTTGAAGACTATACATATATAAATCTATGGGTGTTTTTGTTGTATCAGTGCATTGAAGTCCTAGACCAGTGCGCTATTAATGTTACTCAGACTCCACCCTTCCCTGCTCCTTTAGCAACCACTAGCCGGACACTAGCAGACCAGGGTCATCATGCTTGTTCTGGGAAAGCGGCAACAACAGACCTGGGGCTCATGCTCTAAACCTTGCAGTGTTTTAAGATGTATTTATTATGTATACAGTGTTGTGTCTGCACGTAAGCCTGAAGGCCAGAAGAGGGCACCAGGTCTCATTACGGATGGTTGTGAGCCATCAAGTGGTTGCTGGGAATTGAACCCAGGACCTTTTGGAAGAACAGGCACTGCTCTTAACCTGAGCCCTCTCCCCAGCCTGCCTTGGCATTTCTTACTTCCACCTTTTCTACGTCACACCTGAGAGAAGTTAAACATGTTAAAGTAGATTTGTCCGTCCTCAGATCTTTTTCTCCCCTTTTCACTTACTGTGAGTGTCCTGTTCTGAGCCCTGATGGGGTACTGAGCCTGGAACTCAGAAGCTCCCAATAAACCATGATTTCACTAGTATTAGCAAGTCTCACAAGTGCTTGGCCCTCCCTTTGACTTATCTGAAGATCCGATCACATGGATTGTGTAATCTAGAGAAAAGTTACTGATTAGTGAACTGGAGACCTTTTCCTTGGGATAGCGCTTCCTGGGGACAAGTCTGTGGGACTCCAGGACCACCCGGCTTGCCTTCTTAGTTCATTAGACCACAGCAAACAGTAATCACACATTTTATCTCTTGGTTGGGTGCCAATCAAATTTCTACCAGCGCGAAGCAGCATTTGATAAAGTCAGCACCAACTGAGATTTCAAAAACCACTCAAATAATAACAGTTTATGCTGCGATCTGATTACAATATGGGCTCTCTGACCATAACCCCACCTTCTTCAGGAGAGGCAGTCTCACAGAAATTAGGAACAGGACGGAGACGCTATTTCCACCACTAGCAAACACTGTAAGGAGACAGACACGCTATTTAGAGAAGAAATGCTGTGAATAGCTGGGGATTCATAATCAAGGAAAATGAAAACTCTTCAGCTTCATTTGCTTTGACTTTAAACGTCGTTAATTTTGGAGTTCATACAGCTTGAGAGACGCTAGCTTAGCTGCAGGTAGAGCTGCCTAGAACTCAAAACTATGTCTGCGAGTTCTCCCTGCTCTCTCTCTCTCCAGCAAAAGATGCCATTGTTAGTGGCTGGCTATCCCAAGGAAAAGGTCTCCAGTTCGCTAATCAGTAACTTTTCTCTAGATTACACAATCCCTGTGATCGGATCTTCAGATAAGTCAAAGCGAGGGCCAAGCACCTGTGAGACTTGCTAATACTAGTGAAATCATGGTTTATTGGGAGCCTCTGAGTTCCAGGCTCAGTACCCCATCAGGGCTCAGAACAGGACACTCACAGTAAGTGAAAAGGGGAGAAAAAGATCTGAGGACGGACAAATCTACTTTGTTTTTTATTTTTTATTTTTTTATTTTCGAGACAGGGTTTCTCTGTGGTTTTGGAGCCTGTCCTGGAACTAGCTCTTGTAGACCAGGCTGGACTTGAACTCACAGAGATCCGCCTGCCTCTGCCTCCCAGAGTGCTGGGATTAAAGGCGTGCGCCACCACCGCCCGGCCAGACAAATCTACTTTAACGTGTTTCCTCTTCATGTCTCCTTATTCTTCATAAAAAAGCTCCCATTTCCCACGAAGCGTTCAGTTTATATACACATACAGACACACTCAGCAATTCCATAGGCCACACCAAGCATGCATTTCACAGGGCCGTGGAATCCAGGCACCTGTCAGCTCATGACTCTCTCAGAAGGGTGAGACTGTGAAGCCCCTCAGCAGATACCAGAAGGGCTGGTTAAGGATGGGGCTTTCAAATACGGAATTCTAAGAAGAGGAAAGAAGGGTGTGGGGAGGTTGTGCACTAACTACATCTCTTAAGTGTGACTTGTTAAGCTAGAAGCTTGTGTTTCTTAACTGCAGAGGATATCACAGCAGCACTGTTGCAAGCTGAGCAAGTGTTGTGGTAACCATGGCAACCAGTGCAGGCCTCCAGAGGAAGGCCATGGCTCTTGATTTGCTTAGGCATTTTGCTAGCCCATTTAAAGGGAATTTCTTTGGAGACCTCAAATTTCAGCCCCTAGTGGGGTGCTTGTTAGCACCCAGGTGAAAAGGAATTCCTTTCTCTGGGTCTGGTTTAGCGATCCAAGCTTTTTTTTTCTCTATCTCTAGGAGTAAAGGCATACATAGTTAATTTCTTAGGCTAAGATCTTGTGTCAGTTAAAACCAAGGTGAAAGGTGAATTCACAATATGAATAGCTTGTTAGGGTAGAGCAAAGGCCAGTGGATTGCACCTTCCTGAGTCCGTTGGTAGAGAATTCAGGGCTTCCCTGACCGGTTTATCAGTAAGGACAGACAAGCTGTCTCTCCTGCTCAATGCCTGTCTTTTGAGGTTCTTATGTGGTCTGTTGGCAGGGCTCCTTTCCTTGTCTGGTGTCCTGCCTGCCATTAAGGATAATTGTAGGAGACTGGCAATTGTAGGGGATAATTGTAGGGGACTGGCTGTATGTGGATCCGACTGCAAGAACAAAGGTTTCTTTGACTGAGTGGATACTTTCACACCAGGGGACCTAAGCATGCTGAAACCAATTCAGTTGCCAGTATCGAAAGTTTTATGAATTTTTATTGAGCTACACAGTTTTCTCTGCTCCCCTCCCTTCCTCCCCGCTCCCCTTCAACCCTCTTCCATGGTCCCCATGCTCCCAGTTTACACAGGAGATCTTGTCTTTTTCTACTTCCCATGTAGATTATATCTATGTAAGTCTCTCTTAGGGTCCTCATTGTTGTCTAGGTTCTCTGGGATTGGGCATTGTAAGCTGTTTTTTTTTTTTTTGCTTTATGTCTAAAATCACTTATGAGTGAGTACATATGATATGTGTGGTTTTTATTTTTCAGTTTGTTTATATGGTGGATTGACACTGACAGATTTTCATACATTGAACGATCCCTGCATCTCTGGGATGAAGCCAACTTAGTCATGGTGGATGATTTTTCTCATATGTTCTTGGATTTGATTTGCCAGTATTTTATTGAGTATTTTGCATCAATGTTCATGAGTGAAATTGGTCTGTAATTCTCTTTGTAATGTCTTTATGTGGTTTGGGTATCAGGGTAATTATAGCCTCATAAAAAGAATTTGGCAATGTTCCTTCTGCTTCTATTGTGTAGAACAATTTGAGGAGTATTGGTATTAGTTCTTCTTTGAAAATCTTGTAGAATTCTGAGCTGAAACCATATGGTCCTGAACTTTTTTTGGTTGGGAGACTTTTGATGACTGTTTCTATTTCTTCAGCAGTTATAGGTCTATTTAATTGCTTATCTGGTCTTGATTTAATTTTGGTAAGTAATATTTATCCAGAAATTTGCCTATTTCCTTTAAGTTTTCCAATTTCGTGGAGTACAGTTTTTTGAAATATGGCCTATTAATTCTCTGGATTTCCTCTATGTCTGTTGTTATGCCCCCCTTTTTATTTCTGATTTTGTTTATTTGGATATTCTCTCTCTGCCTTTTGGATAGTTTGGATAAGGTTTGTCTATTTTGTTGATTTTCTCGAAGAACCAACTCTTTGTCTCATTGATTCTTTGTATTGTTTACTTTGTTTCTAATTTGTTGATTTCAGTTCTCAATTTGATTATTTCCTGCAGTCTAATTCTCCTGGGTAAGTTTGTTCTAAAGTTTTCAAATGTTCTGTTAATTCACTAGTGTGGGATTTTTCCAGCTTCTTTATGTAGGTGTTTAGTGCTATGAACTTTCCTCTTAACACTGCTTTCCTTGGTCCCATGAATTTGGGTAAGATGTGTGGTCATTTTCATTGAATTTTAGGAAGTCTTTATTTCTTTCTTGACCCATTGATACTTCAGGTGAGCATTGTTTAATTCCAACATGTTTGTGGGCTTTCTAGAATTAGTGTTGCTGTTGAATTCTAATTTTAAGCCATGATGATCTGATAAGATACATGGAGTTATTCCAATTCTTTTTGTATATGTTGAGGTTTGTGTTGTTACCGAGAGTGTGGTGAATTTTTGAGAAGGTTCCATGAGGTGCTGAGAAGGTATATTCTTTTATGTTTGGATGGAAGGCTCTGTAGATGTCTGTTAAGTCCATTTGAGTCATAACATCTGTTAATTCCCTTATTTCTCTGTTAATGTTTTGCCTGACAAATCTGTCCACTGGTGAAAGTGGAGAGTTGAAGTCTCCCACAGTTAGTGTGTGGGGTTTAATGTGTGATTTAAGCTTTAGAAGTGTTTCTTTGACATATGAGGGTGCCCTTATATTTGGGGAATAGATATTCAATATTGAGATTTCTCTTGATGAATTTTTCCCATAACTAATATGAAATGTCCTTCTTTGTCTCTTTGTATTGATTTTAGTTTGAAGTCTATTTTGTTAGATATTAGCATAGCTACACCAGCTTGTTTCTTAGGCCCATTTGGTTGGAAAATCTTTTCCCAACTCTCTAGTTTTAGGCGATGTCTATCTTTAAGGTTGAGGTGTGTTTATTGTATGCAGCAGAAGGATGGATTCTGCTTTTGTATCCAATCTGTTAGCCTGTGTCTCTTTACAGGTGAGTTGAGTCCATTTATATTACAGGATATTAATGATCAGTGATAGCTATCTCCTGTTATTTTAGTTTTCATTGTTGGTGTTGTTAATTTGTGTGTTTTTCCCTTCTTTGGGATTTGTTGATATGATATCATCAATTGTCTGTGTTTTTGTGGATGTAGCCAACTTCCTTGGATTGGAGTTTTCCTTCTAGTGCTTTGTGTAGGGCTGGGTTTATGGCTAAGTATTGGTTAAGTCTGGTTCTGTCATGGACTATCTTGTTTTGTCCTTCTATGGTGATTGAAAGTTTTGCTGGGTATAATACCTAACAAGTATTCCTGAAAGCAGCATGGTGGAGGAAATGGCAACATTAAACACACTTGCATTGGTAATCTTGTACAGCACGATACCTTGCTTTTTGTTTTGAGCCGTTGAGTAGACATGAAGATGAAAGAGGGTTTGAAAATTACCTCCTGTCCTAGCCTGTTTATTAGGTTAAAACGAAATGAGTTGAATTACTAAATGACATTCAGTAGAAATTTAAATTAACAAGTTATGTGATGACCAATTTTTTTTAAAGTTTCCTATTTGAAATATAGCTATTGGATGCACACACACCTCAGTGTAAGTATAGACAAACAATAATCCATGAAAACCCCCCAAAATAGAAAAGAAAACAACAGAACAAGTCTTCATGAACATTCTGTAAGGTGTGTGTGCGTTTCATGAAATGTATGTGTATAGCCTCAACATGAAAAGACAGAAAAGGCAGGCAGGGAGCAGGTCCCTTCTCTTCCGTAACTCATCTCCAGAGACAATGACGCTACCACTCTGAGTAATTGAACTTGATAAAAATTTTAAACACAGATCACAATATACTTTCAGGGAAAACACTGAATGATAACAACCCAGCTGTGGGAACAGAACACTGCAGATGTGGCCGTCCCAGGCAGACATCTCCGCACTCGAGGGCTGGACTGCAGGAGCGGATGGAACAAACGTATTTTAAAATCCTTATCTTTTAAGTTGCAAAGCACTGAAGATGAAAAGAAGACATGTTAACAGTAAAATCCACACACCATAGTGAATATATAATCGCCATTTCACATTAAATCAGAACAATTGTCTTTCTGAAACAAAGACCAGACAGAGAAGACAGATGGGGACACACAACACATAGATTTCTCTGCAGCACTTTTAATACAAGGAAGATCGGTCAGAGAACACCTGGGCCAGGACCCCAGAATGTCAGGGGCAGGACCAGGGTGACAACTTCTCACCTACTGCTGGCACGAACTGTAAATACGACAGTCCATTCTATTATGGCTGGGAGGACAGACGCATGCTGCCCCGCCTGACTTGTACGCGATTTCTGGGGCTCTGAACTCAGGTCCTCGTGTGTCTTCTAGCTCTTTACTGATGAAGTCATCTCTCCGGCCCCAGAAAAACCTTATTCTTTAAAGACAAATACAAAAGTGTTGTATGAATGAAATCACTAAATATCAGAGACCTGCTTAAGAAGCACAGCTGAATCAAACTCAGCACATTGTTGATAACTACTAAAGCGGAGGAGGGGTAAATGGGTAAAGTGGCTACAAGTCTTTCTTTGCCAGAGTACATTGCAGTTAAAAAAAAATAAGAAAAAAATTGTTTCTCTTCGGGACCAGAGGAAATATAAGCCACACTGACTTCCAGGGAGCAACGCAGGAAATAAATGTGGGTAATAGCTATGAAAACAGTGGTTGGTAAATTGTATTCAACAAATATAAAAAATTATAGCTACCAATTAAAGTTTCTAAAATGACAGCAGTAAGATGGAAATTAACTGAAACTAATTTAATTTAAAACCAGAGCAGAAAGGGAAAGGAGAAGAAGTTTCATTTTGATGGCATCTCTCCCAAGTTCATCCTGCGTACACATGAACATGTTTTAGTGATTGACATTTAAGAGTGTTCAGACACTAATCTAAACCAAGCGCTTCTCTAATTTCTCCCTTTATTTCTTCCTTGACTTGGACTTTTAGTCACTTGGGTTTGGAGGGGGATGTCTTTGTCAGTATGCCCATATATTTGGTTCATACTTGAAATTATTTTTGTCCTCTGATTTATGTTCATCTTACGCTTATTTAGTTTTGATTGAGTTTGCTGAGCATGGACAAACATTTTTAAGTCCAGCATAGTCTGGGTCTCAAAATCACATACAGTTTCGTTATCTTTGGTGGAAAGGTCAGCTATATGAAATGCATTTGCAACGTCTAGGTTTTCAGAACTGGTCTCTTCGTCCTTTTGGTTTGAAAATAAATTATCCTTTTCTGAGTTATGAATACAAATGTCTGTCAAGAAGGTGTAGGACCCAGCCATGACAAGCTCAATAGAGGTCTGAGTCTCAGCAGTTTACCCTAAGGCAATACCTGGTTCTAAGAAGAACCACAAGCTGAGACCACCCGGGGCACCACCCAGGAACAGACCATCCAAAGGAAATTCCTAATGTTCCAACCACTGTAGCTAGGATCACCTGCCAGCCCACACCCATCACTTTTCACCAGGATGCCCCCAGACAAATGTCAGCCAATCCGGGGTCCTGAACCTTAGAAATCCCTCACCCCCATCTTTGCTACTATAAGATCCCAACCCTAACTGAGCTCAGGGCTCTCGGACCACTCCAATACGTTGGACACACGGGGAGACCGAGATTGCAAACTTGTGTAAGGATTTTAAAAGCTCTTTGCTTTTACATATAGAACCTGGTCTCCTAGTTGGTTTGGGGAGAACTCTGTGATCTGGGCATAACAAAGGCTTATTTATATTACAATGTAGGATATTCTGGCACTGATCAAATTTACAATCTTGAAGGAATTTGACTGAACCTCAAAGGAAAAGGTGTGTGCCTATGGTTTTAGCCAAACCAGTATGGCTGGCACTTCGGGGCTCCAGGGCCACACATGTGTGGACAAGTCCCCAGGCAAAAATGCCTAGTCATTCTGGGGATCTTTAAAATGCCCTGCGTGACCCACATGCGGCATGGTTGCATCACCTATGTGTGACGCCGCCACATAAGCCCTTGTGCGCATGCGTGAGCTCCGTCATCTGCATATGACGTAGTCACATCATCCCCCTGTGCGCATGCGCAAGGCAGCCATTAAAGGCTGGATGCTCCACCTTCGGCCCCTCTCTCTGTACACTGACTTCCGCAGGCCTGTACACGTCTCCACTAATAAACTCCTAAGCGGGTTTGTTGCGCGTTGCGTGTTTCCTTCTCACTCACGCCAGGTAATTCCACTATGTTTCCTCTTGCCCGTCAGTAGCACGTCTTTGCTTCCTCTTTTTATTTTGGATGGTCTCTTGATCCAAGCTGCTCGGGAGGGTTATTTCCTTCAGCATGTTTGCCTGAGGTGGCTCAGTACCGGCAATACAAATTGGATCTTCCGAGTCCCTTCTGCCACCTAAGACAACAGAGCCTCCTTCTGGTCCGTTTTCCGTCTTTCCCTCCGCACCCATTTCTGAACTACCTTTACATTTTCTCTTGGATCTTTCTCTCCTTTTGTCAGAGCTTGGATCTTTCACTTTTCTGAACGCTTCCTTTCCACAATCTGTCTTTTTCTTCCTTTGATTTTTATTGCTTTTTGAAATTGCAATGATTTTGTTCACTTCACTGGCAGTTAAATCCATGTCGGCGTTTTCGTACACAGATTCTTGCAACTGAAACCCATGGGTGTTCGGCACTGTGGCCGTGGGCTGTGTCTGAGGGTCGCCGGCAGCCTCAGAAGGGAAGCGGGGAGAACACTGTGTTTCTCTTTGCATTTTACTACTGGTTTCACTAGCACAACCATTTATCTCAATGTCCCAGTTGAACTCTGGACTGGACATCTGTGGGTAACCTGAGTCTGTGCCGTGCGGGTTCTCTGCAGAAGACCCGCGCTTTCTCCTCTCAGTCACATTGCTAAGTGACGGTTTTTCCCTGCTGAGACAGGAAGATGGCACAGTTTTCATCTCACACAGAGAACTCTTAGGGCCTTGGTCTGAGTCATCACGGCTTTCTGCAAAATAAAGAAATATAAAAATAAGTATTCTGCTACAGTACACAAAACACACATGCAAACACCTTTAAACAACAACTATGTGTCTGTGATTCAGAAAAGCAATGCAATGGGGGTTAATATTTAAAGACAGATCACTGAGAGACACGGCCCAGCACATCAGCATGTTTGCTGCGCAAAGCCTGAGGACCTGAGTTCAATTCCTAGAACCCATTACAGAGAGATTCCTCAAAGCTGTCCTGACGTCATCCGCAGACACA
>JABTXL010000827.1:1293073-1306720 GCA_025134845.1 Neodon shergylaensis | reverse complement strand
CACTAATAATAATGAACCAATCATTGTATCCGTTACAGAGAGATTCCACAAAGCTCTCCTGACATCTGCAGACACGCCATGCACTTGCACACCCAGACACACATCATGTGTACAAACACACACACTAATAATAATAATGAGCCAATCATTGTATTCTGTTACATGAATAGGAAACATTAAAAACTCATTTTACTAATAGAGAAAAGTCATCTTTTCAACAATGACAGGAAAAGCCCTCGTTTAACTCCACAGCTCATGAAGAAACTCTCACTAACTACCAACAAAGGAATTTTTATCTGTGGTTTGCTTTCTCTGAGACAGGCTGACTGTGCAGACTGACTGCACTTTATTAGTTATAATTTGACTCTTTAGGTAATGGAGAAGTAAGAAATGGGAGAATCCTTTAAAGAGAAGTTAAAAACCTGACAAAGAAATAGGAAATCTGAATGCCCTTGTTAGCAAGAGAAATGGGATATTATCAAAAACTTTTTTGACAAAACAAAACAAAAACCTGTAAGCGTAGGGCCAGTGAGGGGCACACTGGGTAAAAGTGGGTGCCGTGTAAGTCTGAGGACCTGAGTTCAATCCCTAAAACCCACAGTGGAAGGAAAGAAATGACCATTTAATATTGTCCTATGACGTCTGTACAAACTCTATATACACACCAGCCACACACACACAGACACACACATGCACACAGACACACGCACATACACACATTCACACACACATGCACACAGAGACACACAACAGCCACACACACAAACATGCACACAGAGACACACGCACATGCACACAGAGACACACAACAGCCACACACAAACACATGCACACAGAGACACAAACACATGCACACAGAGACACACACACACAGACACACACACACCATGAACTGCAATAATTTATAATTGGAAACAGCAACTGTGGGCTTAGCTGCCTCCTGTCCAGCTTTCAGCTCGCCATGAACCTGTGATACTTTGCCTCGGTCTGGAATTTTATTAAACTGACAAAATCTAGAAAATCCAAGTGCTCGCATCATACCAGACAATGGGAGGACGGTAAGAATGAGTGGTGTTATTACTTTATCCCTGTGAACAAGTAGTTATTGCAATAAAATAAGAAAAAAGGAACCATTCTTATTCACAAATAACAAAAGTATATTCATAGAAAATTCAGAGAGACAAACTTGGAATCAATAACAAGTTCACTGGGAACAAAGCCAGTATCTGGAAATTGATTGTGTGTTTGCAAAATCATATCAATAAGAAAGCATAATTAAGAAACAACGGCACCAAGTGTCCTGGTACACGCCTGTAATCCCTGCACTCTAGCAGTGAAGGCTGGAGGAATAGGAATTCTAGGCCAGCCTCAGAGAAATGAGACACTGGCCCAAATAATCAAGACAAATTCATTCAGAACAGCACTAAAATATCAAGCAAGTTGGAAAAAAAAACTAGGATAGGGAATAACTCAGAGAGATCTGCCTGCCTCTGCTCTGGAGTGCTGGGATTAAAGGTGTGTGCCACCACCGCCCAATTGTGTGTTTTCTTTGTTCCTTAACAATCAACAGAGTGTGTTAGCATGGTGGAAACCATCATTCCCACCAAGAATCTACAGACTTGTTGGGGGACAGGCAGGGCCCGCTCTTTTCTGCACTTTTAGGTGAGCAGAACGCAAGTCCTAAGGGCGGACCTGTTCTTTCCCCCGCCCACAGAATGGAGCTCTACAGCAATGGAAAGCAAATTAAACATCTTTCTGCTGACCCGTCCTGATCCATGGCTCGGGGATGTCACCGACCTGGGTAGACTGCATGGATTAGCTTGGATAGAAGCCATGGAGCTTTGCAATGAGGCCTTGGAAGGACAGAGATATTGGTGTTTGATTATTTCACTGTTTGTTGTGAAAGATTAAATTTAGTCTCTTGCATAAGCCATCTTGAAGCTAATCCAAAGCAAATGAACTTTTTTATCCCCTTGGACAACAAATAGGGCTTAATCTGGGGCTAAGAGTATTGTGTGGGGATGGAGAGATGGTTCAGTGGCTAAGAGCACTCGCTGCTCTTGCACAGGTAGAAGCGGAGAAATACAGGCCCATTTCTCACTATTGTCTGGCGATCAGAGAGTTTGGAGACTAACAGACACAATTTCACCTTCCAACACTGGAGATGGTCGCCTGGCTTTTCTGAAGTTATGCCATCCTGGCAGGGGGTCAGGATGTGCTAATGTGATTCTGTAACTAGGAGGTCACCTGGGGAAGAGGTGTCTTCTGCCTACATGACCAAGTGTTGGCCAAGTAAAGGTGACTTGAGTCATCTTGCGACCTAGGCAGCAGAGTGCTGATAAAGGGAAGTCTCGAGTTGTCATGGTAATGACAGCCTTTGTTATCTGCTCCCTCTGCTTACCTTCATAGAAAACCTGTGGGAAAATAAACACGGGAGACTTTTGGGGTCTGAATAATCCAGGAAACTCCCTCCCAATACTGTCTTGCTTTCTGTCTTATTATTTTTATGCGTCTTCTTATATTTCGCTTATATTTCTTCAATTTCCATGCCTTACCCTGGCAAGAAGTGGTTTTTGTTGAGGCTGGTCCTCAACAGCAGAG
This sequence comes from Neodon shergylaensis, assembly GCA_025134845.1. NCBI lineage: Eukaryota > Metazoa > Chordata > Mammalia > Rodentia > Cricetidae > Neodon > Neodon shergylaensis. The sequence goes on along the minus strand of JABTXL010000827.1, from coordinate 1,304,119 downwards.
GATTGGTCCCTAGTCTCCACATGCTGGCCTACAACCATCTGTAGCTCCAGTTTCCGGTGAGATGACACTCTTCTGGCCTCTGTGTGTAGCATGATTAATAAAACCCCAGAGAAAGAAATTGGGGTTCAACCTGAAAGTCAGAAAAGCAAAACATCCAATCATTGCCTGGTCTGTAAGGTTGATTGGTGTGGATGTTTTACTTTCTGAACTTTAGGCAAGCTTTATTATTTATTATTATACAAATATAATACAAATTTATTAAAATAAATTTATTAAAATACAAATAAAATATCACTACAACCATGGGTACCAAACATGCATAGAGTGGCCATACATACTGTGATATGAAAGGAAAAGTATTGGCTCAGGACCCCAAGGTCAAGTTCTCAGCATAGTGGAGACATATCTGCCCCAGAGGGACAGAGGGCAGAGAATAAGAGACAAAGACAGGAGACAGAGGACAAGGGAGACTGGGCAGGGGTATTTGTCCCAAAGGACAAAGGACTGCCTCTGGATAGAGGGACACAGACATGTCACAGAGGAGATGGTGGTTTATAAAGGTAGAAGGGTAAATAAATAAACAAACAAATAAACAAATGAAGGGTCTCAGTTCACTCAGGAAAACAAGTTCAACTGTGTTCTCATCCCACTATCCTGAACTCTTGAGACCCAGACAAGCATAGATGAGTGCAATATGCCCTTTGCATAGATGCTGGATGTCCTTGACAATTGTTTGTGGTGGGAAACCCTACACCTTTGTTATCTGCACTATTGGCACAAGGAAGGGCAGTCAGAGTTTAAATGGAGCTTAGAATATTGTGTGTTCTGTGCTCTCTACTCGATGAAGGTTCAGGATGATTGTGCAACGTGGCCAGGATCACTTGGCTAACAAACATGGGAGAGACCTTGGCTTTCATCTCTGGGCTCCTTTCCCAGGCTCTGAGACTTCCTCTTGGAGAGATGGCCATTCTTCTAGAACACAGGGGCTAAAGGGAGGTGCTGGGGATTTATGTGAATGTTTCCCTGCAGCTGCCAGAGGAACAGCATTTGTCTACTCCTGCCAAACTCGTGCTTACTTAGCTCTTTAAAGTAGGTTGGGGAACACAGACCACAAATCATGCTTAGTAGGTGGTGAAAAAAATTAAAACTCTCAGTTTAATTCTTTGCCTTTTATTATACTCTAGGAATGACTCTTCAAGTTTTTATGCCTTTGTATTATTTTCTTGACCCCAAAGAATTCAAAGAATTGTGTTAGAATTCAAAGAATTGTTGCTTATTCTCTGAAGCCAAGCCCAACATTTCCTTGCCAAAGTATGGCCAAGTATCATACCGCATTACATGGTTTCATAATTGCAAAGAGTGGGGTTTAATCAAATCTGGCAAATAAAACCAAAAAATGTGTTTTAAATAATTCTTACTATTTAACGATCAAGATGGAAATGGCCTCACCTTATATAATCATTTCTTCTGTACGCCATCAAGGACAGAAAGAATATATGTCCATCCTGATGGCAGGCTTGCCATTAGTGAACATTTTTTATGGTAAGATCCGAAAGTTCCAATTCCTCTTTCTTCCTGAACCCTAACCCTTTTCGTCTGACTCACAGGGACCAAGTGCAGCTGTGGAGGAGGTGACTGCGGTGCCCACACAGTGATGATCTCAAAATACAACCCCATTTCCAAAAAGATCGGGGACCTTTCCTCCACTGCCAGGCCTGTGGTGGACTGCACACTGACTCCCCAAGCGTTTATTCCTGGTACACTGGAGACCGCATTTCACTCCAGAAAGGACTCAGAGACAACCGCAGATTACGAGCTGGAACTAAAATAAACACCTGCAAGCTACTGTTTGGAGAATGTGCTCAGACTTATTCCTGGTCCTAGTGATGCTGGCACCACATTATACAAATGATGGAAACCGGGTTCAGAGGAATTTGTACTCTCACCATAGCCATAGAACTAGTGAGTATTAGATCAAGAGTCCCAAATCCATTACTCTGTAAAGTCAAGATCCTTTGTGTAAGTGCCACACCAGGAGAACTGTGAAAGTCTGCTTCCTCTTATCCATTCCCCTAAGCACAGGGGACCAGGCAAAATTACTTGAATTCATGGGAAGTAGACACTGGTGGAACTAATTGCTACACGACTCACCGTACAGGTCCTCTCACTTAACTGCTTCCCAAACCTTCCAGTCATTTTCTAAAATCACACACAACCTATACTAGCAGAGGAGAAACTGCTCCTTATTAACTAGCTTTTACTACTGACAGGATGAAATGGGCATATCAATCAAGTTCATTTCAACACCTGTATTATATTGTTTTTATTGAGCTATATATTTTTCTCTGCTGCCCTCCTTTCCACCCCCTCCACTTCTACCCATAATCCCCATGCTCCCCATGCTTCCAATTTACTCAGGAGATCTTGTCTTTTTTTACCTTCCATGTAGATTAGATCCATGTACGTCTCTCTGAGGGTCCTCTTTGTTTTCTATGTTCTCTAGGATTGTGAATTTTAGGCATTTTTGACTTTACGTCCAAAAGCCACTTATGAGTGAGTACATATCATATTTGTCTTTCTGTGTCTGGGTTGCCTCACTCAATATGATGTTTTCTAGATCCATCCATTTGCCTGCAAATTTCAAGATATCATTAATTTTTTTCCTCTGTGTAGTAATTCATTGTGAAATTGTGCCACATTTTCCTTATTCATTCTTTGGTCGAGGGGCATTTAGGTTTTTTCCAGGTTCTGGATATTTCAAATAGTGCTGCTATGAACAAGTCCTTGTGGTAGGATTGAGTATCCTTTAAGCATATACCCAAAAGTGTTGTTCCTGGGTCTTGAGGTAAGTTGTTTCCTAATTTTCTGAGAAATTTTCATACTGATTTCCATAGCAGTTGTACCAGCTTGCATTCCCACCAGCAATGCAGGAGTGTTCCCTTTTCCCCACAACTTCTCCAGCATAAGTTGTCATCAGTGTTTTTGTTCTTGGCCATCCTTACAGGTGTAAGATGGCATCTCAGAGTTGTTTTGATTTGCATTTCTCTGATGTTGAGCATTTCCTTACACATCTTTCATTCATTGTAGATTCATCTGTTGAGAGTTCTCTGTTTAGGTCTGTATCCCATATTTTTATTGGGTTATTTGTGCTTTTGATGACCAATTTCTTGAGTTCTTTGTATATTTTGTTTATGAGCTGAAGGAATTCCCTGGTAGAATTTTGGGGGTCGCTTATGTAAACTCTCGTATCATCAGCAAAAAGCGAGAGTTTGACTTCTTCTTTTCCTATTTGTATCCCTTTGATCTCCTTTTGCTGTGTTATTGCTCTGGCTAGGACCTCAAGAACTATATTGAATAGATATGGAGAGAGTGGACAACCTTGTCTTGTTCCTGATTTCAGTGGGATTGCTGGGAGTTTCTCTCCATTTAGTTTGATGTTAGCTGTTGGCTTGCTGTATACTGCCTTTATCAGTTTAGGTATGTTCCTTTTATTCCTGCTCTCTGTAAGACCGTTATCATGAAAGTCATTTGGGCTTGCTCCCATGAAGGTTGCTGGCTTGGGCCCTGTCTTTCCAGCGTTGCTGGCACAGGCATGATCCCTTGGAGGTTGCTCCCTTGTACCTGCTCCTGTGGAGGTTGATGGTTCAAGCTTGCTCTGGTGTAGGTCGCTGGCCTGGGCCTGGTCCCATGGAGGTTGCTCTCATGGAAGTGACTGGCTTACGCCTGCTCCACAGATGCCCCTGATTCAGGCCTGCTCCTGAGGAGTTCACTCTCAACTCCTATTTTTAACAAGATAATTGTTAATGACTTTTTTAATTGTAATATTTATATTTAGGCAGACATAGTTAAATTCAAAATTATTTATTTGATGATTTAATTTTTACATGAACTCAATTACCTTCCTATCAAAGTAATTATAACCATGCACTTGCATTTTTGTTGATTTCCAATGCTGCTGTTGTTTCTCTGAACCTCCACAGAACAGCTAACGGAAACCCTGGGCAGTAAGGCACAGCTTCTTAAATTGTAGGATAAGGAGGCAGCAGGCAGCCAGGATCCTGGAGCATCTCCATGCACAGAAATCCAAAGAACCTGACATAGGTCTATACACTGATCTTTACGGTACGCACTTCTTAATCAGTGCTGAAAAGTATTATTATCCCCATTGAGTAGGAGAGCAGACTGAGGCAACCAGGAGAAAGCCAAGGACATCTTGGCAACATGTCTTCTCTCAGGACATTAGTGTATTACATGTTGGCTTGCCATGTACTCATTGAAATAGTCACTGTCTGGGCATCACAGATGAGATTTCAATGGTTTGGAAAGATTAAGACTTGGATGTCTTATAATCAAGCAGTTGGAGCTAGCCTACAGAAGCAACGAGCTTGTGGTTTGTTTTCGTTTGTTACTGAGGTGCCTTGCTGTCACACTTGTTACTGGAATATAACCGGTCCTCATGAAATCATCGACTCTTAGAAATCAAGGAGGAAAATGCAGAAACTCATAAACATGCCTGCCATTGAAATGCCTCGAGACTTCAGAGGTAATTTCTCCTCCTTTGTCCTCTCGGAGAGTTTTATTCTTCTCAAGTCTTCTGTGCGCAGATCATTCTGTCAAGACACTTTTTATTTTCTCCATTTTTGCAAATCTGATGAACATTGCCTCCTGTCCTTATGCAAGTCATGGACTAAACTATTGACTAGAATCAGCCAAGCAGAGCTTCATGAGAACATTAATCAACATCATTAACACTGAATGCTGTTTAATTGTGTCTCCTGCATTTACATTTTCTGTCATCGCTACAGAGGAGCCCAAACCTGTCAAGTGCCCTGTGAAATCTCCATGCACTCACTGTGTCTGCAGAATTAAGCAGATCCTGCCTAGAATCCTTACTCCAAAAGAGAAGGTTAGCTTTCTTGGGTCCCTTGTCTCCTCTTAGAGACCACTCTTCTTGGCCTGTGTCACCAATAACCCCTGTCAGAACAGACCCAGAGAACTGGCCAAGAATAGAGTCAATCTCACCTAATCTTCATCTCAAAATAAAAAAGGGGCCAAAGGTTACCTGATTCCCGTGTTCTAGAACCACATTGGTTTATTCTTATGCCTCACAAAGATTGCTGCTCATAGCTCCCCAAACTCATCTTGTCGTGAGACACAATTCACTTGATCCTTCTGACATCTTGAACAAAAATAAAAGGGCTCCAAGTTCTCCTAAATTTCCACTTATCTTGTGCTTCAAGGCTGTTTAAATAAGGTTCAGCTGATGCTTTGGTTGCCAGTTCTTCCTGTTGTGAGAGACACGTGAGCAATCACAAAAACGGGGCAGCTGCGCCTTCTCTCTGACGCCTCTCAGCGCTACTCTGTCTTCACTGAGCAATGTGCTTGTTCTCTTGCATATGTTGGTGTTGTTGATGACTGTATTTTCTCCCAAACCTGTCTCAGCCTCGTGTCCAGTCAGCCTGACGCTGCTCTGTCCCACAGTTTCCCCTTCATTCTCTGCGTTGTCTTCTGACTTTCAACATGTCCTCTCTGGTTTCGCTGATCAGAAGGCAATCTGCTCACAGCCTCCTCCCTCGCTTCTTGGCACGTCCAGTCACATCCTCTCAATCCCACAGCACTTCCCCTGCTTTCGTGCTAGGCTTCCGCCTGTGCTTTCTGACCAGCATGGGGCAGGGGCTCTGTCACCGCAATGTACTTTCAGAAATCGCCTCGTCACAACAACTGCCCTGAAGAACATCAAGCATCCTCCACCTTCAGATACCCCGTCCCCAGTACCTGCCATTGTCATATCACAGCCTGTGGTTGGCTTTACAGCCTTGCCTGACACTGGATTCTCTGACATTTATGATCTTTGGGAAGTCTGTACTCCAACCCCTTTTTTAGTCAAGGTGAAACCTCCCAAACTTGGGTCCCTAAATGTTTTCTCAGCTGTGGCTTCCTCTGTTACAGCTTCTGCCAAAACTTTTGTGTCCACACCCAGTATTGGGCCTGGTGACCTGTGTTGTCCACCTCCTGTAGCAGCGAGAGGCTGGCCCAACTGGTAGGAAGGTGTTGACTGTATAAAGGGTTTCCACAGGAGGGCTGCAGGGGCTGCTGAAAGAAAATGTTCAGGCAGAGCCTTGAGTCAAAGGGGAAGCTGCAGTTATCAGGAAAGGAGTCTTGATACTTTGCTGAAAACTGAGGGACTACAAGCAGATTTCAAAAGTCACGGGCAGCTAAGAATCAGAGAATCGGACTAAAGCAGCAAGTTAGGAAAGGCAGTAGTAAATCAGGACAGTTGCCTTCAGGGAGCAGCGTGTCCTGTGATGTGCTGCACAGCCCACAGCCTGCGTCTCTCATTAAGCTGTGTCCCCAGTGGTCTCGATACCTTCCTTCTGGGGAACCTCTTGGATTGCGACTCAAATATGTACTTGACGGTCTAGGCCCCTACAAACTCAGCTAGGGCTCTTTGATTGAGGGTTGTTAATGCTGAGGAAAGTCAGATTAAAGGGACTGAGACGGAAAATACAGGATAGAATAGGGAGGTCTGCCTGGTCACACCAGAACAGCCAAACAGCCCAGAGTTTATTTCAGAACTTGCTTATATTCAAAAGCAGAACAAAGCACAGCACAGTCGGTCAGTCGGTATCTAACCACAAGACCATTCCTGTCCTTGAGTGAGCAGCCTCCCCTCCAACACGTGCTTGCTGCTAGAAGCAGCCTTGCTTTCTATCTTGATGTTCCTAGGGTTTGTCGTCAGCAGTATACTGTCTACCAGATAGAGTGTTCTTTTCTCACAGGCTAAATCAGAAGTCTCTCACAGCCCTCAAGGCTACTGGAAAAAGCAGAGTGGGCAAGCTTGAACTCAAATGACTTGCAAGTCAGAATGGACTCCAGATGGAAACTGAGTCACATGTGGGCTCCCACATAGGCCCTGGGGCGTTTGTTGGTTTTTATTTTGTAACATTGCCATGTGTTTTACTGAGTCTCATCTCTCCAGGGTTTAGAGGCTCCTGCTACACACCCAAAGTCTCATTGCACCAACACTGAAAGGCATCCTCTGTAGACCTTCAGTCTATGCTCTCTCTTCTAGAGACTGCCACAGCTGCTAACTCCTGAATATTTTCTGTACACTATAAACCGTTCCATGAATTGTACTACAGGTCACTTACATGAAAAAGAAACTTGAAGAACAAAATAAGTGGAGTTATTGCCCAAGATTTTAAACCTAGTAAGGGAAAAAAATCTGGTTTTAAACCTGGGTAATTGATGTAGACACTAGGTCTTTATCATCTCATCTGAATTTGTTTACAGGACTGTTTTCTTATTATTTTCTCTAGAAAATTGCAGACTCCTTTACTTCATACTACTGAATAAAATTTATGCTTGTTTTGAGTCATCTGTCTTTCCTGTTCAGCCCCTTGTCCTTCTGTAAGCGTTAACAACCACCTGCTCTGTGTTGTGTGATGTGCCTGTGGGCCCTGACCTTGGGGACAATGAGTCCCAAGAACTTCTGATGCAGATTGTTCTATTGAAGGACTCTGTGAGAACAGAAAGACCATCACAGTCTCAGAGGCTACAAGCTCATCTGATAACAGAGAAAGGCAGTGATCTACAGAGACTCGACAATGTGAGGTAACCCCTCTGTGTCAGGTCCGTCCCTCTGTTCGGGTCCATCCCTCTGAGAGTATGACATCGCTGACACCACCTACCTGTCCTCAAAAGCTTGCAAATCTCTGTGGTTTTACCCTGCTCACCAGACAATGAGTTCTGCTGCCACTGATGGTGGACGCTGGTGGAGTTGTGAAGTTCCCCAGCTAGGTCAAGGCCTCAACAGAACAAGCCTGTCTGGAGCATCTGCATCCACAGAGGCTCCTGGGCCCCAGATCCCAAGGCAATTTGGAGAGAGCCCGTAACCCCTGTGTGTGTGATTGGTTATGTTACAAGGAAGAACCCTGCATCTAGGGAACTCAAGTCTTATCTAGAGTGTGCTAAGTCCCCTAGAAGGTGACATATCTTTGTTACACTAAAAGTTCTCATTCCTGCAAGGAGACCCTGTGTTTACCTCTCTATACAGCTGTCCTGGAAAACAACCTGGACCCGAGCAGTGCATATTCACAAGCGGTGTACATCTCTGGCATGGGAGTTGCGTCCTTCATAGTGGTATTTTCTGATTTTGTCCTTTCTGTTCACTGAGTTTTTGTGTTGTACCTCTCTTAAGAGTGTACCCCACAAATAAGTCCTGAGGAAATCCTGATGACATATGTGAAATCTGGAAAGTCTCCTGGGACTTTTCAATGGTTGGCAAGGGAGGTATTACAGGTGAAGGGAGAGACTTGGTGTGACTGAGGGAGATGCTGCAAGCCCCGAGAAATAGCCTTGGAGCTGAAACTGTGTATTTCATTCTCCTGGGTAATTTATGCTGCTGCACTAGACCCAGACCCACTGTGGAGAGGGTGATAAGTTTCAGCCCTGTGAGTGTTAAATGGCTGATGGCTGCTGAGCCTCCATTATCCCCCCCCCACCCATGCTGACTCCTTCCTGACGGCCCCAATACACATGCCAGATGGGTTTCAAGGAAAGTAAAATACTGTGTTTTAAAGAAAAATGATTTTCTGTTTTCCCCATCTCAGTGAGCATGACTGGGTATTTGTTTTCAGAACCACAGACAGGTAGCACCCGTAATAGCTCCTTTTTTGAAGGTGAAGTTTAGAAAAGGCGTACTCTTAGTGAAAATGGACTAGGCCACTCTAATATCTTCTTCATGATAAAGAAAACCTGACAAAAGTCTGTTTCTCAGATTGTTGCTTCCACAGCACTTGTAGTTGAGACATAGCCCAAGTGAAACATTTCCATCAGGCGAATGTCCCTCTTTCCTTATATGTGACGCCATCTGAGATTAATATGATGGGAGATGGGGAAGAGAGGGGAGGCTGTCGCCATCATTCACGTTAGGTGGAGTCAATTGAAAGTGAGATCTGCAACATCCACAAAGCATCCGTCTGGGATTCTCTCTGCCCTCACCATCTGCAGATCCCTCTGGAGCAGATGCCAGATTCTCCCCACAGCCCCATGGAGCAATCCCGATGGCAGGCGTGCAGGGTTTCCCACACCAAGTAGTCTAAAAACCCTATACCTATTCACAGGGCGCTCTTTGGTTTAACATAGTTAGTTCTGATGCTAACTACTCAGAGTTCATGTCTCAATCTACAAATTAAGGGCTCACAAGACTGACTTTATTTCACCAAATGCCAGTCTGGACCTTTGGTATTTCTGATCCAGTACCTAACATTAGGTGTTCCTAGACCCTCACCTCCCCAGCTTCAATAATTTGCCAGGATAGTCAGTATAACTCAGGAAACACTGTTTATTCTTGCTGGGTTTCTCTAAAATCTGCCATAAAGGGCAGTGTCCCCTCCTGCTTGCCCCTTGGGGCAGTCTCCTGCAAAGCGGCGCTTACCTCTTAGCTGCCTTGGTTGTGAGCCCACGTGTGCTGTGCAGGAGAAGGGCTGAACTCTTCACTACCCAGGCACCACCGCTCTCCACTCCGCACGGTTCTCGGCTTTTTTTGTTTGTTGTTTGTTTGGTTTGTTTGGCTATTTACATCTTTAAAAATGTCAACCCAATGAGTCTTTGTTATGTGGGTTTAGCTGTTGACAGGTGCTGTGTGTGAAATCCAAGTGGAAAATATTTTAATTGTTCATTCATTTCTTTATAAGTAGTCAGAGCAAACTTTTTAAAATGAAGATTTATTTATTTTTATATGTAGGAGGTGATTTGCCTAAATGTATGTCTGCACACACATGTCTGCAATGCCCATGGAAGCCAGAAGGTGGCGTCAGATTTTCTGTCCTGGAATCACGATGATTGTCAGCTGCTGTGTGGGTGCTGGGAACCAAGTTCATTAACCAGAGGGGCATCGGTCAGGATTTTCATACTTCTAACCCTAGCTTACAGGAAAGCAGTTGGGTTTGTATTTGGCTTCAGGCTGCACTCAGGTGTGAGAACACACACCAGGGAGCATTCATTTTACACGCCACCATACACTCCTGAGACAATGTGAAGGAAGAAAGCAAATCATACCCGTTGCTCTTCAATAGAAAACAGTTTTGACTTTGGAACCCCAAAAATGTGTTCTGGGGGTACTGGCAGAAGTGTTCGGGTTCTACTTTGAAAATGCTGGCTCCATCTGCTGAGAGCCTAGGAACCATTGCAGCAATCAGAGTTTTCCCATGTGCCCAGGAGTGCTCCTGTCCATCATCCTCCCATGCTCAGCACAGAGACACAGAACCCCATGCAGCATTTACAGCGATGGAGATGTTTTCATTTAACCAATCTGTCTTTAGTGACAGCTTGTTTCCAGCAACCTTCTGCCAGGATTCCCTTATGACAAAACTATTCAGTGAGATGACCCATGATAACATGGACGTTATACGCAAAGGTCTTCCCATGGACGCTCACCCAAAGAGCAAGCGTGTTTTCACAAAGTATGTTTGCGAGGATCAAAGTTCATTTGAAACAAAATATGCAATTCGATTCCTGCTTGGGAAATGTTGCCTTGTTTAATATTAACTGGCAGAGACGATTGAGACCATGCTGTTTCCAGTTGTCCAGAACTTCCATTTCAGAGGACGCCAAGCAAGGAGTCTGGTGCCCTGGGGGTTGTGTCTTCTTCACTTTAATGGTCTGCGTCCCTGAAGCAGCCACATCTGTGATTTGGCCCTCACCGTAGTCTTTGCTTTGGTAAAACTAGATGAGCCGTTACCGTATTTGCCCATTCTTTCCTGCACACTGTAAGTTAATACCAAACGTGATTTGACTTAACAGGTAGAAATGATTTTAGACAGAAAATATGAGCATGTTAATTGATTCCTGTATCAAATCAAAACAGAGGGCACAGCCGGGCGGTGGTGGCGCACGCCTTTAATCCCAGTACTAGGGAGGCAGAAGCAGGCGGATCTCTGTGAGTTCGAGACCAGCCTGGTCTACAGAGCTAGTTCCAGGACAGGCTCCAAAAGCCACAGAGAAACCCTGTCTCGAAAAACCAAAAAAAAAAAAAAAAAAAGA
>JABTXL010000827.1:1253269-1291850 GCA_025134845.1 Neodon shergylaensis | reverse complement strand
CAACAGGCACACACACCAGTCCATCAGTGTTGCCGTGGACAACAGGCGCACACACCAGTCCATCAGTGTTGCCGTGGACAACAGGCGCACACACTAGTCTATCAGTGTTGCCGTCTTCTTCTAGGTCTCAATGTTGCTGAGTCACACAGCACAGCCCTGACGCTGGGGTTTCATTATTCCTCTCCATCTTCATCTTGCCAATGAACCGATCCTGGCATCAGCGCTCTTTCGACATCCACTGGGCTGTAAATGATCCGTGCTGTGTGAGCTCCAGCAGCAGGGATCTCTGTTTAGTCAGTGATGACTCGCAGTCAAGAGACGACAGCTCAAGAAAGTTGACATCCAGGGCTGGAGAGATGGCTCAGAGGTTAAGAGCACTGATAGTTCTTCCCGAGGTCCTGAGTTCAATTTCCAGCAACCACATGGTGGCTCACAACCATCTGTAATGCAATCTGGTGCCCTCTTCTGGCCTGCAGGCATACATGCAGATAGAACACTGTATACAAAATAAATAAATAAATCTAAAAAATAAAATAAAAAGAAAGTCGACATCCCAAGGAGAGTAGAGAAGTGGACAGGGAACAGGTATCGCCTTTCTAGATGAATCTTTGGACCCTTGAGCTGGGCTGTTTGTTCTAAGTTAACCTATTGGGCCAACAAAACAAAACTTTTCTGAAGGGAATTCTGACACACGCACTCACACCATGAGGCAGGTGAGTCTTCCTTTCTCAGATTGAGGAGACAAACCTTCCTTTCTCAGATGGAGGAGATAAGCCTTCCTTTCTCAGATGAGGCAACCAAGCCTCCTCAGGCCAGAGCCAGCTTCCTGCAGATGCCTCTGGCCACAGCCCTTTTGTTCAGCTTTGCCAAAACTAAACCACGAGCTCCCTCTGCTGGGTGTTTGCTGATACAACCGAATCTAAACATTTGTATTCTTAGTAAGAACTCATAAATTATAATTTTTCCACAGAAAGTCTGTGACTCTGACCTAGAATGAAACAGGATGAGATGTACAGAACAGAGACGTATTAGCTGTACGTTTCTGGTTTCCTGACGAGATTTTCTAGGCATGGCTGCTCATAGGTGACACTTTCACAGGACCAGAAATGTCACCGGGAGATGCTTGCAAACACCTCTCTCCACACCTCCTACAGCGCTTTTCGTAGCTGAAGTCACAGTGTTTATTATCTGCCTGGTTATCTTTTTCCCTGGTGAACATCAGCTGAAGAGGAGACCTTATCTGTAGTCTCTGCCCGGGATGTTGCTCACGGCAGGTGCTCAGTGAAAGAAGCAGGTCAAAGGTTATTCAGTGTCTTTAAGATAACAGTTCAACTAGAGATTGACAGAACACTTGTCACAAAAAAAAATACAGGTTTAGTAGTAAATAATAGAAATGAGAAAAGCAGGGCTGGAGATGGCTCAGTGGTTAAAACTCTGAGTTGCCTGCTTGAGGCGGGGGCTGTAGCATTCTTATTGGTCATCCCATCTGCGTGTGGGTGTGGTTCTCTCTATATATATCAAAGTTTACTGGTGATCCCTGGGTGAAGACATCACAGGGCAACCCTTATGGGAAAAGACACAGCTTCTAAGCCCTCTTCAAGCTGACCACCCTCCCGTAACCTCCATGTCTGTCATACGGACTGTCTTTAGAGCCTCGTGGTTGATATGGTTGAAGACACCACCAGTGTTTGCTAAAGTATCAATCATCTGATCACATGGTTGGTTTCCCTGGCAACCAGCTCCCATCCCGAGGCCATTCAAGTACCCACCAAGAGTCACTTCATTAATGAAAAAGATGCTTCCCTCCTGCAGGAAATCTCAGGGAGTTTAGATCTCAGATGCTCCTTCCTCTCGGAAAATTGCACAGGTCTAAGAGTTCTATATCAGCAAACAGAACCAAAAGGCAAACGCTAAAGTAAAATAATCTCCCAACTCTCCTGTCTAGGGACTCTAGAGCCCAGTGTCAGGGACTAGGGCAGAAGCCAAATATCTGTTCCTTACTAGTTCATAACATGCAGGCACTTGTGTGTGTGTGTGTGTGTGTGTGTGTGTGCATGCGCGTGTGAGTGTGTCATGTATGTGCGCACGTGTGTGTGCCTGTGTGTGTGTGTGTGTGTGCTAGGCAAACACTCTACCTGTAGCTCTAGTAACATGTAGACATTATATCAACCATCACGATCAACACAGGATTCAGGAACAGACTATAGGATCAGTAAAGCAGCAGAGTCCAGAAACGGATTAGGAAGGGGGTCATCCTAAAAAGCAAAAAATACATCGCAAATAAACAACAAAATGAAGGCTTTAAGTAGAGATGTCTATCCAAGTCACATTAAAAACAAGAAACAAAGCCATATTCCTATCTTAATGTAAAGTCCAGATTTATTAATATTTTAAACATTTCAAAGCGGCGGCATGAAATCACCAGGTTAAAATGTGTGCAGATTCCTTTTAAGCCTGCATCTGAGATCGTCTTCCAACTAGGACTGAAGCCCAGAAGCCAAGGAGGAAAAGCCTGACAGATCGGACTAAGTGAAAGAGGAAGCATGAGCGATAAAAATCATCCCCCACAGAACTTTTACAAATCAATAGACATAAAGAATTGGCAGATCACTGGAGGGGAAATGAACTTTAAAACATTAAAATATACAGAGCCTCGCTCAGAAAATTTAAAATGCATTTTAAGACAAGTTTTCAGTCTACCAGACTGGAATAATTTAAAAATTCTGATAGTGCCCAGATCTCATTGGCCTTGAAGCGTTTTTCTGCAAACACTGTCTCCAATATAATGAAGTCACTGAAACAGAACAGCCCGTTTGTAAAAGGAGTGAGGGGGTTCTCCGGGAAGCCAGCAGGGGGCAGCAGAGACCGCCTGTGCTGTGTCTGTTCGGTTTCCGCCCTGGTTTCAAAAAGGAGGCTTTTTCTATGGTGGTGTCTGAGGCAACAGTAAATCAGAAAGGGAGCTGCGTTATCAATTCCTGTCATCGTCTCAGTGACAGTGAGGGCTCACGTAGCCGCTGGCCTAATGTTACCCGGAGCTTCTTGCCAGGCTCCACCCCACTTCGCCGAGCTGTGAGCTAACATCCATGTAGGGAACCGCTGGCAGGACATAGGAATGAGCCCATCCAAGTGTAGCTTGTGGAAACCATGAATGTACTGGACTAACTCCTAGGGGCATAGGCTACAGAACTGTGGGTAGCACACAAAGGACTGTATCATCAAGAGCTCTCACCCCAGCACCTCAGACTCCTGTTTCTGCCCACAAAGGTGTTACTTACACAGGCCTCTGACCTCTGTTCCTTAAAGCAGCCCGCCCTGGGCCCAGCTCGTGAATGCCATGATGGAACTCTCTGTACTTAATAACGCAGAGTAGCTTTCAGGGAATGAGTTCGCTTTCTAGCAGAAGCTCTGACAAGGCGCCTGAAATGATCAGCCTAAAAAGAGTCCAGGCTTGTTTGGCTCATGGTTTCCGGAATTCACACCTATGACTGGTTGGCTCCAGTTTTGGAGAGACTGTGGTGTGGTGGCATCATAGAGAACAGTGTGCCGTAAAACCAAGGAGCTTCCCTCATGGCCGCCAGGAAGAGGAAACAGAGAAAGGGCTGGGGTCCCCATGATCTAACCTCCTCCTGCTAGGCTCTGCCTCATGAAGGCTCTACTGCTTCCCTATGAATATTCTATGAACATTCTAAGCAAATACGTCCTTTACCACCAAGCCCAAAATAATATCTTATCCCCTGGCTTAGATTGTCCATCTGTAAGAGAATGTTTTCAAAACCGTTCTCTGCACCATTGTTAGCCACAGTAAAACCCTGAACACAAACAAGCCCAGGTCTTGTCTGTATAATGGAACTGAAGCTTAGCAGAGCGCTTGCATAGCGTGCAGGAATCCCTGCATTCAACCTCTCTGAAATCACACACACACACACACACACACACACACACACTGGAATTCTGTGGGGTTGTGCGTACTTTTTTATGAGCACATTCTCTATCCATGGCTGCAGAAAGATCTCTAAAGCTTACTGATAAATAATGTATATAATGTACATTATGTACATAATGAGGTGTTAAGAATATAGACTTACGTGCGTGTATTCGTACATGCATGTATCTGGAAGAAGACATAAAAACCTAACAGTAGTGGTCACCTTTGGGGGTGTACCCCACAGATGGAGGTGCAGGAAGACTACCTCTTCTCCAGTCTACGGAGATGCTGTCTCACTTTGCAAACACTGGAATGTGTTGCTTAACTTCAAAAAAAGGGAGCTTTAAATAGAGATTTGGAAAAAGCAACCCACTCAGAAAATAAGAATCGAGAATACAGCAGGGTGAGATTTTGAGAGGACCCCGGCTAAATTTAGGAACTCGGGTTATGTGTCTGACTTTGTGTATCGAAATCATCCTTTTTTTGTCATACTCATCAACACGTCTGGCTATGAACAGAGGGTGGAGTGAACCCCAAAGCTGGTGTAAGGCTTTAGGCTAATCTAGCATTAAGCCACCATAATGGGTTTCTTCTGAGGATTAAAGGGCTCTCGTGTCCTGAATTCAGAGAAGATGGATGCGCGCTTACATAATGGGCTCCAGTACATCGTGATCATGTCTTTCAAAATGTACCAGCTCAGAAGACAGGATCTAAGATGTCCCCAGACTCACTGAGGTACTAGCATGTCATGTTTGACACACATGCTGTCCTGGGGAATTTTGAAACGGATAATTATCATTGTGCATGGTTTCCAGTGTGCGGGGTGCGCAAGTGTCCCCACTGAGGACGCGTGGGACGCGCAAGTGTCCCCTCTGGGGACGCATGGGACGCGCAAGTGTCCACACTAGGGACGCACGGGACGCATGGGATGCGCACACTGAGGACGTGCGGGACACGGAAGTGTCCCCACTGAGGACGCACGGGATGTCCACACTGAGGATGCCGGGACGGGCAAGTGCCCACACTGGGGATGCACAGGACTTACAAGTGTCCCCACTGAGGACGCGCGGGATGTCCACACTGAGGACGGGCACGTGCCGGCTAGGCCAGGACTTTACCACGATGGGTCCTGGTGAAGTCTTTCCTGGTTCAGTGAGCACCTGAGAGATGGTTTGTGGTTCCAGGACTTCCAACAAGCAGACGAAAAGGCCTCCGACTGAGTTATCAAGTACAAGTTTCTGTACATTCTGCAAAGCCATTAACTCTCGTGGCAGCCCCTCCGCAGACAGGAATTTACCCTTAGGTCAGAACATCTTATTCTTCACTTTTGCTTGATATCCCAGGTGTTGCTCAAGCCAGCAAAAATTAGTTTCTCGTCCTTAAGAACATGCTGACATGAGCAGACAGGGGAATGGAGCCAAAGGCACAGGAGACTTTAAATTGCATGTAATCCGGCAGTTATGCAGAATGGCGGCTGCCTACAGAAACTCTGTCAAATCACAATGATTTTTTTTTTAAATTAAGACAGGAAACTACATGCTATTTCCATGACCTAAAAGAAAATCAGCATTTAGGAAAGCAAGACATGCTGTACTCCACTCCGGATGTCATTAACAGACGTGTCTCTAAAGCTACGTGTGTTTGCTGTATCTAAAGGGGGACGTACACTTTGGAGGCCAGGGGCATTTTTACATGGAGACTCGAATGTATGGGTGGTACCCAAGGCAGAGGATAAAGAGATGGACATATATGTATCAAGCCAGGATGCAGCGTTAACACAGGTAGGTTTCATTTTAAAGTGTCTTTTATCTGGCTTACAGCCATGAAACCAAGGTAGACGGTATCAATGAGACCAAAGTTGAGTATCAAGTCAGAGGCAAAACCAAGCCCCAGTTTCAGAGCTGGATCCTGAGCTTTGGAGCTCACTGCTCACCCAGGTAGTGTAGCGAGAGATCCCACAGAGCCATGGCGCATGGCCTGAATCCCGGAGTGACAGCACCCACACTCTGAACTACCTGTATCCCAGTGCTTCCTGAAGGACTCCAGAGCCTTTGCAAAACTGGAAAACTCGGTCAAGAGAGGACCTGGCAAACCGTGAGGTCTCAAGGCTTAGGATTCCTTAGGCAAATTCAGACAACCCCAGATAAGAGGTTTTGAGGTGCACAAATTGCTTTCTCACCCTCCTGAGTACCTGGTGCAGACATCTAACCTTGGGCATCTCATTCTTCATCACCCCGGCGCCTGATAAGCCTGTCTCTCCAGACCACGGACTTCTTGTGCAAGAGGAAGGTTCCCACCTTTATGTGTCTGTTTTCTTAGTATCACCCAGTAAATAAAATATGTGCTAAAATGAAGTGTGTGGTAACCAACACTCTGTAAAGGACTGGGAGGTCAGACAGACAAATAAGCCTGTTTTCCTCAGGGTGGCCATTCATTCAACAGGTAAACACCCCATTTCATAGGGCCTATCAAAGAGAATGAGATGAGCCAGCCAGAAGGGGAAGGGGGGACACACACTGATAACTCAGTCCACTGGAATGTTTCTTTTTAGTTTCCAATCTTCTCCTTTCAACCAAGTATACTGTAACCGATTGCCAAAATGGACAGTATTCTTGTAAATTAAGACAGTAAGTATTCTTGTAATACTGCAACAAAAAGCTGCTTGCTTCATGGAAAACAAAAGATAATGGCAGAAACTCGGTGTGTGGGGGCTGAAGACACAAAGAGGTAAGATTAACAACGTTCTGAGGGGACCGGAAGCGCTCCAAGGACAGAGGGCTCCTGAGGGGGTACCTAAGACAAATCTCAGTGTGCCAGTTGGGTCAGAATCCTTCCTCCTCCCATCCTCTTCCTGCAGCCTCCCTGAACACTGAATTGCCCCCTCCCTCAGTTGCTGTGACCTCCCCAGGCCCAGCATGAGCCCTGGCTGCCACTCAAAGCTTGGTTAGGTAACCCAGATCCAGCCCAGCTAGGATGCTGTCTGTCATCACTCAAATTACTAAAGAAGAGCCATTCGGAGTTCTAGTGGAAGAGGCCGCCAGGAAGCATTGAGGACAGAGTCTCCATCTCTCTTAAGGGTTTGAGACAGAATCTGACTCTGTAGTTCTGGACAGCTTGAACACGGAACTACGAGGGTGAACTCCCCGTAAGTGCCGTCAACATGACCAGAGAGAGTATGGCTACTAGATCAGCAGTGCAGCTACTGGGAATGTTCTAGAAACAGAGATTCCCAGTCCCAAGTCTACTGAATCAAACATCTGAGGTGGGACTCAAGTCTTCCCAATGGTGGTTCAGGGTATGAAGCCTTGGAGTGGGTGACAGCTTCTTCCCTGTTGGCATGCCTGAGGGCACTGTGGCACAGAAAGGTGGAACAAATACCCCAACACCAACGGCAGAAGCTACGTTTGAACCTAAGCAGGTCCGCTCCCCAGCCCACACTCTTAGCCTTCACAGAACTTCCGCTTGCTCTGTTCAGTGCTCAGGAAATACAATTTATACCATAAGACTCACAGGGGCAGATGGTTAACTAGTCACAGATCGGCTTTGTGAACAACGGGGAAATCGAGGCAACAGACATCCAGTTTTACATCAATGCAGGCTGCACACCAGATGATTCTGAACCTGTCAGCAGCTTGAAAGAACATCTGGGGGTCCATGTCTTGGTGTCAAGAGACTCAGTGTAAGCTTGGTGTCATAGAGGATTAGCACAGACGGTCTGTTGTGCCCACTGACCCGCTCCTACTTGACACGGACTGTAAACTGTGACTAAAGATGGCTCAGGCTGCTTCCAGATCTCCACTGCCCACTGCCTGTGAAGAGTCATGGAAAGAGTCTCTGAGGTCCCTGTCCAGGAGAGGGCCCAAGGCTCTCCTTCCACTCACCACGCTCTGGGGCCCAGGTGTGGCCCTTTGCTGACTGCCTTATCTCCAGAACTTCAGAAGAGAGTTGAGTCTTTCACCTTCTCCTTCTTCCATTCCCTCCTCCGGGCGGGGCTGAGGAGCTGTCGGGGAAGAACAGGCCAACACAGGGAGAGAAGGGCCATGGGTTTGTCTCCAGCAAATCTCCTCTTCGTGCCAAAGAAAACTTTCCTCCACTGCCCAGCCTCTGGCCTCCTGCTTAGAGCCTCGGCCCTGCCTAGGTTCCCGTCCAGACCCAACAGCTTTTGCGGTGTCTCGTGATCTGAAACTTCAGGAGTCTTCACAGGCCTGTCACAATCTAATCCTTTAGCAACAGACATGAGGACATTTATTAACTGGCCTTTTAATTGGCCTTCCCCCGCACCTTTCTGAATCGGCCCGTCAAGTCCAAAGGCGTATTCAGCTGCTTGTAACATAGGACCCCGGATGTATGTTGAAACTGGTGACAGCATGTCTTCCTCCTCCTTTGGAGAGGAAATAAATAAATAAGCAAAACCTCTAATATTTAAGAGTTAAGAACGAGCCATGGAACCATAAAATTAAATACACAGCCAAATACATTGGCGGCCAGGGAATGAGTGTGAGATTCCTTTCCATCTGTGCCAAGAATGGAGTCAAGCAATACATCCCAGGAGGGACTGCCCTCATCCCGCCTGGACAAGGAAGCTGACCGGGGCTTAGAATTTTGTCTTGGGGTGCTTTTCAGGTGCTAGGGAATGCTTTGCTCAAACTGGAAAATGCTGACAAGATCCCAAACCTCCGCGTCCAAGGTCGCATCTGTCAGACCAACTTGCCATCCAATACAGCGTTCCGGGGATTTGGCTTTCACCAGGGGGCATTTGTAACAGAAACCTGGGTGACAGCCATGGCAGCCAAAAGCCATTTGCCACCAGAGAAGGTAAGAGGAACCCACAATTATTTCTGCCTTTGAAATAAACCCTCCATTTTCAATTCTCTGCCCCATGCTGTTTCTTAGATGCTTCCTTTGATGCCAGGCTAGCTCTGTATTAGTCTACTGCTCACCTCCATTAGGGCTCGCCTTCTGGAGACCTTTCTGTGAAATTTGGCATTTCCATCCACCAGGTTCGATAGGACAATTCACATGCAAGAATTTGACAGACTGTTTGACAGAGAATCTGGTAAAGTGTTGGGAGACATGTATGGAAAATCCTTCCTACTACAGCAGGAAAGAGTCTGTGGAGGAATTTAACCAACAGAGCTTTTGGAGGAAGAGAGGAATTGCCATCATTCCCTCACCCCCATGAAATTCTCAGTTGGATTTCCAAGGACATTTTATAATCAGGTCACACGCACACAAACACACACACACACACTCATAGGGTCTCTCTGTAGCTTTGTTTTGGAGCCTCTCCTGGAACTAGCTCTTGTAGACCAGGCTGGCCTCAAACTCACAGAGATCCTCCTGCCTCTGCCTCCCGAGTGCTGAGATTAAAGCCGTGCGCCACCACCCAGCTAATAATCAGGTGACTTTTAGAAATGCTCAAAACTAAAACAGTATTTTTCAAGAGCACGTAATGAAAGTTCTGTTGGTTTTAATTCTTCGAACCGTGGCTCTCAACCTTCTCAATGCTGTGGCCCTTTACTGCAATATGGTGGCCCCCAATATAAAACCACTTTCATTGCTCCTTCACAACTGCAATTTTGCTACTGTTATGAATTGTAATGTAAATTCCTGCTATGCGGGAGATCCGATCTGCGACCCCTGTGGAGAAGCTGTGACCCAAGGGGTTGCAAAGCCTTGTCTTAGAAGGTAACTCCAGAGGCTATGACCTTGTTTGGCAAGTTTGTTTCTTTGGCTCTCACAGCTACAGTAAGGTTGGTTGAGCAACTGCTGATAAGCCATCTGCAGCTCTGAGTACTTCCTTCAACCCTCTCCAGGACAACCTTACTTAACCTCTTACATCATCTGGAAGCACAAGTGTTAAACGCCATCTGGAGCCTTGGGACCTGCCCTGCTCTGCCTCAGTGATGCCTAACTCTTACCAGCAAGCAATGCTGAAGTTTAACTTCCCTGAAGAGTTCCCCATTCCAGGCTGCTACCTAAGTCCTTGTCTGCACCGTCTGCCTGTTCTCTAGCCTAACAGGAGGCATTCGTGACTGCCTGGATGGATGCGTGTTCAACAGGCAGATGAACAGTA
The DNA here is from genome assembly GCA_025134845.1 of Neodon shergylaensis. Taxonomy (NCBI): domain Eukaryota; kingdom Metazoa; phylum Chordata; class Mammalia; order Rodentia; family Cricetidae; genus Neodon; species Neodon shergylaensis. The sequence continues at coordinate 1,281,849 of JABTXL010000827.1, read as the reverse complement.
AATGGGTAGATACATTGTTTCACCAATAAGAAAGTGAGAGGATTTTCATTCAGTCATTCTTTCTTGAAACTGTTCCTGGAGATTTAGAAAAACGAGCTGGGGTTTGGGGGTCAACCCTACATGGGCAAAGTGGACTCACGGGGTTACACCCAGAAAACCCAACACTTCTGTCGGTAATCTGTTGCCATTGTCTGTAGGTTTTTCATAAAGACACATCTCACCTTGGGAGTGTAGAAACACCCAGAGGCTAACAATCAGTCTTTTAAAAGCAACGCCATCAAGATCAAGCAAAGGCAAAGCACCCAAAAGGCAGAGTCAGTGGAATTTTAGGACAATGTCTTACAGGAATTGAGATTTATCAGATCGTGTGAGAAGAAAGACAAGAGTATCTGCAGGTTCCGTACTCAATATTCATGGGCTCCTTGACTATGAGATGTGTCTTGAGATCTGCCCAAGCTCTGGGAGTCACTCCCTTCTCACGGGTGGCCCCGGGAAGAGCACAACACTACACTGCAGCGCCTGCAGCTAGATCAGGTGTTTGCAGCAACTCCTCTGCTGCCTTTGCATTCTGCCAATGAGTGTTTCGGAAACATAGCATCACTGGACTGGTTAACTGCACCGAGTTCGTAATGGAAATCAACCATTGGCCTTGGGGAAGACAAGGACTAGTTGGTTGATCAAAATTCGTATTATCAGACATAACCTGTGTTGTATAGGTGACCCCACAGTTGCTCAACTCTAACTGATCCTGTCTCTCAGATAACTTTAGACGCCCCTCTCAAAGCTAAAGCTTTATGTACCAATATTCTACTTGCTCAAAACCTTCTTTGCTCCACTCTTGAAAGAGATCACAAATTATACCCACTTTATTATTTATTATACAGAATCTGTATTTCTGAGGGTTTTCTAGAGGTGGTACTTAAATCTCTGCATATTTCTGGCTTAGCAACTCAAGATCTTCCCCATACCATAGGACAAGTGGACTTGAAGTATCATTCACCCATAATTCACACCGGCCACACAGTGCACCTCCTTACCAAAACAGAAAAAAAGTTACAATGTATTTTGATAGTCGACAGTTTTCTCAATGAAAATGTTCTATTGATCTGTTTGTAACTGTATAAGAACTACGTGCTTACTACGATTATAAACAAATTTAAAAGTTACCAAAAGCTTCAAAAGGAATAAAGATCACTTGGAAGCTCACCAATAGAGAAAACTACTATTAATATTTGTTAGTATATTTTTCTATACCTACCCCTATGTGGGATTTGTTAGGGTTTCTATTGCCATGAAGAAATGCCATGACCACAACAATTCTTATGAAGGAAAACGTTTAATTGGGTGGCTTACAATTTCAGAGATTTGGTCCATTATCATCACGGGGGGACATGGCAGCATGCAGGCAGATACGGTGCTGGAGAAGGAGCTGAGATTTCTACATCTTGATTCGCAAGCAATAGAAGGAGACTCTGTCCACACTGGGTATAGTTTGAGCACAAGCGACCTCAAAGTTTGACTCCACAAGTGACACGCTTCCTCAAACAAGGCAATACCTACTCCAACAAGACCAAATCTCCTAATAGTGCCACTTCCAATGATCTTATTACATTGTAACTACCACACTCCACTCCCTGGCCCCCATAAGCTTGTAACAATATCATAATGCAAAATGCATTTAGTCCAACTTCAAAAGTCCCCATAGTCTATCACAGTCTCAACAATGCTTAAAAGCCCAAAGTTCAAAGTCTCTTCTGAGAGTCATGCAATCTCTTTAACTGTAATCACCTGTAAAATCAAAATCAAAAATCAGATCCCATACTTCCAACATATAATGGCACAGGATATACATTATTGTTCCAAGATGTAGGGAATGGAGCATAGTGAGAAAATATTGGACCAAAGCAAGACTGAAAACCAGCTGGGCAAAGAACAAGCTGCATCTCCATGTCTGATGCCAAAACGTTTTTCAGATCTCCAACCCTGTTCAGCTTTGTGGATTGCAACACACCTTTTTCTCTTGGACTGGTTCCACTCCCTGCTAGCAGCTCTCCTTGGCTACATGTACAGATCCCACGCCTCTGGCATCTCCAACATCCTGGGGTCTGCAAGGCAATCCTGGCTTCACTTCACAGCGTCACACAATGGCCTCTCTGGGCCTCCATGCAGGGCCACCCCTGACACATGCCTGGCCTCAGCAGCCTTCCTTAGTCACGGAGGTAGGCTCCACAACCCCTTTCTTCTCTCCTTGACTCTAAAGCCAGGACCACATGGCTGAAGCTGCCAGGTTCTGCTGCTTGTTGGGGCTGCAACACGGCTCCCTTGCTAAATTACAACTTCACCAGCTTTCTGTTTTTGATGTTTCCCTTCACTACCTAAGCTTGGCTGTTCTGTAGACCAGGATGGCCTCAGACTCAGAGATCCACCGGCCTCTGCCTCTGGAGTGTTGGGATTAAAGGCGTAAACCACCACACCTGGCTCTGAGCTTTCCTTTAATCCCTTCCACTGGTTGGAAATTTAGCTGCGTGGGATCTTGCCCTGAGGCCACCCCTCCCTTTATCCCATTTCTTAATCTGAGTATCTCCTTGAACACAGGTCTTTAGCTCCATTCTACTTCCTGTTTCCTCAGATTGTACATTATGTAATTTTCTTTGCTCAGCTGGCTCCTTTTCATTCTAAATCTCCACTAGAATGAACACTAATAACCACACAACAGAGGCAATAATAGGCTGTTTTGAGATTTCCTCTGCTAACGGAGTCAATCCAAATCTCTTCACTTTAGCCGCTGGCAGACTCTTTGGATGAGGGCAAAAAACAGCCATATTCGCCACCAAAATATCACAAGAACAATCCCTAGGCCACATGTTAATATTCTTCTCTTCTGAAACCTGCACAGTTCAAATCCCCCTCAGTACTATTATCTTCCTCTTTCCTACTAGTATGACCCATTGACCAGTGCTTAAACCATTTCACTGTTTCCTAACCCAAACTCCCAAGGTCCATATTCCTCCAAACAAAAGCACTGTTGGGCCTATCACAACAATACCCCAATCCCTGGCACCAACTTCTGTAGTTAGGGTTTTTATTGTTGTGAAGAGACACCATGACCACAACAGCTCTTATACAGGAAAACATTTAACTGGAGTGGCTTACTGGTTCAGAGGTTTAGTCCATGATCATCATAGTGGGACACGGCAGCATCCAGGTAGACATGGCACTGGGAAAGGAGCTGGGATTTCTATATCTTGATCCACAAGCAGCAGATCCTGATGTATTGATGAGTGTTCTCATCTGTATACATAATTGTACAGCCTGATTTTCTTTTCTTTCTTTCTTTCTTTCTTTCTTTCTTTCTTTCTTTCTTTATTTATTATGCATACAATATTCTTTCTGTCTGTATGCCTGAAGGCCAGAAGAGGGCGCCAGACCTCATTACAGATGGTTATAAGCCACCATGTGGTTGCTGGGAATTGAACTCAGGACCTTTGGAAGAGCAGGCAATTCTCTTAACCGCTGAGCCATCTCTCCAGCCCCAGCCTGGTTTTCTTTAGCTTGTTGGCTGTCGTGCCATTTTGTACATTGTTACTTAATAACCATAATTTCAAGTGGCTGTATAATATCAGAATTGAACAAGGTAAAATTTCACAACCTCAATTTTGTAGGAAGATTGGCTCCTATCAGGTACTTGTAGACTTTAGAAAAAGGGAAGAGGGGGAGAGAGAAGGGAGAAGGGGAGTGTTGGGGAGAGCTTGGGGGAATGGGATGGTTGAGATGGAGGAAGGACAGATATGGGAGCAGGGAAGAAGATATCTTAATTAAGGGAGGCATTGTGGGGTTGGCAAGAGGCTTGACTCTGGAGGGGATCCCAGATGTCCACAGGAATGTCATCAGCTAGGACCCTGGGCAGTGGAGAAGAGGGTGCCTGAACTGGCCTTGTCCCGTAGTCAGACTGATGACTCTCAGAGATCTGCCTGCTTCTGCCTCTGCAGTGCTGGGATTAAAGGTGTGCACCACCACCACCCAGCCAATCATCAGTTTAATGAAGTTTAATGAAAGACAGAAAACATCAAAATGTTTTACGAGATAAGGAAAAGGATTGATTGCTTAGATGTCATTGGGTGCATATAGGCACATCATACACTGATGCATACTAGAAAATATGAGTTGTAGATATTACCATGATTTATAATAAAAAGAAAATTGACAAAACACTCCTCTGAATGGTGCATGTGCTCTTTCATGTCAGAAGGACTCTCAGTTTGATTTGTCTTGTAACGGAGGAAGAAGATATCTTAATTAAGGGAGGCATAGTGGGGTTGGCAAAAGGGTGGTATGGAGGGTGCTGTGACCTTCTCATTCTACTTTAACTAATGCCACAAGCTTAAGTCCATTCCAAAGTAAGTTTCAAATTAAATAGCTGAACATTTTTGTTGGTTGGTTGGTTGGTTGGTTGGGTTTTGTTTGGTTTGGTTTGGTTTTGTCTGGTTTGGTTTCGTTTCGTTTCGCTTGGTTTTTCAAGACAGGGTTTCTCTGTGTAGCTTTGGAGCCTGTCCTGGAATTCACTCCATAGACCAGGCTGGCCCGCCTCTGCCTCCCAAGTGCTGGGATTAAAGGCGTGTGCCACCACCGCCTGGCTAGAAGACACTTCTTGACATAAAACACTAACCATCACTGTGTCCTAGCTTCCTCTTCTCCCCGCCTCCTCACACCGTCCCTGTTGGGGCCATGCCATAGAAGAGGAGGAAGAACCTTGTGGAAGGGCTGGGGCTGTCAAGCTGCCCTTAGTACTTGGATCTGAGGGGAATTTGTCCTCTGAGAGTCTATAGATTTCATAACTTCATTCACATGTGTGGGCAGACTGAACCTCAGCATGTGTCTCGGATGAATCTCCATAGCCCTGCACAACTGGTACATTGCTTCACAATGCGGGTATGTGCCAAGAAATTTGTGCTGGGTGATTCAATATGAATAACACAGCGTATATTACGTAAGCTTAAATGTTATGCATCAACCACTTAGCATGGCCCCTCTGTGTAGCCGAGAAACACAAAACACACAAGCTACATGAAGTGGCTGCCAATACAGCACAGAATTCTATTTCACTGTCAGCTTTTTAAAAATGGGGGTAAGGGCTGGAGAGATGGCTCAGTGTTTAAGAGCATTGCCTGCTCTTCCAAAGGTCCTGAGTTCAATTCCCGGCAACCACATGGTGGCTCACAACCATCTGTAATGAGATCTGGTGCCCTATTCTGGCCTGCAGACATACACACAGACAGACCATCGTATACACAATAAATAAATAAATAAATAAATAAATAAATAAATAAATAAATAAATCTTAAAAAAAATAAAATGGAGATAAGTGTATTCTAAAACAGCAACAAAAATAAGGGTAGACGCAGACCAAAGCACAGGTGTTTACTAACAAGCTGTGTGTGCTGTGTGTACCTGTGCTGTTGTTCAACCTGCAACTGGGAGACCAGTATTCTGTCTACATCAGCATCCTCACAAACACCTGCAGAACACACGATGCAATTGAGTCACCTTGTCACGGTGTCACTAAACAGTAAAATGCTTGGACTCCCTTATAAGTATATGGGACCACGGCTGCATATCCTGTCCAACAGTGATCAAACTATCATGACCAGCGTGGGGCTGCACCGAAGGTGTGTGTGCCTAGTATGCTGCTGCTTTATGCCAACCAGAAGAAAGGGGGTTGCTTTCTAAGGCAGTGCGGGAACACTGTATAATTAGGACAGGTAGACACCTGTAATATTGCTCAGTCCAAAGGGGGAGGACAGGAGGCAGGAGGACTCACCCAGTTACCTGGGCAGCAGGACAAGTCAGGTGCTGGTGACTGAATCTGCCTTATGTTGCTGCATCCAAGTACTTGAGACTGGTAACTTGTAAGGAACTTAAAGAGTCTCAAAGCTGGCAAAGTCCAGAGCTAACGAGTTGCATCTGGTGGTGACTTCCTGATGCATTATACCGTGGCAGAAGACAGAGTGGTAAGACAGAGAGAAAGGCCAGGCTCACCCTTATACCATACACACTCCTGCACAGCATAGATTCATTCATGCAGGCAGAGCCCAGGAGACCTAACAACCTCTTAAATGTCTACTTGACAATGTATAGAGAATGAGTGGTCAGCACATGAACTTAGGCAGACATGTTCCAACAACAGTAACCCGTAGACATGACCATCGTGTGGGAGACACTGATACTAAATGCGGCATGGCCTGCTGCTGTGGGACAATGGCCTTTTATCCTGTCACTTGTATTATTTTTAATAAAATGCTGACTGGCCAGTAGCCAGGCAGGAAGTATAGGCGGGGTGACGGCGACCAGGCAGGAAGGAGAGGCATGACAACGAGAATTCTGGGAAGAGGAAAAGTCAGTCTGCATTTGTCATTCAGACACAGAGCAAGCAAGATGTGACTGTCTCGCTGCAAAAGGTACCAAGCCACGTGGCTAACACAGACAAGAATTAAGGGCTAATATAAGTTATAAGAGTTAATAAGAAGCCTGAGATACTAGGCCAATCAGTTTATAATTAATGTAGACCTCTGTGTGATTTCTTTGGGACTTAATGACTGCGGGAACCAGGCAGGACAGAAACCTCAGTCAACAGCATACTATAAAGTTTGGGCATGTGACCCAATTCCATCCTTATAAGTTACCTGAGTCCCGGGTTCTATTACTAAAATGTGACATCAGAAGGGCAGTGTTGGGCCTGGGTCCAAAGATGCGCCTCCCCTGTCAGGCTCCGTGGCTTGGTGGCCCTGTACTTGTCTTCTTTGTGTAGTTGAAGGACGGGATTGCTCAGTGATGGATTTCTCATGACATACTCAAATCGTTACGTGCCACGACTGTACAGAAGCACAGCCATAAGATCCAGTTTGCCTATCTCTGTCACCCTGGCCCATCGAGGGCAAGGGGTTATAGCACGAGAACCTGATGACTTCCACTGCCAAGGAGATCCAGCTGTTGCTGAGGGAGGGCAGAAAGACCTGACTGGGTCAGTCCACGTGGAACAATGAGAACCCAACCATGTCCTCAGAGGCCTTGGGTCCTCCCCGAACCAAGGTCCCTCTCTACCAGCTGGTTGTCAGCATTAGTCACTGCGGGAACGATTCCTCTGGCAATATTATGTGAGCCAAGGCATACTTGATCTCTTAAGGCAACAGATTAACCACCGAGTACAAGACTAGGAAGAAAGTTACATGATTCATAGTCAAAATCCTTGAGTAGATTCCCTTGAGCTGATACTAAGTCACAGGTCTCTCAGCACGGCTTCCAGAGCCACGCACCGTCCGCCCCGCTGATCTCTGCCAAGGCTTCTCCTTTCTATGCTTAAGCTGTGTAGCTCTTCTTCTCAGTCCCTTGGATGAAGCCAGCTCTTCCTGACACCTTTGCAATGTTGCCCGTATCAGTCTGAGTTCTCTAAACAAACATAACTAACAGGCTCTTTCTGATATCTGCATATGTCATACATGTGTGTTATGTATATATGCATGCGTTCTATACGTATATTTGCATGTGAATCTACACATATGTTGTACAGATATGTGTATATGTATATATACAGATATATATATACATTTGTGTATATATGTACATACCTATATATATGTATATGTATACATATAAAGGCGTGTGCCACCAGCTCCCAGCACTCAGACACCCTCCATGGCAGGTGTACATAATGGGGTACATTAGCGTCTACTGATGTGCCCTGAAAAAGCGTTGACTCATGGTAGTTCTCTGAACCTTGGGAAAGCCCTTGAACCCCTATTGTTGATTTAATAATTCAGATGAAGAAGGATAAATCCCTGGCATGGACCTTAGGAGTATCAGCCACTAATAAGGTGTTTCTATGCCCTCCTCATCCCTTAAAAGCCCGGTTGGCACAGTGGGGAGCTCCAGTGGCAACCACATGGTCCCCTTGGGCATGGGCATGGGCACGCCAGCCTAAGCCAGGCTCTCATCATTCAGCAAATATAAGCAGCATTGGGATTACCACCTGGACCTATCTTCCACCAGAATGAGGCTCCTTTGAGTCCCAACAAGTTTCCTAAACAAATAGAAACCGGCCCTGTAGCAGTGTTCAGGCTGTTCTGGTAGGACCCTACAGACCCTATGAGTAGTTGGAAAGGCCTACCAGCAAGACTGCTACAAGGACTCGGGGGTCCAAAGGAGGCAACCCCTTTAGAGCACTAAATCAGCTCAGGCCAGCTATGCCTCCCTCCCACCCCCGCCCCAGGCTGGCTATCCAAAGCCAGGTTTCTCAAAGTCTTCTCATTGTGTCTTCCCCACCCCAGGGACTCGGTGAAGCTGGAATGTCCCTGGGCTCCTCTGTGTTCTTCACTATTGCTGATGCTGTAGCGGCAGCTCGAGAGGAGAGAGTTTGAACGGCACTGCCACGGCAGAGCCGATGTGAATGGCCTAGTGCACTGTGTGTGCTCAGACCACACCGCATTCTAAAGCGGGTAGCTGAAAGGGAAAAGGCCTGGCGAGCAACTTTGTATTCATGTGGTGAAAATGGTAACATCTCGGTGTGTTGGATTGAGGTCAGCTGTCACTAAAATCAGTTTTACATATGTATCCTCCGATGGCCCAAGGTCTTCCAATCAAGCCTCTCCCAAAGGCTTAACACCACACCCCTTCCTATACCGGGGACCAAGTTTCCAACATATGAAATTTTGGGGTAACAGCCACCTGTAAAATCATAACAGCCAATTTTGCTTTTGCAAATCTGAATACAAAATTTACTTTTGGAGGGTTTTTGTTTGCTTGCTTGGGTTTTTGTTGATGCTGTTTTTGTTGTTATTGTTGAGACAGAGAGTAGGTGTCTCTCCACAAAGCCCCGACTGTCCTGGAACTCACTGTGTAGACCAAGCTCGTCTCATATTCAGACATCCAATTGCCCCTGCCTCCCTAGTACTGGGATTAAAGGTGTGTGTCAGTTACCACACTTGGCCCCAGTACTTGGAATTTTAAGAACATGCGTGGCTTCCATTCATGGCTTTTTATGGGCCTTCTGTTGCTTCCGCGTTCACTCCTGTGTGCAGATTGACTTCAGGAGCTAAAGACAAGACTCAGAGACGCTGGCAAGTGTCGGTGATTTGGAGGCTGTATGGAGCCAAGGAAGGAGCTCACACTTTTAATTGCTTTAAAAAATAATAAATAAACTTTCACAAGGTCCAAAATTCAAGAAGGAGAGGGAAATAGCAAGGAATGAGGAGTCCTAAGACTGTATGTGTTCTTCCTACCTGTCTGCTCCAGTGACTCCACCCACATCTGCCATACTGTCATTTCATTGGTCTCCTGGGAAAGCCCCACTCCCACACCACTCCCCTCCTCCCCCCCTGCCCCATTTACCTGTCCTGCTCAGCCCAGCAGTTACAGTCCGTGTACCCACTCCATGCAGCCAGGCCTCGTGCGAAGCCAAGACAGAGCCCCAGTAACCAAAGCACACCCGTGCCCCCAAGAAAGTCTGGCAAGAGACTGGCACAGAAACAGGTGATACCAATCCTCCGCCACTGGAAACCAGACACTCAGACGATGCAACGAAGTGTGAGCTGTTTCCTCACCCAGTGTTTTCTAGTCCTTCGTTTCCAACGGGTTGGCAAACTCCCCTAGAGCAGGTGGCACCTTCTGTTTCTCTTGCTTCTATCGTTGGACTTTATAAAATGGCCAACTGGAAAACGCTGGAGTTACTGGCTTTGAAATCAGATGACGGAGTTCAAATCCCAGCTGAGCTGCTCACTGTATCTTTCGAAGAGAGAAAACACCTGCAGACTTGCGTCCCTAGGAGTAGGAAATGAACTTAACAGTGGTCATCGCTGTGCTGGCTCACACCGAACAGATGTTATGAGCACCATTACTTTGGCAATCTTATTAGGGCCCCAGATAGACTCTGGTTTCTAGCCTTATGTGGTCTGATTTTCTCAACCTCAACATTGTAACAGATTAAAAGAAGAGTTTTTTACTGAGTTACAGGGGCGAGCAGGGACAGGAGCGTGGGTTTGGCGAGGGTGCTAGAGAAACACTGGCCCATTATCTCAATGCGGTGTCAGTTGAAACTTCTCTGCGCCACCATAGTCGTAGAAACCTGAGCTGATGAAAACAGGCTCAAAAATGCATGTGAATGGTGTTTTAGTACAGGTCCCTACTAATGGTACAGATGGTTGTGAGCCACCATGTGGTTGCTGGGAATTGAACTCGGGACCTTTGGAAGAACAGGCAATGCTCTTAACCTCTAAGCCATCTCTCCAACCCCTATTTAATAAATTCCTATAAGTGCCTTTAAAATGTGACCAGGCATTGACAAAAATAAGTAAAGCGAAACCTCCACCTCATGGGACCTCGCGCGTAGTGATTGATGTACGGTTGAAATGCAGAGTGTAGCAGAGCAGACGCGGTACAATGCAGCCCTACAGAAGGCGACAGAGGGAACGTCCAGCTAAGGGGTGAGCTAGAGACGTGGACCAAAGCGAAAGGAATTCCGGGTGGAGGGGAAATTAAAGCAAACGCAGGGCAGAGGAGAAAACCACCAGGTGCGCCTTAGAACACAGACAATGTGGGTTTCCTGGAGGGCAGGATGCACAGAGGAAAACCTGCAGAGGGAACTAGTACCCAAGCCGGAACTCCAGCACAGATATTCATGAACATAAACTGGGTTCTGGCCCTAGAGCAGGCAAGGCCTTTGAGGGAATGTGTTCATGGGATAACTCATGATATATGATAAATTCAAGTAGGCAACCTGACAGATGCTCTAACATGAATTAGCTTGCAAGAAAACAGTTGCAAGCAACCATGGTAGTCAAGAGGTGACAAAGGCTTGAACTACATAAAGCTAGAGGCATTTGAAGGAAAGGTGGCCACGCACTGCCTGTCCCTCGATGGAGTGGGGGCAGCTGAGAATCCAGGCAAGCCCAGGGTTGTACTCCGATGAATGGGCTGTACTGATGGCTCACAGCCATGGGCAGCAGGGAAATCCTTCAAAGGAGAGTGGGCGAATTTGATTTTAGACTTGCAGCCAGGTAGTCGGTCAGCCCACGGATTTTGCCAACTCGGGATCGACAAGAGGGCAGGACTCCAGGCAGATGTATGAGTTACTAGTGCAAACTGGTCATTAAAATCGTCCAAGTGGATAAAGTTCACCTGTGGGGGAAGTCGTAAAGAGGGAAGAAAGACAATGGAGAAGGAAAAGGGACGGAGAGCTGAAGAGGAAGGAGAGGAAGAGGAAAGAGAGGAAGGAGTGAGCCAGGGGGGCTCCATGGGGACACCAGACGGGCAGGCAGATCTGAGGGAGCAGTGGGAAAGGACAGCCTTGTAGCAGATCTTGTGTGTTTTACAGTCTTGAAAAGCAGCGTTCCAATTACATTCCCGCTCACTTTCCAACGCAGCAGAACATGAGTTTGCAAAACAGTGTGAAGAATTTCTCTGCTGAGTGTACAGGGAAAACCAATGTCTAGTCTAGACCATATGTTCGCGAAAAACGATCAGAGAAAAGAGCGAGATTCTGTGGTTGTTTACCTATAGTGTGTGAAGTTCCCAACTTAAGATGCTGTGTGTGAGATGACTCGGTCTTATTTATCATTCTGGATTAAATGTGGAGTTTAGGAATTGACCGTCTGTGGTGACTATGAAATGAATGTTCCGCCTGCTTATTTCAATGCACAGGTTTGCTGGAGAGTCATTGGATTTTTTTTTTAAGGCTCTCAGTTACCAGAGGCTCCCTGAGATGCTCCCTATGGCAGAGCTGCCTCTAAGATGACCCACAGGAGGAGAATTGGAAGAAACTGAAGAAGTAGCTTTAGGATGTCAAGCAGGGCAGGATTTGGCTTCCCCCAAACAAATCTGTGTTGGGTGAAAGTAACCAAGTAAGTGCAATCAATGTCCTGTAACTTAGGTCCGGAAAGTATAAACACTTAATATTTTGATATTCAGAGCAGAGTTAAAAGTTGTCCAGTCTGGAATACTCTGGCATATGAATAATACACAGCAGCAGACTTCCTTTGTACAGCTTTTATTGTTAGAAAAGTTTTAGTGGCTGGGACTTTCAACGGGCTGAATTTGCACGTGGCGTTGCGGTAAAGCCAACCCAGTGAGTACTACCTGAGCCCCACGTGTTCCCCCTTTCCATTTTGGGAATTCTCTGCTTTCTACATACATCCTTCCCAACACGTGGGCACTTGTCTGAAGGTCAAGTGCAAAGACGGAAGGGTGGCAGGCAGTGAATATCATACATACATGCTCTCAGAACGTCCTGTTGGAAATGCAGTAATAATAACCGCAAAGCCGTAACAAGAGGACCACGTCACTTCCCAGTTAAAAAGTATTTCACATCTGCCACCCCCTTAGAGTCTCACCGCACCCTGAGTGTTTGCCCTGGTGTTCTTAATCTCGATCTGTAATTTGTATCAAACCATTAATTACAGCTGTCTGTTTCTTGAGGGCAGAAACTATGCCTTGTATTTCATGAGCATTCACAGCACACTAGACAACTCTCTCAGAGGTAAATACCACCCAGTTAATTGCAAGAAGTTAAGGGCTCCAGGGATGAAAGCATCCACCTCCGACAACAGAAGAGCTCTTAGGTTCAAGAAAGGGGCACATACAGGAGCCCAGGTGTGGTGGTTTGGATGAAAATGTCCTCCATAAGTCCCTAGGGAGCGGCACTATGAGGAGGTGTGTGTTTATGTTACAGCTTTGATAGAAACGTATCCGGCAGTTGGAACTATGAGCATAGTTGAGCAAATGTAGGATAGAGAGTATTTATCCAGTGCTGATTTGCTAATACCTAAGTACAATTCTCTGAGAATAATGTTGGACATAATGGTTCTTATTCCTACTATATTTGAATTTTCTCATGTCATAATCAGAATTATCAGGTATTTATATGCTTAGATGTGCAAAGAAACTATTGGCCTTGTTAATCAATGTTATAGTTATATTATTGTCTAAATGGTTGTTTGCTTTTGTTTCAGGAACATATATGTTCCTGATTTCTCTCTTGATTTTTTTCTCTTTCTGCCTTTTGTCATGAATATTCAGTTTTCTTTTATCATTGGATTTAATAGAAATATTTAAACCTACTACATTTCAGGGGCTGGGAAGATTGCTCAGTGGTCAAGATCTCCAGCTGCTCTTGCAGAGGACCCAGATTCGTTCCCAACATCCACATAGTGGCTCACAACCACCTGTAACTCCAGTTCCAGTGGATATAATGCCCTATTCTGGTCTCTGGGTCATAATACACACATGGCACAAATATATACATGCAAACAAAACACTCATACCTATAAAATAAAAATAAATTAATTAGTTAATTAACATTAAAAACTATTGAAATATAGATCAGGACAGTAGTTGAATCTTATAGATTTCTGAAACAGGCTTTGTGTTGTCTTGTCTTTTGTTTGTGTGGGTTGGGTTTGACACAGGATTTTACTGTGTAGCTCAAACTAACCTTGAATTAAAAATCTTTCTTCCTTAGCTTCCTGAGTGCGAGAATCACAGGCATGTGTCACCAAGCATAACTATGTCATTTACTTCTCTCTAAACATTATTTTCTGTTGTCCTTTCTTCCTTGAGCCCAAATATATAGAAATTTTGTCCTAAAAGGTATTTGTGGTTATATGTCTCATTTATTTGTTTTACACACTAATTTCTAGTGCGGTTGTATTGTTGTCACAAAGAAGTAAAAAGGGAAAATGAATTAAAGAACAAAGTAGGGTAGATGTGAGGGAACAGAAGTGTAAGATACCCCAAGACTAAGTAAGGGAAAATAGCAAAGGTGGGTGAAGAGGAAGCAGAGGGACCAATTGCTGTACAGAGCAGAGGACAACTTCGTAGGCCATCAGCCTGGCATAGGGTCGTGAACACCTCATGGCATGCACGGCAGATGCCAGGAGAGGAGGGCGCAGAGCAGCAGAACGGTGCCCGAGCTGGGAAGAGCCAACTGTGCTTGGATTGTGATGACTAAAATGTCTTAACCTGTCTGTTCTGCCGGTCTAAGTGCTAGGCTTAAGCCCGACTCTCTTTTTCAGTGTCCCTCCTTGACTCCAGGTCTTGCATAAATTTAATTACCTCTGTATCTTCCATTCACCTGGAAGAATGGGTTTCAACATAGTAAAAGCACCAGGTACCCCAGGTGAGCACTCTGGTTCACTCGCCTTGAGTTCCCGTGACGGCCGCTGTGGTGTTGAGAACTAGGAAGAGACACCAGGTTAGCCTGATCTGTAGATGAAGATAGTATTAGTGCCAACCTTAAATTTGTTGAGAATTAAATGAGCTAATGCCTAGATAGTGCCTGGTCCACATGGTGAACACAAGCTATTCCTGCTGTTGTGGGCATCCTCGCCACCACACAGTCATAAAGTGCACGGACCTGCATGAAGTACAGATACAGGAAGCTTGTGTCGACGCAGCTGATTATTGCACAGACCTGACCAAAAGGAAAATCAGAAGCCCAGACCTCAGTAGAAACCAGCGGAGAGGACTCTCACGTGTCAAGACTCTTTGGCTAGAGGGAATATAAGCAAAAGCTGAGACCTGCAATAGAGTAGGAGCCCGGAAGAAAATGAACTCACGACAGAGACTTGAGTCAATACGGACCTCCAGAAGAGGCTCTGGGAGGGAAGAAAAGGAAACTAACCAATAGCAAATATCCTAAAATCTTTACCATAAATATCTCATGCAAGCATGGATTCAATCATTCATTTCTAAAGATGTCAGTTTATAAAATCGTAAGTGGGATATTTAGACAGTCGTAGTGAGGCATCGTTTGGGTCACTGGAGATGTGTAATGAATCATGCTGATGAATACAGAGAAACCTGTGTGAGGGTCACGGTTAGGATGGAGAGCCATTCTACACAGAAACGAAGCCAGACCCCTAAAGCAAGTCACAGACGGAATGTGGACCACTAATTGTGTTGGTACTGAGTGTGCAGGACTAGTAAGGAATACAAACGTCCGTCCAGGTTACCCTTCAACCCAGTCATGACAGTCAAGATCATGGCAAGCACAACCAAAAATAAAGACAGCTTTGCCGTATCAGGTCCTGAAAGGCTCCTTCTCTGGGTGTTCCACACACACAATGGCACCGACCCCAATGTTCAGCAGCTCAGGCAGCAGAACGTGCATTTGAATCCATCTTTATTTAAATCTTACTCGAATAAAAGGAGTCACGAATCACGCTCACCCGGCTGTTGGAATGTTCGTGAGAACAAATGGGTTAAACCTCACAAAGCACGGATCTCGAGATGCGATCCTGAAACCACTGAACAATTAGTGGTGCAGGATGGGAGCCCCTCCCTCCCTGAAGCCAGGACAATTAGGAAATAAAAGAATTGGGCCGATGACAAAAGTAGGTGTAGCAATTTATTTCAAGTAAAGCTGGGGATTTGGGCTTAAGCTTCTAGATAAACAGTGCTGCAAAGGTTTCACCACCGAATTAAGCCCGTCCCAATTACCGATGGCTCTGCCGGTGGATGAAGTAGCAGGCACTGACCTATTTAGCAGACAATATGGCAGAAGAGGGAGAGGGTTGTGCTGTGACCCTCTTGGACTCTCGGCACCTTTGATCCTCTAGGTCCCTAGCTCTCCTCCTGCACCCCCCCCCCAGAAAACCCTAAAACTTTTATCCTGTGGCTTCACTGGAAACAAGGCAAATGTAATCTGAGAAAGTCTATGTCACAATTTTGTTCTGGCTTTAGAAGATCAGAGAACATTTTCATGGACCCCAAAAGAGCGTGTCAGCCCTGCAGAAAACTGCCAGGAATAGAAGATGGGGGAGCTGGAGAGAAGAGGGGGAGACTCGACCGCCCGTGAAATCCGCTCATGGAAACTTGACAGGCAGCCTTGAGCAAGCACTCTGGAGCCCCAAGAATTACCCTAGCCTAGATCAGATGCATGAACCTACAAATTCCTGCTCATTCCAGTCTGATTATGGGGCCCAAAGAGTAGTATGTTTCCCAATTTCTGCATCTTTTGAAGAATGCTCAATGACACCCCTAACACCACCTGCTAAATTCTCAGCCTGGGGAGGATGACCCCCATCAGAATGACTCCCCACTAGGATGACCCCCACCAGGACAGGGAAAAAAAGATTCAAGTCCACCAGCTATAGAGGAGCTCAAGAAATGCTCCAGGTTCAAGGTGTGGTTGCAGGTTTCACATGCTATGAGGAAGCAGGACACTGTTGGTACAAGCTTGAACAAAGCTGAGGGCTCAGGAAGGGTGCCGCACCGTTCAGTCTTCCAGAACAGGCAGAGTTCTATACGTAGGCATTTCTGGTCACCAGGGAAGCACAGCCATCCCGTCTGCTTGAAACAAGCATCTAAATCACCTGGCTTTGAAATTGACGCACCTTGGCAGGGTCGTGCAATGCCCTCCCACGAACTGGGCTCCATCAGTGGCAAGTCTGAGCCAGCCCAGTTGACGACCAGGAGTTTCCGAGCTCAGACCCTCACCCTGACATTTAAAATGCTTCGACAGTTTCTGCTTCATGTCCCATGGAAACCAGTCACTCCCAAAGAAACTGAGAGCCATTCTGTCTCACTGAGCAGTTAAGGAAGCAGGCTGTGTAAAATTATAAGGAATTTCAGAGGTCGTAGGTGCGGGCATGCAATACATTTAACCCACTTTCTGAGTACCTGTGATTCTTTATAAGGTGAGGATTGCTATTCCTGTTTTCAAAGGTTACCATAAAGACCATTGAGATTAAATGAAGCAGCATAGAGAGACATCTGGCCTGGCATATGCTTGAATACTGAATAGAAGTTAGCTTCTGTGCAGGCTTAAGTACACACACACACACACACACGTGTGTGTGCGCACACCACACACACACACACCTCAGGCCCTATTCTGCCTTGTGCAAAGCCCCAGTTCTGTACAAAGGAAGGAAAACCAGCAGAACAAAAATTCTATGGCAGACTTGGGATGCTGGCGGTGGTGAGGATATTTGTCTGAGGCACTCTCTCTGGGAATCCTGTCGACTGTCACTGCCAAAGGCATCAAAGGCTTGTTCGGCCTGAGCCTGCCTGCTGTGACCTCTCCTCTGGAGGCAGGCGGGGCAGCATGCCCTCCTGACCTCGCAGGGTAGGCAAGGGCACATGACCTAGTCATCTATAGCATCCTCTTGCCACAGAGAAAGAGCACTTTGTCCTTAGTGCATTGCGGTCCCCAAGGAGTTTGTGCTAATGCAGTCGATAACCTGATGTTTAATTAAATTAGCCTCCGTTGTCCTCTAGACTCCTGTATTACACTGGCATACACCCTTGGGACTCAGAAAGGCAATTTAAACAGTATAGATCCAAGACAGGACACCTTTATTCCTTTCCCTGAACCCCAGTCCTGTTCACCAACCCCACAGCTGACTCCCCATCTCCATGGTTGGTACTGCCCCACCCAGCTGTCCATGCCTGTGTCCTCTCCTCTACTTTTTTTTACCCCATTCTTATCTAATCTGTCAACTGGTCCAGTTGGCTGTGTCCCCAGATTTCATACAAAAGATGTTCTTTTCCCTCCATATTTATCACTAAGACTGCCACATCACACCGCAGTCTAAGCTGGTGTCACCTCTAGCCTGGGGTATACAGAAAAGGCTTCAAGTCTGTGTCAATAGTACCAGTGACAATTCTTTCTCTATACATGAGAATAATGGAGTTTTCATCGCAAAGTTTATCTTGTTTACAGGTACGAATATGTCTCCATGTGTGTCATGGATGTGTGGGCGCCCAACGAGGCCAGAAGACACCAGATCTCCTGGAGCTCCTCCGGAGTTCTACGCGGTTGTGAGCCTCCTCATATAGGGCCCAAACGTGGGTCTTCTGGAAGTGTAACAAGCACTTGTAATCTCTGAGCCAAATCTCCAGCTTCATTCTTTTAAAACAGGGTCTCGTGATTCCCAGGCTGACCTTGGAGTCACCTTGCAATAAAGCTTGATTGAACTCCTGACCTTGCCTCTCCCGAGTGCTGGAATTACGGGAATCTGTCACCATAGCCAGTTTATATGGTGCTGGAAACCAAAGTCAATGCTTCATGCAAGCTAGGCAAGCTCTACAGACTGAGCCCCAGCCCCAGCCCAAGGATGACTAAGTTCAAATTACGCTATGTTATATTCTACATGGAAACTTCCTGGGCCTTTCCTTCCCACCTAGTTCCAAACCTCTGCCTTGCCCCTGTATCTCTGCCTCACCCCTGTATCTCTGCCTCAACCCTGTATCTCTGCCTCACTCCTGCCTGCATCCACTGCATTACTGCCCATTTCCCTAAGTTACTCCATTTCTTACGTTCCAAGTCCCTGGGCAGGCATGGAGTGCGGAGCAGAAGACACTGGGAATCTCTAAGGCAGCAGGCAGAGGTCTGTACAGATGGTAAGCTCCAACTGTGGACCTGACAGAAGCTGGGATTGGAATCCAGCCCCAGACTTGGAGCCCTTGCTCTGATGAAGAGAAAAAAGAAAACAAGGTAGCCTTGAGTATCCAACAGCCATTCACAGTGTGTATGTGCATGTGTATGTATCTGTGTGTGTGTCTGTGAGTATCTGTATGTCTGTGTGTATATCTCTGTGTATATCTGTGTATGTGTATCATGGTGTGTGTGTGTATCTGTGTGTATAGCTGTGTGTGTTATCTGTGGTGTGTGTGTATCTGTGTGTGTGTCTGTGTGTTTATATCTGTGTGTATCTGTGTGTGTGTGTGTGTGTGTGTGTGTTAGCATCTCAAACTTAATTGTGCAGATAGGACTTGAAATCTCACAGCATCTCTGTGTGTATCTGTGGTGTGTGTGTGTGTGTAATTGTGTGTAAAGCTGTGTGTGTATCTGTGGTGTGTGTGTCTGTGTGTTTATATCTGTGTGTATCTGTGTGTGTGTACCTGTGTGTATATCTGTGTGTATGTATCTGTGGTGTGTGTGTGTCTGTGTATATCTGTGTGTGTGTATCTGTGGTGTGTGTGTGTCTGTGTATATCTGTGTGTGTCTGTGTGTTTATATCTGTGTGTATCTCTGTGTGTGTGTGTGTGTGTGTGTATCTCTCTCTGTGTGTGTTAGCATCTCAAACTTAACCTGTTCAGACAGGACTTAAAATCTCACAGCCAGTTGTTGGGTTCTGCAGCTGGGCTTCCCACACATTTACAGCCAATGGGACACCTGCTCCCCCACCACACTCATCAAGTCTACATCTGAACCTTTCGACTGTGCCGCTGTCTAACTTGTAGCTCCGGCTCACCCTCTCCCAAACTCTTCCCTCTCCATAGCAGCTTGTAAATTCTGAAATGCAATCCACCCTGCCCAAATCCATGATGACTTCCAGCCCTATTAGGAGCCTCAGAACACCTCTTTCAGTGGCTCCATGGCCCTCGGAACCTGGCACAACTGCTCCTTGGCCCAACTCCCACCAGACGTCTATAACATCCTAGGAAAAGTTAAAGCTGCAGACTCCACGGCAACCCGACTCTTTGGGCAAGCCACTTAAAATCTCCATGTCTCATTGTTCTCGTTTATAAAGTAGTGATGGTGGTGATGGTGATGGTGATGGTGGTGATGGTGATGGCGGTGGTGATAATGGTGATGATAATGGTAATGGTGGTGATGAAAGTGATGATAATGGTGGTGGTGATGATGGTGATGGTGGTGGTGATGGTGATGGTGGTGGTGGTGGTGATGGTGATGATGGTGGTGGTGGTGATGGTGGTGATGGTGATGGTGATGGTGGTGATGGCGGTGATGGTGGTGGTGATAATGGTGATGATAATGGTGGTGATGGTGATGATGGTGGTGATGGCGGTGATGGCGGTGATGGTGGTGGTGATAATGGTGATGATGATGATGATGATGATGATGGTGGTGGTGATGGTAACGATGATGATGATGGTGGTCATGGTGGTGACAATGATACTATCCTGAGATTATACAAAATTCCCAAATTCCCAACCAGTGAGAACAGCCTCCAGCCCACAGCAAACCTGAGTGCACGTTAGTGATTTCAAATACATTTGTATCTAGGGCTTTACTGAGCATGAGAACCTTGAAATAATTTGTTGTCTTAAATTCTCAGATTTTCAGGAGTAGGAACAAGTAAGTACAGAAAAAAAAATCAAGAACAGAGAAGGTACTTGCAGGTTGTTATAATAAAGCTCTAAAGACACAGTGGAGGGGCTCAAGAGTTGGCTCAGTGGTTAACAGTACTGGCTGCTCTTCCAGAGGACTAGGGTTCAAATCCCAGCACCCACATATTGCCTCACAACCATCTGTAACTCCAGTTCCAGGGAATCCAATGCCCCCTCAGGCTTCCATGATCACTAGACATACCTGTGGTCCACAGACACGCATGTAGACAAAATACACATATACACAAAATGAATTAATAAAAAATTAAAGATGTACTTGAGGTCTTTCCTCACATCCATGAGACAATCCTCCTTCACAGTTAAACCCACGAGAAACCAGAGAAGGCATCAGTCTCCCTCATGTGAGCAGCTTGGAATTAGTTAATAGGCTTGTTGATTTTTTAAACGTAATTGTAATCGTCTATTTAAAAGTCACTTCTCATAGATTAGCCCCTGATTCCAAACCCAACGTGGAAAAACCAGTCTCCAACTTCAAACGGCCACAGGAATGCTTGGCTCACTTGTGCCAGAAGGAGAACCAGATGCTGCCAAGAGTTGCCAAGCCTCTGTGGACCAGGCAGGCAGGGCTGGCAGCATGACTATAAATCTCACCAGTGTTGGGTTGTGCCACTGGCTTTGACTTCCCCGGGACTGGTCAGCTCCCAAGTCCCTGCTCTGGTGTACCTGTGATAGATAGATACACTTGCCAGTGGGGCATTGACTTCATTTTTGCATCTTTGGTTTTTCCATCGGCACAATGCCTTCCGTTTCCGACTCTGACGAGCTGATATTTTTTGTGAATGGAAGAAAGGTAAGTGTCTGGCATGCGTAAGTTTCCTTCACGGAGGGTGAAGTCGCTTCTCTGGGGTGCCTCTCCTCAGTGCCTCGGTAGGGGTACACACGGGTCCTTATCGCATCAGATGGTGAAACCATGGAGGGTCCACTTGCTTTTCATCCTCACTCGGAATTGAAAGGAATATTTTATTTTGTGTGACAGCAAGAGTGAATTCTGACAGGACTGCTTCAGGCTGCAGGGGTGAGCAGCCGGTGTTCCTTCTGTGTTGGTTAGATATGAGCTCCACCTGAGTTCACTAATGCTTTTTGCCCAGGAAAGAGGCAGGACCCTGGGGGCAACAACAGCAAATGAATCTCAAATGTTATCAGATGATAGCAATTCCCTCAGCCAAGCCCATCACCCTGGAGCCAGAGGCTCCCTGGCAGGCGGTGCAGTAGCTAGCCTCTGCAAAGGACAGAGCCAAGAGATGTTCTCAACCTCGTTCTTCAGAGGAAAAACAAGCATATGGGAAGTGCAGAGTACTTTATAGTCAGAATTTATATTAATTGTGTGTGGCAGTTAACAAGAAAGAAAACAAGTAAAATTAAATACTATTTTAGTAACTTGTTAAGTCTTGTTTCCTACACCTCGGGGTTGCTATATTGCTGAGTTTTCTAATGTAAGAAACAAAACTTCAAGAAAGGCAAAAATTCTTCGAGAAAAGGTCCTTTCTGAGAGCTTTGTAAACTTGTAAAGACAGAATGTGTGTGTGTGTGTGTGTGAGAGAGAGAGAGAGAGAGAGAGAGAGAGAGAGAGAGAGAGATGGACTGACAGAAAGACAGACGGATGAAAAGGAAAAAAGCAGAACAAAAAGAAAACCTGGTGTAGCAATATGGATGACCCGAAAGAACCTAGGACATCAGAAGTAAAACTTTTGACAGTCTGGGTATTGCAAGGCTGAGGTCTGTGTCAGGGAAAAATGGCTTTTGTTGACGTGTCTTTTAATGTTCTTTGATGTTTTAATGCTAAAATGCTCACATACACGCTTCCCAATGCATAACTGAAGTGCAGGTGCTTTTAGCTCATTTTTATCTTACATATTTCTAGGACAAATTGTAGATGTCAAAAAGGGGGGGGCAATCTACACAGTCCTGAAGATGGTGTTCTGGCCACAACCGGTTCCTTTGTTTAGACTCGGGGCTCAAGTTGGCCGAGACCCGGTGCCCCTCAACGCCCATCACCCCACAGTCTCCCCAAGGTGCCTCACTTGCGGGGCCCTTTTCCTTTCTCTGTGCTTCCCCCATACGCTTTTCTGGCCATGCCAAACGGTCTCCTTCCCAGCTGCCTTTCATGTGCCCACGCAGAAATGCAGAGAGAGGCCATGTTTGTGGGGCACGAATGCCTGGCTTCTGAATTTGCGAAAGCACTGGCAGGAGACGCAAACCTCTTTTTGTTTCGGGACTCAGCACCGGTCTTGGATCTGTACGCGGTCCTCTCGGAACACACGCCTCACCAGTGCGCGGCTCTCTAGGGCGGGCTTACCTTTCATGGCTTTGTCCTACCTTTCTGTGTCCCCCCCCCCCGCCCTCCCCCCGCCCACGCCAAGCCCTCCCTCTGCTGCATGAACCATCCTCACTCAGCAGAGCTGCTGAGTGAGTGTAAAATCGCAGCAAGGCTCGTCTTGGTGGCTTTCCAAATTCCAGTACAGACTGCCTTCCCCACAGCTGGTGGACTGCCCAGTGTTCTCTGTGAAAACATCTGTCTTGTTGATAGCTGGCATACAGGCGCTTGCTCCGGGCTGACTTCCAGCAATTCTGCTGCTCTCCTGTTGCCGTCCCTGGGTTGTTTTCGGTACACACTGACGATGGCTAAGGCCCTCGCTCCCCGTTTCCTATGCTTGCTAAGAAGAGGTTTGTTTGCTCCTTCACGCAGTTCCCGAGATCTTTTTCAAGCGGCTGGGAATGCTGGCTGCTTGGCTTCTGATTTGCAGCTAACAGTCTTTTAATCACTCCAATTCAAACCTCACTCTTCTTCTGGAACCCTGCCGTACTCTGTGCTCCTTGGACCTGCGACAGGCGTGGCTGGAGGTGACAGCATTCCACCTGTGTGGCAGTCACTGCCAACACGAGAACTGAAAAGGGTAGACATTTTTTTTTTTACCAGACATGCTATTGCAGGAAATACAAGCCTGAGGTGTCATCAGGTCTTGATCTGGGGACAGAGGAAACGGGAAGAAGGGGCGGCAGTTCTTCAGGTTAATCAGCCCCTGTTGCTATCTTGTGCCCGACTTTGACAATCATCTCCATGTTCTCACAGTTAAGAGTGTAAAAGAACATGAGATTCGGACGCTCCACCTCTGCTCTTAGGCCCCTACACACACACACACACACAGCCTGGAGTGTGGGTGTTGGGCTAATCTCTGCATTGGTAAATCTTCTGGGGACTTTAGAAGGCGACCTGCAAACGGGAGGTGCGGTTCATTTGCCATGCGCAAAGGCGGTGAGACCACAAAGCACTGGGGAGGACGGTGCCCTTAGCTCCGCGTCTGGGTTCCGCGCTGCTTTGCTTCTGACTCGCTTTCCCCATCTGGCCCGACCGTCCCCAACAGAGAGACTGGCTGGGTTCCTTCAGGTCTGGAGGCCAGCGGGCTTTCTTTCTTAAGTGCCAACTGCGGTAACACTTGGCGCTCAGCTGAAGGCGGAGCTGTGACGAGTACCACGTGGCTCTCCCTCACACCCTGATAGAGCTGGGAAGCGAGGGCCCTGGTACCACCTGGTCTTCTCGGCTGACATGTTTGCACAACTTTCTGTGGCTGTGAGTGATCAATCTGTTTGCACGTCTGTTTCCCATTCTTTCCGGCTAAGTCCGGAGTAAATGTTTGCCATAGATGGATAGAGAATTCAGACAAGCATTTCCTCCTGACTTTACGGAGTGAAGAACTGTCTCTCCAAAGTTTTGGTTCCAAGAATCACAGAGAGATTTCTGTAAAGCCACCCACATTGTAAACACGCCCTCCCTACAGAGGCTTGGATTGCTGTGTCCCATGACAACATCTTCCACAACCCCTCCCCCTGTTTCACACTGTAGGTTGTAGAGAAGAGCCCTGACCCTGAAGTGAATCTGCTCTTCTACCTGAGGAAAGTTCATATCCTTTGACGGTAAAGGGGTAGAAAACGGCTCAGCGTTCTCAGAAGGGCTGGCGGGGCCGTGGCTCAGTGGTGAGAGCCCATACTGGTCCTCCCCAAGTCCCAACACCCACATCACACTGCCCACAACTACCTGGCAACTCACATGCCCAGCACCAGAGGAAGCCGAACCGAGGTCCTCTCTTATTCTCAGCAGGTGTGCTCACTTGCACACGGAAACAAAGCACACATTCGCATAAATAAAAATAATAAGAATAAATCTTTTAAAGCATAATGATGAGAAAAGCCACCTGCAGCCATTCTAGGTAAATGATTTGCACTCCATTTGTGGCTTCTAGTTGGAGCTCCAAGAATGGCTGTATGGATCCATAATGGACTTATAAATTCATATTTGTTTATTGCATTTCCGCCCTCCCGGGGACCGTGAGTGCCTACTCTGCAAACAACCTCGTGACTTTGGAGGCCCATATTCACCCCAGGGATTAAACATCTCTAGGCAAACTTGTGTCCTGCCAAACGTTCAGGGCGCGTCCCTAATGATGGTGTCCCCACAAGACTTTTTAACTAACTCCTCCTACACCCTTGCGTAATTCTTGGCAGAGAAAACAAACTTTGATAAATATGTTCCCAAATTCTGACATTCTTTCAGATCTTCACCTCTGACCTTTCAATCCTTTTTCCTTTGGGATTGGATTTCCCTCTCCTGTGAGGTTTTCATCAGACACTGGTAAACAGTTCTCCAAGGAGAGTTTCTTGTGTTTGAGCGCAACAGTGAGGGAGTCGCACTAGCTAGTGACTGGCACTGTGGTTACACAATCTCTACACAAGCTGGCATAGAACTGCACACATAGGCGTGTAAATGCGTGTGTAACAAAGCAGGTGGACACATACAGGTACATAAACATATATGCAACAGGTGGACACACAGGCGTGTAAACATATGTAACAGGTGGACACACAAAGGCATGTAAACACATAAACAGCAAGGAGACTTTGCATAAGTTCTGTCCTCCAGTTCTGCTGTTAGGTTCCTGAATTTTGTCTCTTTTCACATTTGGAGAGAGAACCACAGAACACAAGTGTAGGACAGGAGATAACACTAAGGATGTGAGTTCTCTCTTCTACCACACGAGTTCAGGCATCAATATCAGATTCAGGCTCAGCAGCAGGCTCCTTACCCAGCGAGCCATCTCTCCAGCCTAAGCTCTGGCCTTAGTGTCATAGCATAGCCTGCTATCCCCATGTAGATATCATCAATTGAGAAGAGCTGGGTCATGAAAATACGTGGTTGTCGCCTATCCTTCCCCAGAGACTGCAATAATTTTTTAAGTTAAACACATGTGCTCACTGGGGTGAGGGAGACAGCTCAGTCAGTAAGTCAGTAATGTATCTGTCTTACAAGCACAAAAATGTGAGTTCAACATTTATAAAAGCATTTAAGCCGGGCAGTGGTGGCGCATGCCTTTAATCTCAGCACGCGGGAGGCAGAGGCAGGCAGACATCTGTGAGTTCGAGGCCAGCCTGGTCTACAAGAGCTAGTTCCAGGACAGGCTCCAAAACTACAGAAAAAACCTGTCTTGAAAAAACAAACAAAAAATCATTTTAAATTTTAAACACCAGGCATGGGTACACAGGAGAGGAGAGACAAGTAGATCGCTGGAACTCACTGGTTAGTCGGCTTAGTGTACTTGTTCAAATTCAGACCAGTGAGAGACTGTTCCTTACACACACGCACACACACACGCACACAAATTCTGACTGGGTCTGTGGAAAGACGCTGAGATGGGCTTCTGGCCTCCATGTGGGCACACGTAAGCCTAGCTCTGTTGCCAGGCGCTAGGAAGTCAGAGGTGAACACGATAACACCATCCTTTCTCCTTCTGTCTCCCCGTCTCCCTTCGCTTGCTCCCTGAGTCTTGACAAGGGTGTTCTAGTACTACCCTGTCCCTGGTGCCTCATCTTCTCTCCAGACTCCATCTGTCCATTCAAGCCTTACAATCTGACTACCTGGGTCATCATTTTGCAGTCCCCTCCCCATGAGCGCCATGGACAGCCGGAATCCTCCTCCCCATCCCACTAGCTCCCCTCTGCCCCCCTTCAAAAACTCACCCCTGGTTGGCAAAACCCATCACCGCCTCCCTTTAAATCATCTCTAAGGCCCTCACCATACCTTTTTGCCATTCCTTCTCTAAGTTTCCCAAAACAAAACAATATCAAGAATAACCTGATTCAGTTGCAGATTTCCAGGTAACCACGGCCAGAGACAACACTAGGTGAAACTCCTGACCCCCCAGATTGCCAGCACCCCTTATGCACACTGCTGGAGGGTGACCAGCCGAATCTGTCGTTCTGGATAAATGGGGCTCTCCAGAGTTCCAGGCCCCGACTTCTGATTAGAGCCAAGGGTGGAGGTGCTACTCTTACCTGTCCCCTAGTGGGTACTTCTGACGAAAGCTTGGCTCTGCCAGCAACAGTGCCAATTTAAAGCACTTTCACGGGACTCCTGTAGACCCTCCCTATGTTTATGGTCATAATTTGTTAATCTTTTCTTATATCACACCTTTCATATTACAGAAATGTCAGGCCCCACAAAACCCCAATTTACTGCTGTCTTAGGCCCAAACTGTGGCACACAATGAACATAGTCCTCTCCCTTCTACTGTTCCACCTCCTCTATGCACAAAATCAAGAGTTGTGATGGCCTTTGTCCCCCACTGAGTCACCATACTCATCCCCCACTGGCCTGCCCAGATCTGCTGGGTCAGAGGGTGATGACCATCAGGTGATGATTGTCAGAGGGAGTTTATCTCTTTGAGATCTTAGATCTGGGGTGAAACTGTGGACATGGATATCTCCAAAGCATTCTTGTCCTTCTCATCCCCAACATCCAGCTCTGTGATTTTCAAAATAATTCCTCTTCATCCAAGAGGCTGGGGAAAACCTTTGTTGGTAGAGTACTTGCCTAGCGTTCATGAAGCTCTGGCTTCAGCTCTTGACGTCACATGAACCAAGTATGACCATGGACACTGTATTCCCAGCCCTGGAAAGATAAAGTCAGGAGAATCAGAATTCAGGGTCACCCTACACTGCAGAGTGAATTTGAGGCCAGCCTGGACCACAAGGACCTGTCTTAAAAACAAACAAATAAAAACAACAGTTTGTGTTTATCCAAAGGACAAATTTTATGGAGCACTAAGTATTCAGAAGCTATGCAGACACTGCCGTTGGCCCATCATAGCGAAGGAGACAGCTGTACCAGGCATGAGGGGGAAGGGATTGGAGCCATGTTGTGAAGCATCAGAAAGATGCCCAGTCAGGCATGGAGAGAGAGGATGAGACGAGATTAGGGTTGAGCACACAACTTTTCAGCCAAAGCTGAAGTGCTGGAGCCAAGGGTGTTCTGATCAGAGGCATGGGACCAGAAGGAATATCTTGTTTTAGAGAAATAAACAGTTTTTGTTGGCTATGTTAAGAGCTAAACGTGAGGACGATACACGTGACAGAAAAGGAAGAGATGAGCAATGAGAACTTTGAAGAAAGGGACAGGGTCTGGCCCTGCTGGCATGTTCCCTGTACGTGTTGTCTGTCCGTTTAGTCTAAGACAGCTTCTAAGGATGCTGCAGGGCTGTATGTCCATCTTGGAGGCAGTGAGAAATCTCTTCCCTGCGGAGGACCAAAGCACAAATTTACAATGCGTGGCTTCTGCTCACTCCGAGTGATCTTTCTGTATCTGGCACTTATAAAAACAAAGCACAGCTACTTCAAGCTGAGACTACGTAGGACACACCCGTCCTATACCGTTATCGGTTGTTTATTTGAAGCTCAGATTTAACTGAGAGTTCCCTATTTATCTGGTCACATTCTAATGAGGAGTTCCAAGATGAGCCAATAGAATGCAGATGGAACCAATCAGGGCTTTCTGTGGGGGCTGAAAGAGAGTTTTGGAACCAGCTGGTGGATGTTCAGACAGCAAAGGGCTTAGAGGAAGTCACATGTTGTCACGTGTTGTCATGTGATGTCACGGGCTGTCATGGGCTGTCACATGATGTCACATGCTGACCCAGTGAAGGCTCAATTCCACCTTTGACCCAGAGAGCACTTGGAATTCTTGACTTGAAACTTTCCAGACTCCCAAAGCAGTAACAAACCACTCCCTGCCTTCTGTGCCCTAGTCACAGGAGCGCTGTAAGTTCCGACCTACACTGCCTCCAACCCCCTCTCTCAGTCCTGAGCTGCCTTAACCCGCTCAGAATTAAAGAGCAGAGTCAGGTATGCAAAGCCTTCTTGGGGAGGCTGCAAAGAACTCTTGGGCTAGGCGTTCAGGAAGTATCCTAACTGCAGCTCTTCACCAAGGGCAGCAATCAAGGGAAAACAATGGCTCAACCACAGCCCAAGCCAATTACCGGCTCCACCCACGATCCTTTTAAACTGCACCCAGAAAAGGTCCCGAGCCAATTCTGCTAGGTTCCTGGGCGCACCTTAAAAAGAAAAGAAAAGAAAAGAAAAGAAAAGAAAAGAAAAGAAAAGAAAAGAAA